>WUAM01000399.1:742479-778440 GCA_024336885.1 Actenoides hombroni
CTTTGAAACCCCTCCAGGGATGGGGACTCCACCACTGCCCTGGGCAGCCTGGGCCAGGCCTTGACAACCCTTGCGGGGAAGAATTGTTTCCTCATGTCCAACCTAAATATCTCCTGGTGCAACCTGAGGTCTCCCCTGAGCCTCCTTTTCTCCAAGCTTAACAACCCCAGGTTCTTCAGCCACTCTGCACAACACTTGTGCTCTAGACCCTTCCCCAGCCCTTCTCTTTTGTTTCTCTTCTTCTTTTGTTGCCCTTCTCTGGACACGCTCCAGTCCCTCAAGGTCCTTTGGGGAGTGAGGGGCCCAAAACTGAACCTAGGATTCGAGGTGCAGCCTCCCCAGTGCCCAGTCCATGGGTATGATCCCTGCCCTGCTCCTGCTGGCCATAAACTTGATTGTTTTCACTTTTTTCTTTTCCATTTGAACATCTTAAAGCCACAGTGACTTAATACATTATGCCAGAATTTATATAAAGTCTTCAAGTCCAAACCCTACTTTTAGCAAAGGCTAAAGAAACCCCAAAACTGTCTAAGATTTTGTCTAGCACAGTTCTTTCTACACTGGGCCACCACTGGCTCTGTAATCATTGATCTTGTTAACTTGGTGTGCAATCAAAGTAACTAAAACATTTAATTGACCCACACTAGCCAGGCACTATGAGTTACATTTTAACACTTCACCATCCATCTTCTAGCATCAGTAAATAACTGGCAGCACTTAATGCCAGAAACTGTGATTCTCCTGTTTGAACTCAGACAACATAAGCTACAAATTCAAATACCAAACGCGAAACAATACAACAGATACATAAATATTGTACAGAAACAGAGACGGGATTTTAATTTGAATCACATTCAAAATTTTGAATGGCTGTGCATAGCACAAATTTGCTACAGGCAAGGACGTGTGTCTGTGTGCATGTTATTTAAATCAATAACCTAAGTCCACAACAAAGTCAGATTCAGCGAAAGCCCAAAAGTGAAATTTAATTCTAGTTCAACCCTCAGAACAGCGGTGCAAATTGTCTAATGCCGTACAGTGGTATTAGAAGAATACAACGAACACGCTGAATAGCTCTAAGCTATCAATTAACTGTTTACCTCTTGGTTTCCTCATTTACATGGAACAAGTGACCGTAACCATCTGGTGATTGCAGTGCTGCTTCAGTAGAAAAGCCAGAGGGATGAAGAATACTTCCTCCTAAATGCCTATAAACTCTGCAGTAAATTGGTTATGGAGATGGAGCTTCTTCAGTTTAGAAACAAGGTTTCAATGAGTCAGGCTCGAGGTGCACCAAGGGTTTCGAATAAACCACATTTGTATACTCTGGGCCTGGTCTGCAGATAGAGAAAGGTCTTCAGGGATGTCAAGTGACAGCTTCCACCAGCACAAAAGTTATCATAAAAGAAAGGAAGGACAATGACAGACAAACTGAACCTAATGAAACTGAGAAAATCATAAAGCTTACACATCTGTGGCCGTGACTGAACAAAGCATCACTCATTGAGAGTGAGCACAAACATGGGCCACCTCCTTTCCCTGCACCAAGCAGACTGGTCTTTACGCTCCACTGTTTAAAGAGCGTAAACAGAGGGTTTTGTTCTTTTTCAATCTCAGAGAAACCACTATGGAAAGACCTCTGTGTGTTATACAATATTTGGCAGATCTGTCTTTGCTTCTACTTTCCTGAATTAGCTAAAATCATTAGAACTTTTAATTCTTGGCTACTGCTGAATTCAAGCACCTTTTCAGCAGATTTGATTATAGAATCACAGAATCCTAAAATGGTTTGGATTGGAAAGGACCTTAAAGAACATCTCATTCCAACCCTGCTGCCATGTGCAGGGACACCTCCCACTAGTCCCAGGTTACATGAGGCCCCATCCAACCTGGTCTTGAGCACATCCTGTGATGGAGCATCCACAGCTTCCCCAAAGTCAGCTGAAGTACACTCAACATGAGCAAGGCAGAACATGAAATCCTGACCATATCGGATTCTACTCTCCTACAAAAGCCCCCAATATTTCCAGGAAATATCAAAGCTGATAACCACAATACAGAGTGTTGCAACTTAGAAATATCCTTTCCCTCTTTGAAAATCCCAACAATTCAACAGCCCTCAAAAGAGTTATCAGTGAAGAAAAAAATCGGTTGTAGAATTCGCCCCATACAGGCCTTTTAAAATGCATTCTGAAGTGATGTATTAACAGATGAAATTTTAATTTCAACAACTGTAAAATAATTCAGCCCTGCATACCAATGGGTTCTCTGAGGATTCCTTCAGCTTTGCTTATCAACCTCTGCAAATAGAAGTAAAGAAAACAATTTTTAGCACTAATATGAAACAGTTTTTCCCTTTCATATACCTACTTCAGTGGCAACCATATGGTTACAATCATATTCTTTTAATCACTTTTTACTCTCCACTGTTTGCATGTGTTATTGAAGAGCTGCCATACATCACCCCAGAGGAACAGCTTCAGGTTTGGATAACAGACTTGCTGTAGCATAATAAATTTTTACAGTTATTTACCTTATCAGCAAAATCCTTAAAAACTGACTTCTGAAATACAAGACGCTTACACGGTATCAGCTTCTTACATCCATTTCTACTATCCATCACTTTGGTTTCATCGTTTTATTTAACGTGACTTGGACATCAAGAAAAAAGGAAGTTAATAAAACGTGATGCTCCCAGGATGTTCCCTGTATGGAACAGCGATGCAATGCTCCCCAGGCTTCACTTCTTTTCAAATCCACTGTGGCTGAACCCCCAGAGGACTGTAGGACCGTTTATATTTGCCTATAGTCTGTCTACCAAGAACTTCTCCTGAACTTTTAAAATCATCCACAGATACACTCTGAAGCTAGTCCCAACCATGCAGACATTTTCAACGAGAGCAGCCAGCAAAACAGCTGGTTTTGCTCATGTTTGTAGCCTTCCTTTTGCCATTATCCTAGACAAGACCAGATAACTGAAGGGAAGAATGAAGAAAAATCCTCTTTCTTCCAGAAGTGCAGAGCCAGAGAACATGATTTTGCATATCAAGGTGCCAGGGGTTAGAGGAAGAGAGGAAAGCAGACAACAGAATTATACCTGAGAATGCAGAGGTCAGTGGATCCAGCTTCTTGCTGCCAAGCAACCACAGTCATAATGCTCAAAAGCTGTCAAGTATTGTGTCAAGAATTCTCCTTTTTCCCAGAAAGTTAGCACTTTGCTAGCTCCAAAATTCCTCCTTTAAATATTCTGCCTAAATGTATTCATGCTTAATTTCTCCATTTATTTATCTGCCAGCACTGTGCTTTAATGGTTTTCTTCCTGCTCTGGCTCTTGCATCCTTATGCATTTAGAGAAAATACGGACATTCCCCTCTCACTTCTCATTTTTCTACCTTAAATACGTCATCCTCCTCCAGACCACCCTCCTCATAATGGAAACCACTATTCCTCCAAATACTGTTGATATTCTACATTTATATTATTCTACATTTACCTTGAAATCATCACATGAACGCGGAACAGACAGAAGAGACAACACTATAAACATACTACTGCATTGAGATTTCCCTACTTCCACTGGAAATCCCACCCTCACTGCCTAGAATATTTTAAAATTCAATTTGCCTTTGGTTATCCTGTAACCACTTAAGTCCTGCTCCATGAAGTAAGCACTTTCAGAATTGCTGCCCTGTTTATACATGCTGATATTAGCGGAGAAAAAAGGACTAACAGAGCAAAGCAAAAAAAACCACCCCAAACCATCAAATATTAAGTAAATAAAGCAGAGTTTTTTAAGAAAACAGTAGAATTTTGAAACATTGATACCCTTATGCACAATGCATGGCCATAAGGAAGCATTATTAGAATGCTGATTTCTTGACAAGGGTGGCTGGACTTCACTGGATATCAATCAATATATTCATACTTCAGGCTGTAATGTTATCTTTGCCTGCCTCAGCAATAAGTGAATAACGAGCTCATAAATGAAAAAGAAATATTGAACAACAATTACATGGCAGACCTCATATCCAAAAGATGAATGAATAAGAATGATGGAAAAGAATCCCTAAACCACGGCTCTTTTAAATCGCCCTATAAAAATTGTATGGAGCCATGAAGTAAAGGTTTTATACAGCAAAGCTATGAAAGCTGGTCAGCAACTGTAACCCACAGGCAGTTTGGGCTGCAAGAGAAAAACAGCGCATGATTCAGGAGCTAGGAAGAGCAGTGGGAATCACCAGGCTGCTGCTCTTCAGGTCTCTTTTTGACAAAGGAAAGTATTTTTATTGGGATTTTAGATGTTTCTGTGCAATGCATTTTAGGGTAGTAAGCATCTCTCTAATGGACAGATAATTGAGTAAGGAGATCATCAAAGCAGCGTACCACAAACAGCACAAAGTTCATTCTGTGTAGTTAAAAAAAAAAGAAAAAAAAAGAAAAAAGCCAAAAACTGGAAATACATTTATGCACAATTTCTTCTAATTCTGAAACCTCAACCACAATTGAGCACCTCTGACATGAAGGGGTTGAGAAAGCATGAAGCCATGCAGGGCTCCTTTAAAAAAAAAATAAAATAAATTAAAAAAAATATTTTCAAAAATAGACCCTTTAAAGGACAAAGCAGATCTATTCCAAGGCGAATAATGCAATTGTGATGATGGCACAGAACACTTATCAGCTGTCACAGAAAATCCTCTCTCAGATTGATTAATAGAGTAGGGTTTTGCGATCCCTCTACTTCATAATTTCTTTGCTGTGTGAATGGCATTAAGTCACGTTTTACCCAGAACGGTCTGAGTGGCAACAGCAGATGAAAAGTGAACACAGATTTAAATCCACCCTGACAAGCATTTAGACGGAATCTAAATCTAATCCCGCAGAGGCCTGCCACCCTTCAAGCGCATCTGGTCTTTCCACACCTCACATGTATTGCCGTGACAAAGAAGTCACGGGAGAACAGCAAGGAACAGGGTGGAGGAAGCTACTGGGAAGATGCCAGATCCCTGCCATGAGATCAGCAGTTTTCTTCTGAGCTAACATGAGGTCTTTTATAGGTTGCAGTTTCGCTTGGAGAAGAGAACATGGCATGAGTATTTCTCCTATCAAGTCTTTCAAGCAAAAGACCAAGGGGGGGTGATCAAAGAAGGGTGCTGGTCATCTGGAATTGAAAGAGGGGGGGACCACACTTCCTCGACCTGTAAAACGACACAAAAATAAGTGTGCTCCCCTTAAAACCAATGGAGGTGAGCTGTCAGCAGCTCCATTTTGCCATCTTATCCACCCATGTGGTCCTCTGACTGTAGTATTTCTTTTCAGAGTCACAACTGATGTGTGAAACGTAACACTTCAGACATTACAAACCTTAAAGACCCCACCTGGACTACTGCATCTAGCTCTGGAGCCCCCAACACAAGAAGGACATGGACCTGTTGATGCATGTCCAGAGGAGAGCTATGAAGATGACTAGAGGGCTGAAACCCCTCTGCTGTGTGGACAGACTCAGAGAGTTGGACTTGCTCGGCCTGGCTCAGCACAGACCTTCTTGGGGGCTTTCCAGTATCTCAAGGGGCCTAACAAGGAAGCTGGGGGGAGGATGGGGACTTTTTACAAGGGATTTTAGTGATAGGACAAGGGGTAATGGCCTCCAAGCGGAAGAGAAGAAATTTAGATTAGACATTAGGAAGAAGTTCTTCGCTCAGAGGGTGGTGAGACACTGGCACAGGTTGCCCAGGGAAGCTGTGGATGCTCCATCACTGGATGTGCTCATGACAGGTTGGATTGGGTTTTGAGCAACCTGGTCTAGTGGGAGGTGTCCCTGCCCACTGCAAGGGGGGTTGGAACAAGATGGTCTTTAAGGTCCCTTCCAACCCAAACCACTTCTATAATTCTAAATACTAAACACAACCACTGCAGCAGAAGATTTTTTGGGACTTAGTATACTGGTTTATTCCATGTAAGAAATGTCATTAATGATTAGTTCAACTCTAAAAATGGAAAATAAATTTCTTACATAAACCTCTACCATTCAGCAAGTCCTGTATCTCTACAAGCGTTACGGTTTAATTACATTTTTACAAAATATAATAAAACAAGTACATACTTAAAAAGAAATTAAACCTACTATTTGGATAGTATTTTGTTAGGATTTCTCAGTTGATTAAATCACATTTCTTACAAATGTTACAGTTTCTATAAAATACACGGTCTTCTCTCCTTTCTGTTTGAAGAGATGGCAAATCACTGCCCTCTTTATAAAACAAATGCATCTGGTAGCCCAAAGTCTCTTGATTTGAAGATTTCTCTATCACTTCTAATAATCGAACCATAAGATCAGTTCTTTTTACAGATGTTACACTGAGATAGTGCTTCAAGAAAGAGACACTTCTTCAGGCAACCAGGGTAACAGCTCTGCCAAAGGGGTGCAATTTGCCACCAAATTGAGCTTCTGGCCACTTACACCAAGCTTTCACTTTCTGGAAGTCAGAATTCTGCCAGACATTAGGTATTAGAAAATCCTAAGCACATTTTAAAACCTGCATTTGCCACGGTATGTTCTGAAAGGCTTTGTTTAGTTCTAGTTTAAAGGAGCCCAGGACAGCAGTCCCACTATATTTCATCTTTCCTTGGGAATATTAATTTTCACCACCAGCACATAAGACTTGTTTTCTTCATTCTTAACTCTTAAAATTACTATGATTAATATGAATAGAACCTAAAAGGAGCCAATCCCCCCAAATAATTAAGTAGTTTTGCATTATCTGATTTTATTTAGTATTCTGGCTTTTGTTTTCTATCCCATTTTGTTTTCCTTACTCTTTTTAGAATGTATTTACAGTCCGTGACAACCAGCTGGGACAAGTATTTGCTGACAGTTTCAAAAGCTGTTAGTGTTAACTGCCCTTCCACTGCAAAAGAAGAAGCATATAAATAAAAGTCACATGCTGCTTCAGTCAAAAAGTCTGCAGAAAGCAGCTTCCACTTCAGGGGATAGTTGTGGACCCAGCCCTCCAATACCACCCATGGGTATCGCTTCAACTACATTCAAAGAAGATACAACTGAGTAGCAGGAATTTAATCTAAAGAGTCATCATGTGGCTTCTTCCTTTAAAAACTCGTGGTTTGAACTTGGCTATTATTTTTCAATGACACTACAGAAAATTACTTCATTTCTAACACTTCTCTGAAAATAGTATTGGTCCTCCTATGGAGTTTTAATCAAGGTTTTGGAGCCTGGTCCTTTTAGAATTCATTCTCAATTGCATCATACTTCAAAGCCCTTACAACATGACAGACAAAACCCAACAGCTTTGAATAGCACAGTTTATGCCAAGTGGAACTTTCAAGATTTTCCAAGACTAACTGAACATCTAGAGTCATACTGGGCAGTATGTAAATTAACTGAACCAACTATAACAAGTAAGAGAGAGAAAAAAGTCTTTTCTAGTTTTGAGAATTCTTCAAGAGATTCAAGACCTCTTTGACAGTTTGAAGAGTTTTATTTTCAGTAGAACTGCACTTGTCTTGCTTCATAGTCCTATTTTGCCACTCTTTCTATTTAAAATAAGGGGTAAATAATTTATTTTTCATATGCAAAGAAACTGAAATCATGAAAAAAATGCTCGCTATCAATATGAAGTTCATTATTAAAGAACAAACAGGATATTTCCATAGAATATTATGACACTGGAAGGGATGTCCTGTGCCATTATAGGCCTGTATATCCTATCACAGTAAACACGTTATCAAACTGCATGGCAAGAGGTAAAATATTTATGTGTCTTTTAGGTCTGGATTTCATCACTTCAGTCTTTTTTGAAAAGCTAATCCCTTTGGCCTGACAGTTAGAAATGTTCTTCGCTTCGACAGCCTTAACTTACTTAAAGCCAATACATACTCATTAGTAATTATGCCAGCATTGTTTGTTATCTCTCATCAAGTAATTTACCTACCAATATGGCTTAGCCCCACTTGGTCTTTTGCCATGAAAAAAAATAGTCAAATTCTTTTACATTCTTACCACAGCTGAGCTTTTCTTTCCTCTGTTTACTGTCATGACTTAGCTCCAGGAATGTGACAATTGTAGTTAAGTTTTATTGCTCATGATAGTCACAACTGTACAATATTCTATATATGATCTCACCAAAGTCTGAGAAAAGTCTTCCTCGTACTCGATGAGTCACATCGAGCCAGATCTTCCTCTGTCAGGCCTGACTAAAAGCTTTAGCAAAAATTATTATTTGCTGTGACCTTAGTTCAGGACTTGCATTTTACGCTAATGAATTCCATCCCATTTCTGTCTCTCCAGGATGTAAAACCACCAAATTATTTCTGTATATTAGTCTTTCACTGGATATATGGACTTTTTTTTCTTCATTTTGTGTCATCATCACATCATTAGCACACTGCATAGCATGTTTTACGACAAAGCTATTAATAATGTTAAATATAATTACATTCGAAGATCGATTCCGAGGAGCCCAAATCATAGCTTTCCCCCAGATCTGTGTTTCCATTTAACAAATTCCAGTCCTTTCCCTCCTTACATTTGTTCTGTTCAGCACAAGGTGAAGTAAATAACTGCTACTCAGCCTGAGGGATTATACATTATGCCCACCTCTTTAAAAAATGTTTGCAAAACACCAAAATGAATGGCAGAACTACATACTTTCTGATTTAGTGGTTTCTGAAGAACACATCTGTTGATTTTCAGACCTTGGCTTTACCATTATTTTTAAAAATTAGCATTTTTTCACTAGCCTCTGTATGTGACATTAAGAGTCTTCTATGAGAATACAGTTCCCACTCATACTTTGCTAATAACTTGATATGCATGTAAGGTAACCAGTAATTAACTTTACTGACAAACTGCTTGTCTGAGATGACCTCCTCTTCAGTGTTCACCCATCTACCCTGTAACATTCTGTTCAGCCTATATTTATACACTTACCCTGCATGTTAAAGCAAGCAATACAAATCTCTCTCACCTGCTGTACTCTCTCCTTTTCATTTTAGAGCTCCTAAAAAACATGCAGACCTCAATCTGAAAGGAACTGTACCTAAGTTACATAATAAAGGTATTTCAAAGAATATACAACTAATCATGCTACTACATAATATCCCATTTTCCCTTTACTGCTCCTCCAGGAAAAAACCAATATAAGCAAACCATGCAATTATTAAAAATGCAGATCATTATAAGATTATATATCACCAATACATTCCTTTCACCTGATGTCTGACAAATTAAAGAGTGCTGGCTCCAGAAAGAAGCCTATTCTCAGAAATAATACTCAAGGGAATGATTTGGAACTACATTACTGGCTTTAGCAGAGAGAAATACACTCAATGATATACTCCTGCTTGTCAAAAGCAAACCTGTCTCCTTTAAATCTTGAAAATGCGATGCACTGCTTTTCCTTTAGCCACCCATCTCCAGTTGTGTGATCTAGCACCTTCACCGCACCAAGAGTGTATGGTCCAATCAGCACAGAGAAGTTTCTCTCCCTTGGGGAGCAGCAAACCTCCATCAGAGCTGGACGCAGACGTGTGCAGGCTGCCAGCTGTCCAAAGCCTGGTCTGGGGCTCTCAATGGTTAACGGTATTTCCTCCCTGATGTTGAAACCACTCAGGACTGAGAGAGGTGGTGATGGTAAACTTGGGGTAACAGAGGAACATCCTCCCCAGCAGCCACAGATCAGTGCCTCAGATCACTTGGAGAGTGATGACTGCCCCAGAGACACCAGTACAGTTAAAGCCTCATCTTTTTCCTGCTGCTGTTCTACAGCTTGGCTGTTACCAGTTACTGACAGAGAGTTCCCAAGCCAGATATACCTCCCAAGTCTGCAAAGCTGTTTAATGAATGATGAAAGTTGATAATAGAAATAATTATGTATACTGCTCCAAAACTGACAGAAGAAACACCTACAAAGATTATAATTCTATACTCTTTTCCAGAAAATAAAAAGATACATACGAGCTTACCAGTTTCTTCAACTCTGCACAACTATCATCTTCCTTTTAGCATAATAATGGTTGTGTATCCCTATAATTAAAGATAATTACAGCCCATAAAATTTGTACAGCGATTAACCAAAACTAAGATGATGCTCTGTGCTGCCAAGACAAAGATATCCATCACTGAATCTTCTCCCTCTCCTACTTAAGAGTTTTCCCTCATTCTATTTCTGCTGCCTTTGGCATTACAGTTTTTCTTTAACTCTAAAATCCAAAAAAATCCAAGATTTTTTAAAATGACATGTCAAAGCTGAGATGATCCATTATTTTATCCTTAATTTTACAGTAAAATGAGAATATTTTACAATTATATTCTGTGATTTACAATTATACTCTAACCAAAGAATCACATTTATCCCTAATTTCTTGGATGTGCTTGATTTATGTCCTGAAATAATAAACGCCATAATCCTTACAGATCTGCTCTTAACTAATGCCATTGTAGATACTCTCATTACTAACTTTACATGTCTAATCCCTTTCTGAATACCCAACTACTGTAATTTCTATAACTATATAGATTATTCAGGTCAGCTACGCACAAAATATAATGGTATTTTTCCTTCTTAATGCTCTTATTTCTCCATTTAGTTTAACATCCATTACTAACACTGTACATCTACTGCTTCTGATAAATGAGGTTTTGGAGAGGAGTATTTCAGGTAACTTCCTTTGAGGAAAAAAACTCACAGTCATCCTACCAAGGCTTTCCATATAATGACAACAATACTTCCAAAACAGCTCACTGTTTAACGAGAACTCAAAACTCTAAATATAGAAAGTATACCTTACATCTGCAAACAGATAAAATATATAGCCCAAGGGACCAAAAAAAAAAAAAAAAAATGCAAGGGAGATATTTCAGAAAGCAAGACAAGATGCAAGCACATGTAAATTGTATTGCCATGCTAAGTCCTCTCTATGCTCGGTGAACGACAAAAACCCAAGTGTTCAGTGCACTTTTTTTTAGATAACTCTAAAATGTAGATTTCATGTACCTTTAGTCAAAAAATAAAAACAGGACCTCAGGAGGTAAGGCTAGAAGATCAATAGTTATCATACCTTCTGTTTGTACTGAAGGTTAAAACCCACAACCTGCAACTGGTATTCTTGTAATCAAACAGTACAAAATTCTTCAGCTGTACAACTTCACCACCAATACACAACTGTCCCTGTGGGTTTTAACTTGGAAATACACTTCTTTCGTTTTGGCAGGAAGCATGAGGAGATTCTTGTTTTCTCTAGAGCTGTTTGGCCTAAATGCAAAAGATTTTTTGGATGCACTGTCATCACAGAAGTGTTTTATTCATATTTTACTTTCCCTCCCCTCCGTGGAGAATGCCACCGGACATTTAATTTCATTTATTCCACTTGCACTGGGAAAGTGCACACTGCTTATTTTTCTCTCCATAACTGGCAAAGAGAAAGGACACTATTTAGTGATTTATCTATTTTGATTAAAGGTTTGCTGAACAACTTTCAACTAATGGGTCAGTCAGTATTTTCTGCTCCTCACATTTATGGGTTTCTACACATGTCCACATGACTGGCTTCATAGGTCTTGTGGCATTAAGCTCTTTGAAATAGTAAGAGCAGAAAGAATTCTGGTTTCAGCTCAGAAATTATTCATTACGAACCCAGGATTATTTTATTAAAGCAGACTTGTTTCTCCTTTGTTTCTAATTTTCACAACAGTACTTATTTGAAGGGGGCAGAAAACCCAGTGAAATGAATTAGCAAGCTGCCTGTGCAAGAAGGAATACTTGTGATGCCATGTTCGCCCAGTTTGAGCACTGCAAAAAAAGCTGTGGATTAAGTTACTCAAAACATTCTTAATGGACTCTCTCGATTTGTTCAGCTGAAGAAAGGAAGAGAAAATGCTAAGTTTATGCTGAAGTAGAACCAGTTTCTCATTTTAATTCTTTTTTTTTTTTTTTTTCAGATGAAGGATGAAGAGGGTCCCTCATTTCACATTGCCGTCTCCTGAACTTCTCAAAAAATAAAAACAAATGCAGCTGCAGTCCAAGAAGCATCAGCGGTCATCCAAGAAACTGACAGTCTCTTTTGGGAATGAAAAATGATTGTCAGCATGAGACAGTGGGTGAAGAGATAAATCCCTCGCTGTTCTTAGTTTGCCTGTCATTATTTACTTCTAAGGTCTGACTAGTTTGGGGAGATGTCAAGGGAGCAGCTGTCAAGACTGAAGGCAACAGGCTTGGGAAAACAACCTAAATACCTATTTGAGTCATGATTGATCATAACCTGTACTGTGCAAACAGGTATATAAACAGGGAGACAAAGCAAAAAAGAAGTGGTTGCACTCTCTCAGTTAAAATATTAGCAATAGTATGAACTAGTAATCTAAATTATAGTTGGGCAGAAATGTTCTGCTAAAAAGAAGTCTTACTGGAAAACAGTTATTAGCTGACTCTTAGCTCTCTGAAACTATAAAACAAATTAGAAGAAAAAATTATTTATATTCCTAATGGTTTTGTAGTGGGACAAAAGAGGAGCGAAGACGGATCATTACTTGAAATGTACATATCCAGTCTTCACACTGCTCTATAAATCTTCATCTCAAACCACCCAATAAAGTACCATTAATTATAATCTTCATTTCTAAAGCTGAAGGAAGAGAGGAAGCATGAGGATAATAAACATCACAAAACCACTAATGAAATACATGGGTGAGTTGAGAATGTATCATGATTTTCTACTCCACAGACTTAGAGCAGGCCGTGCCTTTTATTCAGAAATCGTTTGTGCCCAAGATGATCAGTTAACTGTGGATCTCCTCCTTTAGAGCAGAGCTGAATTCAGTCTACCAACTTACTTAATTTCTGCCGTCTAAAGCTGATCAAGTGCTCTTACGTGGTTTTGGCTCAGGGCTCTAGTTTCCAGGATTTTCAACTGAAGGCTAATTCAAATCAAGTCTTTGAAGCCATGATATACCTGCCTAATCTTGTCTTGGTTTTCAGCACAACACTCTTGAAAGGTCTGTATCTGACAACTGTTTGCACTGCTGAAGAAATTAAAGAGGAATTACTCATTTTCAATCATCACCATTTCTTTTTTCATTCCATTGGCAAAACATGAACATTTCAAAGATGAAATGGAAAAGACATCTGAAATTAGCTGCCAAAGTCTCATAGCTTTACATAAAAAGCTAAATGAAGAAATAATAAATGATAAAATTGTACACAAATATTGACTTGGTTCTGTCTCTTACCACCTACCGGTATTTTAATCTCCACTCTTTGCTGCCTCCACCCCTCTCTCTCTAGAAAGGAGGCTGCATCTCTTTCTTTTTCTTGTCGCAAAACGTTTTATGCAGACTACATGACCAGAATGTCAGGCAATTTTTCACCTTTATGAGTGCTCGATGTAAAGGTGGCATAGCTTTGTTGATACACTGCAATGGTTACTGAGTACAACCAAAGATAATAAACTGATTATCAACAAACTAATCTGTTAACAAACTGCTGCTACATAAAGTATAGCTTGCTATTACCAGAACCTTTCTGAGCTTTCAAGGTTTCTTTGCAATCAGCCTGAAACCACCAGGTTTTTTCTTTCCTCCAGGAATTACTTTTGAAAGCATAAACATAAGAGTTGTCCTGAATGTTCAACCACCTTCCCATGATTACTAACAACATGCAGCCTCGTAAGATACACTGAAGCAATTTGTTTCTGTTTAACGGAGGGTGGGAAAAATAAATATACATATTGAACAATTTATCCTATCAGTACCAAAGCAGTAGTGTTTTCACTTACTTGCAACAGCAGGTTTTGATGAAATTTTGAAGGCTCTCTTACAGTTGACATGCAACAGATGAACACTTGCTTAAAAGCAATGAACAAGGAAAAAAAACTACTTAATGTTCAGGCAGTTTGTCACTGATACAAGTGACAAACAGCAACTCTCAATATGGTTCTAACCATTAAACACTATCTTCTCTATGGGATCAACATTGGTAGACTAATCAACGTCACAAAGTAATGCATCAGGCAAATACATCACTTGGACTGTGTCAGAAATGACAAATGATCTCAAAAAATCCACCTGAATCTTCCCAGGGATTACAATTTATTGGGAAGTGTCCTGAATCTTGGGCTATTCCTGCTGATGTGATACTTTCTGCCTCGGGCTCCAGTTTTAAAAGTAATCCTGCCTGGTACTGTAAGCCTTCAGAAAGACAAAGTAAACACAAGAAAGAAATGATTTTAAAATATTACACCTGTTTTTCCTCAGGAAAAATACACAGTTTAACAGGAAGACCAGGAAATATCTTTTCCCCAAAAATCTGGATACCACTCAAAAAACAGACAATGTTGAAACTGTTGGATCTGTTATTTATTTATTTTGCTTACTTTTGTAATGAAACTGCTCTGATTTGTAAATGGTATCTAGATTTTACTTTTCTAGCTTTCAGATTAATTCGCTGCCATCTTTCAATGGGACTTTTTCTGACAATACCCCTATTCATTTTATTCTCCTTGATCCAAAAACTAACATCAACAAAGTTTGCTGGAATGTTTGTATTCACTAAAAGAAGTTGGTCTTACTAGCTCAGAAGCTATACACGAGGCAGCACAGAAGAAAACTCCTCATGAGGATAAATCAAGTTTTTATAGCTCTTTCCATACAGTAGCAGGCAAGCTTTGTATCTGTCCTGTGAAAATCAGGCTCCTGTTCAACGCCTCTGTCTGGAAAAACAAAAGTTTTTCTAAGGGTAGGGCTCTGGAGCCCAGTCAGCCTTAACAGGACAGAAACACTACTCTCAGCAATTCCTTCAATTTTTCATTTCATGAGTAACATCTATCCCTCTTGGTAGAAACAAAACACAAGGAAAAACTGCAAAGCACTTGTCATACACTATTTCTTCAGAGCCAGCTACCATGTTCTACAACAATTCTTTTGTTATTATTACCTCTGTTGCTGTATTCATCAAGCTTTCGTTTGGAGTTTTATTTCCTCTGAGTTTCTTTTTCTTTAAGCTTATTGTTGACAGAGGTCCTCTGCATACATCCCAAACCAAAAATCCAAACAGATGGGACAACAAAATCTATTAGTCCATATAATGATCCTACTATGCCTGTAATATTTTATGGATGAATTAGTGTGTCAGTCTGTCAATATAGAGACAGATGCCAATTCCTTCCCTTAAATATATTGAGTTGCTTCTATACGTGGCTTATCAAGCTTCTTTGAACCCATCTGTACCCATGATAGTTTTAAGTGCTCCTGGATTCTCAGCCTCTTTTTTTTTTTTTAAATACAATTTTAGACACTGATTTATTAACTTTGACTTTCTGCATATATATGCTGCCTTGTTTTTTTTTATATATAATCTAGAAAAGAACATCCCTGTCTCACAGTCGATGAAGTTACCTTGATGCAGTTTGTTTAACCTGATAAGAAGGTTCTCTTTAACAAAGGGGTTTCAGCATCTGTTCATATGTTAAGGTATATTATACATATGACTGATGATGCAACTCTCTTCCTACGCTGTACACGAGCAAAGACTTAGGGTGGTTGCCAGCAGAAGTCAAGACACCGGTGGGATGATATCCTTGATCAGAAACAGAAGTTTCGTCTGTAGCCCTTGATGGCCTTAAACGACCTCCTGGTGCTGTAGCACAGTTGCCCACTAGAAGCTGAACAAGCCACATTTAATCTCAACAAACACTGAATGTTATGGGGGAAAAGCATATATAGTCTATCACGTTTTAAAAAAAAAACAACCCACATGAACATTTTTCAAGGTGTTTTGGTTTATTTAATCTACGTGAAGGAACCACCTTCCGTGCTTAGGCATGTGAAAGCATGCCCAGAAACAAACCTGGGAAAAGAGAAATCCTGTGATGCTATCACCGCAAGAAGCATCAAGTCGTTTTGGACGATATCAAGCAAACTGCTCGTGTTCGATAAATAATCATCATCTAGCACGTACTGCACAAACCAGCAATAGAGACAAAAGGTCAGTACAGATAAGGAGCTAACACCCTGCAAAGCACGTCTTATTGGTTCTGTAAATCTGAAATATTTTTCAGGAATGTGTTTTTCCTAAAGCAGGTACAAATATCACAGCTTTAACCATCACTCTGTTCAACTAGACCACGAGGTGACAAGGCCTTTATCCAGTAGTGCAACCACAACATATACTATGAATGCGGAGTAAAGGAGGTGAAGATAAACAGATTTCATTCCATGTTGTGTCATACATCTACATCATGACTGTAAAAACCAGAATTTCATCTTTCTGAGTGGTCGACTGCCACTTAATGTTGCTGGATAGACTTTTTCAGTCTATTTTATATGTTTATGTGCTTTCTAGCTATATGCATTAGAAAGAGAGACCTTTTCACTCTGCTGGCCATTCAGACATCTCTTTATGAAAATGAAGTAGAATTGGGAAAGTCCAGTTCAAAATACCATGAGAAAATTGCTCTGAAATGGAAGAGGAGTTAATGAGATTGAAACAGAGTCAGTACGGTACCCAGGCTATTTTATGTTGCTCCTTGAAGTGCTTTAGGACTTAGGAGAGCAATAACATCAGGAAACACAAGGATTACAAAAATACCACTCTGGCTCACCCAGAGTATCTGTATCTGTTCTCCTTTTTGCTGCTGATTCATAACATGCATTGAAGAGTAGCAAATAAAGATTAGCTCTGGCTTGGCAGAAAGGGCACAGGGAGTGCAAGAAGTCAGGGCTTGCTGCTCGTATTTCTCATCCCTTTTCAACTTCCCCAGATGGATGCTTCCATGAACTTTTGAATAGTGGCTCCAAATGGTCTACACAGTGAATCTCTATCCAAGTGGTAATACAGTGGATGGGAAACAAAACACGTTTCTTTTACGTTCTCTACTTTTTATCCAGGGAATATAAATTAAGTAATCTTCGCCATTTTCACACTGGTACTTTCAGCAATTGTTTTGCTAGGATACTAGCATTAAAAGACATGTACAGTAATTGGAGCGTGGAACATGGGCACGAAGCATGGTCGTTCTCCGAGTTAACAGAGTTTGAAATAGAAAAACTAGCTAAGTACCTTCTAAAGGTGATGCAGAGACTATGAAGCTTGTGCAAAATGCATTCTTTTGGTAAGCGATAGCTTCTGTCTTCTAGGACTCTGAAACAGGACTGTTCCCACAGGAGGAATCACAGGATCCTCCAAAAGATTTCTTCACCACCCTTTTTTCTGAGGTTAAATTTGTTGAGCTTCCAACCCCCGCCCCCCCCAATTCAAACCACCCAATACTCACAGAAAGAGTAACTTTATTAGACATATTTAAAGACCTAAAATGGAACTGAAGATGAGAAAAAAAGAGATGAGTCTAGGAATTTCTAATACATATTAGCTAGGATTAGACCTGTCTTCAGATGTTCAGCTCCCACAGTTCAGATCGGGGAGGCAGAACAGACTATTCTGTATCTCTAGCACAGTCTATTGAAACAATATACAGCACTTAATTCTTTTGTGCTGAACCGAACATCTCCTAAAATTTCAGATATTTCCTATTTTAATGCACGTTTGCTTTTCTCTGTATATTAACACAGCACATTCATGGAGATAAAAGCAAGACAATGAGCTAGAGAAATATATGCTTTATTCATCAACCATACGCCTTACTCGTTAGCCAACTGTTTTTGATTTACCATGTATTTTTGACTACATCACCTAGTAACGAACCTTCTTCATCAGAATTTATTTTAATATTCCAATTAGAGTTTTCAGCAGCTGCTGTTTCTCAGAATATGTATCTTTCCTAGCTCTTATTTTCATCTCATACTAGCCTGATGACAGTGAGAGTCAGCATAAGGAAAGCATATGGCTTCTTCAGGTAGAAGTACATGGCCATGCCCATAACGTGATTAGAAACATTCTTTCCTCAAGTTACAATATACGTTGCTTTGAAAAAACAAGAACAAATTTATACTTAACATCTGGACACAGTCTACTGAAGCTGAGAATAAATGAAGAGAGACAGAACTGAGTGGAAAACAGGAGTATGTGTGTGATGGTGATGATACTGGTAAATTAATATTTCAGAGCTCTGAAGAGATTTGGAATTGAGTTTAGGGAAGAAAGAAATAACCTTAGTTTTGTTTTAAAAAACCAGCATCATCCATGCTTAATTACTCTTTCCTTACATTTTATGTGTTTCTGTTTACAGAACTGACAGTTCTCTAACAGAACTGGCAGCGAGGACTAGAACTGAAGTAATACATCTTCTCTATGGCATCAGTATTTAGATTATGTAGATGGACAGACAGATAAATCACAGCCCCATAGCTTATCTTTGAAGGAACCGAATTTGCTAAAAAATAAAACCATGCACAGAAAATGTTATCCTACACTGTCATATGAAGATCATACCTTTATCATTAACGTTTATGAGAAAAACATTAGGAACAGTTACTGTGGTCACAAAATAAATGCAGAAAGTAGGTTGGAAATTATTCTCAGGAATAATGTAGTTCCCCAGAGACAAAAACCACAGCTGAAAATCTGGGTATCCATTCCTCACGCCCATAGAAACAACTTTACCACATGAATTTTGCCCCTTTGCTCAACTAACCACAAATGCAGGATACACCCCAGAAGAATCACAACAGTATCTGGCTTTCGTTTTAATAAAGCAGTTTGGAACATTTACCCAGCAGAAGAACCGTAACAGACTGAAACTTCAACAAACAACAGGACTGGCAGGATGCCAGTAAAATAGCACCAGCAAAGCACCAAGACCACAGCTGGTTTGATATGGATACCTGAAAACCGGGGAATTTCAAGCTGCACTTTTTGGTACAGCTGAAAAGATTGTTGTACAACCTTCAAAATATTGTAATACTTTCTATCAGTATTTCTAAGAATTTTCTTAGTTTTCAGTCAGAAAACTAAGTTCAGTATTTTCAGTTTTCAGCAGAGCTCTCAATTCTTTAGCCCAAGAGGTCACAGAATAAAAGTGTTCACAGCTAAATATTCCTTCAAGCTTCACTGCAAAACCAAGAACACTTCTACTGGGGCAAGTTCAAACCTAGAATTCATGTTCTGCTATTTTAAAGGGCAGTCACAGAGAGTACAAGTGGATTTATGGAGTAAAAGTGGATATGGTGAATACGGTGCTTTTATTTTTCATCTTCAAAAGGTGGTCCTAAGATTTATGTAAATATATCAAAGCTCTGAGGACATTATGAGAAAAGCATGACATTTGTCAACATTTAGTGTACCACTTACAGAATCATTTTGGTTGGAAAGGACCTTTAAGATTGAGTCCAACATCAACCCAGCACTACCAAGACACCACTAAACCATGTCCCTCAGCACCACATCTCCACAGCTTTGAAACCCCTCCAGGGATGGGGAATCCACCACTGCCCTGGGCAGCCTGGGCCAGGCTTTGGCAACCCTTCCAGGGAAGAAATTGTTCCTCATATCCAACTTAAACCTTCCTGATGCAACTTGAGGTTGTTTCCTCTTGTCCTATCACTTGGCTCCTTGGAAAGCTTCAGCTAACTGATCACTATCAGTCATGTCATATCTACCAGAAACAACATTTTAAATTTATAACCGGGGATTTACAGGACACATTCTCATTTCTTTAATTTTTCTGAATAGGGTTGTATTTAACATGTGATACACAGTACACATAATACACAGTGCACTAGGCTGCTGAGGATGACAGCATCTAATAAATGTAAATACTTTTAATTAATAGTATTAAAGGTAATGCAATTTCAACATGCAAATAAATATTGATGCATCTTGAATTGTGCTTAATACACACGTATGTTTATGATAACCAGACTGAACTGGATGTGGTCTTGATGTAATTTAATCAAATAGTTCCTTTTATTCTTTCACTTCCTGCTCTGGATGTGTGGAAGGGGCTCAGATATCTAATAATGGGGCTCAGATATCTAATAATATTGGCTATATTTTCTGAGGAACAACATTAGTGCTTGAAACATTTCAAATCGATTTTTTATAAGCCCAGTACATCAGCAGACACATCCAGGTCTTCTTGTAATCTGGCAAGCATGTGGTTTTTGTCAGGAAGCTAGAGATGTACCACTGACTAATTTAACAGAATCATACAGAGAACATGCTTAAAACACCACATTTCTGCATTACATGAAAGCTTTTCCTATACCCATACACATACCTAGATGATATCACAGCGAGGGTACAAGAGCAAAAAAGTCTTGTGGCCACTAGTTTTGTTGCATTAAGTTTAAAAGGATCCAGTTTAAATAGTGGATGGGGAAAAGCAACCAGAAAAAAAAACCTGCAAATTCCCCTCAATGGGTTGCTGAAAAAAATATGTATTTTAAGTGCCTTACATAAAAAGCCTGAGAAAATAGAGTATATTTTCCTTCCAAAACAACAAAAATACCAGTAGAACACCTCCGAAAGCTTTACATTTTGTCACCGCTAACTGCATCCTCCCAGCCCAGAACCCAATTGCAAACTCAGAGCACAAGAATTAGTGGATCAAGAGGCAGAGTATCAAAAAGATCTTTGGTGTCACCCTACAACAAAGTGAAAGATTTTTTGGAAAAACACAAAACAAAACGAAAAACCAACAAACCACAGAAAACCTCCTCCACTGAAGCAACACAGAAATGATGTCACATGGTATTACAGGCATTTAGCCTACAGCACACGTTTGAAGAGGCCAGACTGGTTCAGTTTTAAACTAGCTCTGTGTAACTAGCAGTGTCACTCTCCAGGAATAATTAGCATGCCGTAATAAAAAGGGATGATTTTTTTCACAGTTTATACCTTGAAGCAAACAAAAAAAACCCCACCTTTCAACATTCATTGCCATACTGTACACGAGACGCCACAATAAATTACATCATAGGCTAAACTTGGAAAATTAGGTGTTCTGGTGGCAGGTAGAAGGGGCTTCTTATAATGACTTCAGTGTTATCAACCTGTGAAGCAAAATTTGCTTTCCATGAAGGGTGGGGTTCTTGTTTAAATTTAAACATCTGAAGTATGTTGCTTAAGTCTGAAATAGTCCCTGTAGACTTTCCTTAAACTTAACGGGAAAATATCCACACTTCCATGGGACAATTCATCAGACCTCTCTTCAAAACTCCCATAGGAAACTCTTTCTAGAGAAGTCAGCTTCTGTCCTCTGCTACAGAAGGCCGTACACCATGAGTGTGTGAGGGACTTATCTTGTAGGCATTAAATATGGAGGAGGCATTGCCACAAATTCAGCTCCTTTATGAAAACAGAACAGTGCTGAAGATTCCAGACGACAAAGCAATGGACCTCTGGGCTATAATTCAACAATATAAACTAATATAAACTAATAAGGTTGTCTTCTCTTTCCTCGCTGCTGAAAGGGTGAAATTAAAATGAGATATTTGGTAGCTCAAAACTGCCACAGACAGACCAAAAGCAGAAGAAACAACTAAGAAATGCTACTAAAGGAGCAGTAATTTCTCAACATCATAGACAACAAAGTTAAAGTCTTTTGTTCTTTAGGCTGGCCTTAGAGAGACCAAAAAGATAAACCACGGTAGCCAACCAAAAGCCGTCATACATAGTAAGATCAGTGTCTTTTTGTGTATCACCACAGTTACTAGAAAGAAGCTTCATAAAGACCTTCAGTAGAGACTCTAAGAGCACCAAGCTATATGGAAGACCTGCTACACAGAATGCATGCAGAGGTGTTTGCCTGGGTACACACACTGCAAATCCCTCAACTTCAGACAGCAATTGGAACCGATGAAACCCTGAAGATACAAAATCACTGAAGACACCACCCTTTTTGCCCCCAAGGAAAAAGTTAACCTTGGTACTTCAACCCTACGCCTTAATGATCAGCCCTTGTAATTTAAAATCTTTCTTAGGTCTTCAAATTCAATGCTCTTCCTGTATCTCCCGCAGTTGCCTCACAAATTTGCTTAAATAGGAAGAACAGTTTCATTCTTAACAATAAACGTGGACCAAAAAGAAAAAGCACAACACTGTGCACACTTACAAGTAAGCATCAATACGTTAGCAGAAAGGGAACATATTATTATTATTACAAAACGCGGGCCTGAAATTGCAAGGATTCAAAAGCACTTTTATTTCAAATCAGTTTTTAACGACTATGATTTGGCAAACGTGTTATTAGGACCTCTTCAGATAAAAGGAGAAAAATGGATTAATGACAAAGAGCCCACTGATTGAAATCTAATTTCTATTATCACAGCTAAAAGATAGTTTTGCGTGCAAGCTGAAGCTGTGTGTTTTGTGATACCCAGTCCCCTAACACATTGTCACTCATTTCTCTCCTCCTAGTTAGATGCCTTTTCTGTGGAATTGAAAATAACAGTGCCTCCAGTAACTATGCAGTATAAAATGTTTTCCAGTTAGCAGCCAGTTCTCTAACAAGAGAAAGAAATAAATTAATCATTCCCAACAGTGTTTTCAGCTAAAGAATACAAACCCTGTTAAAAATAACATATACCTGGATTAATATCAGCACTACTTAGATGATCAATTTTTCCCTTCACAAATTACACAGCAAAAAAACTCCCAACACAGAATTTCTGTTCCCTGAAATAATGGTGTTTTGTCAAAACACTGAATTTTCTGAATCAGGAAGAACTCTAGCAAATGAAAGATATTAAAGACAGCAAGGAAACGAAAATACAACACCAGGAGCTGCAGGGGGGGTTGGGGCTAATTCACCCCAAGAAGCAAAGCTCCCTGCACAGGACCTTCTCAAAGCACTGAGAGCTCCAGCTCCAACCGCATCTCCCAGGCCCTCGGGGTCCCTGCCACAGAGCTACCCCAGGGCTCACCAGTCTCCCTTAGGTTTGAGTTTCCAAGGTTGCTGAACACTCACATGAGGCTGCGGGGAATCAGTAATGGGGAACCATCATTTTTAACTGAGACTACAAGAGCTTCGTATCAATTCATACCTGGAGAGTTTAGCACCAAAAACACACGGCCAGGAGCACAGTCCCATTTCTACCCTCCAGGCTTTGTGGCAGACAGCTTTTGCACCAGAACCACGTCTAATTGGCTTCTCACATACTGCCAAGCACCAGCATTACTAAGTGTTATCAGGCAGGCTGCTGTGATGAAAGACTGAGGACACCTATTGCAGTTTCCGCCAATTTGCATTTTCTCATGCAAAAAAGGGTTCTTGAAAGATGTAGATCAGTTCTCATCAGTAGCAGCATTGCCTCATTGCTGCCAGAATACCTCTGATTGCTGCACGTGCTGAAACTTGTTCAGTCTGAAGAAGAGAGGGCTCCAGGGAGACTTTATTGCAGCCTTTCAGTACTTAAAAGGGGGCTGTGAGAAAGATGGAGACACACTTTTTTTAGCAGGGCCTGTTGGGACAGGACAAAGGGGTGATGGTTTTAAAGTAAAAGAGGGAGATTTATGCTAGAGAGAAGGAAGAAATTCTTGATGCTGAGGGTGGTGAGAGCCTGGCCCAGCTTGCCCAGAGAGGTGTTCCATGCCCCATCCCTGGAACCATTGCAGGTGAGGTTGGCCAGGGCTCTGGGCAACCTGCTCTAGTTGCAGCTATCCTTGCTCAATGCAGTGGGGTTGGACTAGATGACCTTCAAAGGTGCCTTCCAGCACAAATCAGTCTATGAAAATCAAACACCCACTGCACATGTGTTTAACCACTGTGCTAAGTGCCATACACTAAGGCACATAGATAATTACACCGGTACTGCGTGTAGCACATCTTTTACAGAAACAGGGACTAGGAGTCAGTACCTTCCAGAAAGCAGGGAGTAGATCCAGGCATCATAAAATTACAAGGGCTGTAATAGCAGGAAATACAAATGATGGGATGTGACCTACAGAAAGCTGAAGCTTTCTGATCAGCTACAGCTGATAACGACACAGACACATCAGGCCAACTGCAATCTAACGTTTAGTCTGGACAACAGGATGGTACTAGTCCATTTAATTTTTATTTCAAATTGATCTCTTCTATCACAAAATCTAGTGTGCACATCAAGCGATGCAGTGACGAAAAATCTATTTTCTTTCCCTCACAAGGAAAGATTTTATCTTAAATCATACGATCAATACACTAAAAGTATTTACAAACAACAACAAAATATAGAGACAGCAGTAAGGGATGTCTGGTGGGTTTGTTTTTCCTCCTATCTAATCCTGCATGAAACAGGCAACGCATCTGTCAACTTCCTAGATAAAACAAGAATTTTGACACCACACCTCTGATTTCTTGACAAGACCACCACTTTTGCATCTTTCCGTTGTCAGTCTTTCAGCAGAGAACACAGACACACTGCAGATCCCACTGCATAGCTTTTCGGGCCCCATTTGGGAACACCTTCCCTGCTCTACAGCTGAATAGGCAGAATCAAATCACTCTTTCCTTCAATTGATAAGCTATTTACAAAAGAAGACCATCTTTCATTAAGTTATTTGTTATTTAGAGTTGTTAGGAAAGCTTGCATGAACAAAGACAAGCTAAGTGACTGTGGCGAGCCTCATGTTTCTACTCTCACTACTCACTACCTATGATCTATTTCTTCAGTCAGCTGATACCATCCACTTCCACCCTTGGACTGGAGCTTTTCTAAAAACAGTGGCAGGTACCACACTGAAAATACTGAGTAACAGGGTGTTCAAAATCCTCTTCCTCCCACACATGTGCACAACTACATGAATAACTGATACTCAGTCTCCAAATATTGGAGCCAATAAAATCATCCTCGGAAATGTTTCTGCACAGAAAAGACAAACAATATCATGAGCGAAGCTGAATCAATTCTCCTTTCCAAAGTCAAACTCAGAGATTGAACAAGGATCTCAAGAACTGGACCTTTATCAGGAAGAAATGCTTATGGCAATGAAATCCAACATAAACAGAAGAAAATATAACACTGCTGTCCCAGAAGCACTATCAGAAACAATACTGTGGTGGGACAGCAAGAACACTCAGTACATCTTGCTATGGGGAAGAACAAATGGTCTTCCTGCCTTCCCTCGTGTACGAGGGCAGTAAGCCTGAGAAGGTTATTAATATTACGCAGCATCTTCCTGAAACTGAACATTTTAATCAGAGTTTACATTTCTGTCAGGCATTGTGGAGTCTTGCCTTTGCAGTCCCGGTCATAAAAGATCCCAATATTGCTATTCTGGGGGAGGCTCATAAATGAAGACGTTTATCTGGTGTCAGGCCACACCAGGTAGCCCACGTACAATTCTGTTTGTAGAGCTTTGCCTATCAATTATCATTAATCCTGACTCGCGTCGCTATGGACTTTCTGAGCAAAGCTTATGAACGCGTAGCAAAGTCTGGCGGAGATTAATGTGCAGAGTAAAACAAGGGGACAAAAACACCTTTAGAAGAGTACGACCTCAGACACAATCTGTCATAGCACTTTATCTGCTGCGGCAAGGAAAACAAATTAAGAGACATCTCTAACCAACGGTTCCTTTGTTCAAATCAAACTCCGATCTACAGCAGAACCAAACGTGCCCGCAGCGTTACGGTAAAGGCAATGCACTTACATGTTGTTCAGAACACCCAGCAGAGCAGCAGCCCGTTCCCCTTCGGCATCAATAAATAATCATGATTTCTCGCAATGAAGAAATGCATTTCTGGAGAGACAAAACCAAACCAAAACAAAACATGAGGTTCATTGATCAGCAGTTCCATTGGTAGCGACATAAAACCTCGGCTGGGAAACGTACAGGAGCATGATACAGTTTCATTTCAAAACCTGCACGACTAAACCTTTATTGGTGCGTGCGAACACGCTATGAACATTTTCTGAGAGTCTAGAATATATTTCATACACAGATGAAAAGCCACTTGGGCTGCAGAGCTTATTATTTCTGTTTAATTTTGTTCTGCCAAGAAGAAAGTGTTTTTTGCTTTTCAGGCAGCATGCATTCCCACTCTCAACCAAAAAGACCTTTCGCAAACACTCTAAAAGAAAATGAAATCTCGGACCAAAAAAAAAAAAAATGCCATTCTTCTTATGAAAAATATATCACATTTTTCTTGAATATTAATGGTAGAACAATTTGAAGGGAATCCTGTAGATGATATCCCAGAGCACCTCCCTTTATCCCTTTTCAATATTTATTAATGAGAATACCTGCAGAGAAGAAAGAGCTAGGCTGAATAATAGACTCTTACAGTGAAATCAATTTAACAGCAGAGTAGACTCCCAAGAAAATGAAGAATCTCTATAGGTAGGATAGAGCACAATTTATGACATCCAGTTCATTCCTCCTGCTCTGACAAAAAGCTTAAGAGAGCTTAATATTTTCTCTACTAGGAAGTAAGAGCCATTTTAAAAGCTTTTGCCTCTCGCACTGTCACGGACAGTGACTTTTGCCCCCACAAAACAAAGAGCAGCCGCTATCTAAAATGGGGTTTTATTGCGACCAAAGTTGCCCATCACTCCTTCTGACCAAATACAAGTGTGGATGTCTGTTGAGAATTAACGACCTAAACCTTAAGGAAAGATGAACCAAAACGGGCACGCTCTCACTCGTCAAGGGGAAACCACCCACACCAGAGTGCCCAAGATACCACCCACCCAAAGGGGGTGGGGCAAGGCTCACTCAATCCACAGAGACTCACTCAGTCCATGGAATATCCTTGGATGGCTTGTCCAAGGGGAGGGTCCAACTGCTAAGCCCACTGCTCTGCAAAGGACAAACTCATCTGGCTCTTAGGCAGGACCCCATTAATACCCTAGCTGAGGGTGCACTGTGGTCAATCTGACTGGGTGAGGAGACAAGCCCAGACCCCTGGGGTCCAGACCTTGAGGCTCCAGTTAATCACCAGGAGGTGAAGCTTAATGGCTGAGCTGTCAAACTGCTCTGGCCAAGGCACCAAACCGCACCAGCACAGCGGGTTTGCTTTGTTTGGTCTGTTGGGTGGGGGGCTGTACCTGCAAACAAATATCTTCCAGTTAGTGCAGTTAGTGCATGTTATTTATGTTTTATTTATATCTCAAAATATGGCAAGATTTCCAGTCAGCACTGTGGAATATTCCTTACTGTCAATACGGAATTTCAGACATATTCCTTCAGATTCCCAAATTCTGAATTTCAACCTGGTGACAAAAGGCTTGGGTTTTTTTACTTACTCTTACTGCGACCCCCTGTGAACCAGTCCTCACCCATCATACAGATGAGGCTGGGAAACACTGAGAAAAAATGACTTCGAAGCTTCCAGTAATTTTAAACCTTTCAAGACTGAGAAAAAGTAGTTCTGAGAGGGAGCTGCAGTGACAGAGCCTGTTAGGTCGTCTAGTAAGTCCGTGTGATATCAAAAGCCTGATCAAATACTTCTGAAGAAACAAGTGACAGCACACAGGTGCTCATGGAATGAGTGCAGGTGGCAGGATCCAGCTCTCCAGTTCTGTCAGCTCTTCACAGACCAGTGATTCTGACATGCTGCATTTATCCAGCCATGAAGCAAGGCAGACTGGCTCTAAGCGCACATGGTCAAGTCTAGCTTGGCTTAAAGTATTAGAGATACAGCTGGAGAAACGCAACGGTACAACAGCAAGTCTGCTGACAATACAGAACTGGGAGGAGTGGCTGACACTCCAGAAGGCTGTGCTGCCATCCAGCCAGACCCGGACAGGTCAGAGAGCTGGGCACAGAGAAATCTAATGAAATTCAGTAAGGACAAGTGTAAAGTGCTGCATCTGGGGAGGAACAAGCCCCTGTATCAATACAGGTTGAGGGCTGAGCTGTTGGAGGGCAGCTCTGGGGAGAAGGATCTGGGGGTCCTAGTGAACAACAGGATGATCAAAAGCCAAGAGTGTGCCCTCCCATCCAAGAAGGCCAATTACATCCTGGGATGCATTAGGAAGAGCATGGCCAAGAGGTTGAGGGAGGTCATCCTCCCTCTCTACTCTGTGCTGGTGAGGCCTCACCTGGAGTACTGTGTCCAGTTCTGGGCTCCCCGGTTCAAGAAGGACAAGGAACTACTGGAGAGGGTCCAGCGCAGGGGCACTAAGATGTGTAAGAGCCCGGAGCACCTACCATATGTGGAAAGGCTGAGAGAGCTGCGTCTGTTTAGCTTGGAAAAGAGGAGTCTGAAGGGGGATCTTATCAACGCTTATAAATATCTAAAGGGTGGGTGTCAGGAAGATGGGGCCAGGCTCTTCTCAGTAGTTTCTAGTGGCAGGACTAGGGGCAATGGCCATAAACTGGAAAACAGGAGGTTCAACCTCAACATGAGGAAATACTTCTTCACTGTGACAGCAACAGAGCACTGGAACAGGCTGCCCAGAGAGGTGGTGGAATCTCCACCTCTGGAGACTTTCAAAAGCTTCCCAGACATGTTCCTGTGTGACCCTGCTCTGGCAGGGGGGGCTACACTAGGTGGTCTTTAGAGGTCCCTTCCAACCCCTATCATTCTGTGAACTTAAATGGTTAGAAACAGCTCAAAAGAATCACTTTGTTCTGGCAATTTTCAGGCTCACATCAGTAATCTGGACTTCTAAGAAAGCTCACCCTTCAAGAGTTTTAGAGTTAAGCAAATGAGAACAAATGTTAGAAGCTTTAAAAATTATGGAACAGAGTTCCATCTACAGGCTGCTAACAGGGTATGGAAATTATTTGTCACTGATAATTAAGTCCTGGAAGATACCTGGCAAATGGTTTGCTCCTCCTAGACATTGCTCAGTGACTGTTACTACTCAGTCAATTAGAAAGGACTAAACTATGCTCAGTTCCTTGACAACTGTGCTCCACAGACCAGAAATCAGCGCGATGACAACACACAAATTTGGAAGCAAAGGCATATATACGATAAGCAAATTTTAAAGTTAATGTGTCAAAGTCAAACTCTTTAATATAGGGTAGGGTCTGGAAAGGAGATCTCAGAGATCATCTCATCCAACCCCCCTTCTCCAGCAGGGTCACCCAGAGCAGGGGGCCCAGGATCACATTGTCCAGGCAGGTTTGGAATGTCTCCAGAGAAGGAGACTCCACAGCTTCTCTGGGCAGCCTGAGCCAGGCTCTGCCATCCTCACAGCAAACAAGTTTTTCTTCCTGTTCAGATGGAACCTCTTGGGTTCCAGTTCATGCCCATTCTTTCATATTTTCTTACATCTAATACTTTTCTAAAGCCTTCCCTTAACAAGCCTTATAACAATTATACCAAGCAGTTAGAATTCACATTTTGCCCCAGCCTTTCCACTTTTATCCTTACATAGATTTTGCTTTCACATGTAGCTACAGCTTCTTTATGCTTTTAATGGACTATGTTGGTTTTGAGGTTTAGATACTTAAGAACTGAGGGTCCCATGTTGCTTTTCTACCACACACCATATTTTGCGACAAAGGCAACCCATAGCGCTACCGTGGCAAAGCAAATGAAGTTTTCTGGATGACAGAAAGAGCCACGGAGTTGACGTGTGGCCAACCAATCAGCCTACAACAAAACCTGAAACGTCATCTGGATTTACGATGCTCAGTGCTAGTCAGTCCCTTTAAATTAATTTAGAGAAGCATAAAGTCATAGTGGACTAAAACAATGCTTATAATGAGCAAAATAGGAAGAAGATGTTCCCTGCTGAAGAAAACACTGTATTGTGCCTAATTTCAGCAGCGCTGGGGAAACAGAAGGGCCAATTAAGGACTTGGCTTCAGGTTCAATTTTATTCTTGAAAATGGATTAGCTGACCTGGATCTTATATAACATTGCTCCTGCATTTTGAATTAATTCTTTACCTTAAGCATATCAGAATGTCAATACAGCAGAGCGGCACAGACAACTACTCCATCAGAATCCCTTGGGGAATTCAGAACTCAGAACTAAGAGGCAACACATGAGCAGTACAAAACAATTCAAGCGAGCACTGGCTTTATTCGGAGAGAAATTTCCAAAGTTACACAGCTACGCAGAATTAACTGTAAGGGATCAGGGCTTGGTCAATATTTCTAGTGCTAAAAAGCCAAGCAGTAGATAATGTAATTGCTCCAGGAAAACTCAACTTTAATGTTTCATCCAGGAGAGGAGGTGACAGCTTCAAACTCAATTTCCAAGGCCCGGGTCCAATGCAGTGTGATTAGGGCAGAGCAGTGCTCACAACTCCCAAGCTCGTTGCTTTACACGCAGCCGTTTGGGGTTTTATTTACACCTGCAGCACAAGGAACAGTCAGCCAAGGCTGCTCTTCTGAAGTGATCTGAGCAGCCCTTTAGGCTTCCAGGTGTGACACTGAGCTTGTGAGAAATGACTCCAACTATCACCAAAAGGGCTGCAGGGCTGTTAGGTGGTGGTGCTTTGGGGTTGAACATTTGTGCCGTGTCTCACAACTAAATTACAAAGGGCTCGGGAATTTTTCTCCTGTGACACCACTGGATAGAGTTTCCCAGTATAACCTCCCCCTCTCTCTCTCTCCTTTCTAAAATAAACGCACTGAAAAATGCCAAGTACTGCCCCAGCAAGACACTATTTTTAGTTCAATCAACCTATTTTCAGGATTTATCAACATCATGAAAGACACCAGAATCTTTTCAGAGCCCAGAACAGTGCCGCTGCCTCCCAGTAAGAGCTATTTCAAGCTGGCACACTGGCTGGTGAGGGAATAATGCAAATAATGTAGGCATTAGCTAATATTATCTCCAGTTTAGCCAAATGCTTTACAATTCTCTTTTAAACGTTATTCCTGTATTTCCCATATTTCAGAAGTGCAGAACCAAAGCTCTGGAGAGAAAAAGATGGCAAAAATAGAAAATTCTACTTCATTTCTGTCAGTCTGTGTGTCTTAACGGGGAAAAAAAACACCGCAGAAAAACAGGCCAGGCATTGGTGAATCTTGGTGTCTCACAGAACCACGTGTTAAGTCTATGGACTTTAAGGGTCCCTGACAAGAAACACTCAAAATTTACAGGTTAATACATGCAAGATTCCCTTCATTTTCTAGATCTCCCTCACAAACTTTTCCATTTTACTCTATCTATCAATTTAGTAAAGGGGAAATAAATTTTCTGGAGATTACTGATGGAAAATAGTTACACAGCTCAGAAAGAATAAGGTCAGGGCATAAGTTTAAATAGGGTTTACATGCTCTCAGGCCTGAAATTCCACCTCTGCGCGTAAAGAAACTAAAGCCAATTTGTTTGCAATATTTCTGCGCTCTCAAAGGCAAGTAGAAAGAAGAGCTGCACTCTCTCAGTTAAAACAGAATTGAGAAAACATCATATAAATGTTATATTTCAATTGTGAGATGGACTCATAATTAAAAAGTAATGTGTTACCGGACTTTTTTTTCTTTGTTGTGTTCATAAACGTGTAATCCAATCATGGGCAATTTGTTTGTGAGTGCTGCAAAGCGCTGCTTTCCCATCAGGTCTTCAAACACTCATCACCTCCCTAATCTCAAAATAATTGCCTGAAGTTACAAACCACGTTAAACCAGTAGACAAATTAAAAGCGGTCCAGGCAATGCCACGGGAACTCGGCATCACTCACGTGAATCTGGGGGATGGAGTATTTAAAAAATAAGGAATGTTACTGTACTGCACTTCCTACAGTCACAAGTGGTTATAATAAAAGCAGAAGACAAATCTGAGGCAGCAGGTCATACGTTGATTTGTTCTTCAGGGCTTGCAGGGTGATGGTTACTGTCTGACTTGAGTTAAAACCCAACGAGGAAAAACAACAGATTATATTCTAAAGTTCCTGCCAGTTGCTGAGACAGATGCTTTTCGTAACAGCAACTAAAAGGCTGTAACATTCACGAAATCAATTATCAAATAGTAATTATAGTTCTGTGGTACAATGTTTTCAACCATTTGACTTAATTATACTCATCTCCCAGCATGTAAGTGCCTGCACATTGGATGATTATTTTCCCAACAGAACTTACACATTTGTTAAAGTTAAAATTTATCCTTCAACAGAATGGAAATTTTGCTTTTACTTACTGCTTTTAAACTGAATTAAAACCTTAATGTTCCGTTCAGAACAGAAATGGTCTTAGGAGTAGGGTAAGAGCTTCCCCTGTCAGTTATGGGGAAAAAGAGCCAGAGGGAAGGTGCAGAGACGTACTGCAATAGAAATCCTCGGCTGCTTGGTAGCAACCAAAGCAGGAAGGGGCTCCATTTGAGAATAAATGCTCTCCGCAAATTGTCATATTTAGTTTTAGATGCTTATTTATCATTGTTTAAATATTCATTTAAATTTTTCATTTAGATATCTGTATTCTAGAGGTATTGGCCAAATTCCACCATGTTTTTGAGGGTATTTTACATCAGTTTTATCAGGAAAGAAATCAGCCATCATGAATAAAGCTAAAAGCAATTATTAGAATATATACTGGAATCAATTTTAAATTATTGATATTTTCCATGTAATTTGCATGACCTCTACCACCCTCCTCCAATACACACTTCAGATTTTTCACTTGCATTGCTTAGTTTTGTAATATTTTGATACAGAAATAAAACTATGGAGATAATTTAAACTCATGAAAAATTAACACATGAGCTTGAGAGTATTTGTGAGTTAGCGACAGATGAAGTGTTATGAACATGAAATAGATATGTATTTGAATATTAAGAAATTATCAAGTTGTTAATCAAAAATTAGTTCACGTTTGTTGACCTACATATTCAAAAAGAGCTAATCATTCATCAGTGACTGCACAAAATCACACTGCATTATCAAGCTCGTCCATTACAAAGCATTGACTCCTTGGAGGAGTCTTTAATCAGGATCTTGACTAATCCAGACCAACAGCCAAACAAATCAAACAGTTCAACAAAATGGAATAACACGTATCATTATATTTATATAGCATCTTCTAATTTTAACAGGAATCACTTTATTGCCAACTGATTTTTAGCCACAGGAGCTGGAGAGCAACCCACACTGCAAGCCTCTTAAAGAAAAATATGTGAGGAAAGATTGAAAAATGATCAGAAGAAAGGAAGCTTAACACAAGCAAGAAGTAATCCCAAGGGCCAAAAGAAGCTGGAAAGAAGGTGCAGAGTGGAAAGGGAGAGAAACAAAATAGGGAAATTGCATGTAGAATTGAATGGGTGCCGTGGTCTAACCCCAGCTGGCAGCATATCCAGCTGCTTGCTTACTGGTATCTCTCCAGCGGGATGGGGGAGAGAATCACAAGGGTAGAAGTGTGAGAAATCAAGGGTTGAGATAAAGACAGTTCAGTAGCAAAAAAAGGAAAGGAAAAAATTATGTTAAAAGTCTCTCTTGACCAAAACAATTCTATGATTCTTGCGCACCTCCAGCCAACTCACTGGTGGGGTGGTGAGAGGAGCAAAAAGGGCCCTGACTCTAAGTGCTGCTCAGCTAAAACACTCCTGTGTCATCAACACCATGGCCAGCACAAAGTCCTGCAAACTACTATGAAGAAAAAAACCAACGCTATCCCAGCCAAAACCAGTACAATGGGCTGGAGAGTAAGAGCTAAAAGACCTCAGCTCTGAAACAAAAACAGAGGAACTGCAAAGAGCTCTGAAGATGACCATCAGGTTGTATAAGGCTAGAGATCAGATGGTATTTGAGACAGATGACAGGAGGTGAATTTAGTCAAATAAGGAAAGTGATTGCAGCATATAACCCCTGAAAGACCCACTGGTTGTAAAGGGAATTGGCATTATACCAGAATACCAACTGAGAGTATTATTTCTACAGGATGCAGCTGATCTGTGGAGATGACAACTTGCTGTTTGTTCTGAATTTCTGTCTGTTCTTCCTGCACATCAAAAAAACTTTTTGCAATTCAGATTCATTGAGAAGTCCTCCCACCCATCTCTCCAGCTTCACTACTACGGCATAATGGTCATTCTGGTTTTAGATTATCTTATCTGAGTCACAATCTTATCCTGAATAAATGTAGTCCCCTCCCCCATCCTCATTACAAGTTCTTGAAATGGCTTTAGGAACATATATATATATATATATACACACACACACACACAAATATAGACATTTCTATCTAAAACTGCATTTTCTCAGGTGCTCCAATACAGGGGCAGGAACTGCTATCAGTTCAGAGAAGGCATTTCACAGAATTGTTTACGTTGGAAAAGATCTTTAATACCATCAAGTCCAACAGGAGAAAGAATAATATGGCCACAGGTAAGGATTTTATGTTACCAAATTCAAAGTCATTTCAGTGAAGAATCTAGGCTAATAAATATCATTATCATTATTTGTATGCTTCATTGCTTTGCTTTTGTGAGAAGATAAAAACACTTCCAAGGAAAACTTTAATGATAAGAAGTTGCTCATGTTAAATATGTATTTTCTGGTTAAAATCAGACAGACAAATATTCAACATCCCTATTAATTTAAACATTTTTACCTGGGATCTGGGAACAAGTAAAGCAGGGTCTTGAACCTGAAACTCTCACATTAGAAATCAGTATCCTGCTAATGAGCTATTGACTTTTCTGACTAATTTTTTTTCCATTGGTTTTCTTTAAGAGTGAAGAAAAAAAAATGTAAAATCTTAAAAAAAAAAAAAAACAAGAACAACAAAAAAAACCCAAACAAAAAACCACACACACACAAAAAACCAAACCAAAACACCACCATAGCAAAAAGCCTCATCTGCTAACTCAGACTGCCATCACATGCAAAACTCAATGCAACACTAATAATATAATTTCATCAATCCACGTAAGTTCTCTCCATATCTCAGAAGAAAATCCTGGTCACAACTTGTATCTGTCATTTTTACCTCCACAGTTCATTTCTATATTTACAAATTAATTCTGTGAGGACAGAACGTAGAGGAAAAACTTCTGTATTTTTCATATCTGTTGATCTTCAGTTTTAGTGACGTATTTTGGGAAGTTTACCCCAGTATATGTGAACAGAAAAATCCAAAGAACTTTGAACCCAAAGAACAAGATCAATTTTTGTGAGTTATGACATATGAAAGCACTTGGGAATGAAAGTTTGGTGTAGCTGATTTACTACAAAAACGCGATGCTGGATCACGTTTGAAATCTCATTCTATTTGGAGCGGGTTGCTCTGGTTTCAGCTATACAGGAGATAGAGAAATGTAGAACTTTACTGCAAGATGTAGTTACAGATAAACTCATTCATTTCTGCTTTTGTACTTTCTAAATAGTTAATCACGTCAAAGTAATTTAATGACCATCACTTTACCTCTTTGTTCCCTGTGACTAATATCAAGAAATCCTGGCCAGTTTTCTCTTTTCTGTTTAAACACGCTTATGAAAATGTTAACTCTGGTTTCACAACCAGGATTATGACTTGCCAGAGCAGCTTCTCCAGACATAGAAAACACCTGAAGCTTTATGAATAACGTCTGTAACTGAGCTAGGTGAAGGTGGGAGATAGAAAGTTTATGTCCCTACTAAGAAAGAATCTTTCTCCTGGTACTCACAAAGCAACATCCATCTCAAGTTGAGACCTTGAAGCGATAGAAGTGATACAGAGCCAGACAACTATTTCTCATCAATCTCTAGGGCTTTGATGTTTATTTATATTAAATTTTCTTCTCTTCTTTAAGAGAGCTGAGAAGAACTTTCAGACAAATAAGATGTTTTCAAAATACATATAATGAGCATATGTTAAAAGGGGAAAATGAGATATAGACTCCAGGATTATAATGATGATGATTAAAAGGAAGAACAACTCAGATGAAGGACTCAGTGCTACTAAATTTAAAGTAGAAAAATAGAAATTAACAGGAATTATTTTTTTACTATTAAAGAAACATTGAAATCAAAACAGCTTATAATTTATTAGTGTTGATTATCTTCCAGAGGGACCTTGACAGGCTGGAGAGGTGGGCCCATGCCAACCTCAGGAAGTTCAACAAGGCCAAGTGCAAGGTTCTCCATCTGGGTCAGAGCAATCCCAAGCACCAACACAGGCTGGGCAGTGACTGGCTTGAGAGCAGCCCTGAAGAAAAGGACTTGGGAGTGCTGGTGGATGAGAAGCTCAACAT
>WUAM01000399.1:778540-827438 GCA_024336885.1 Actenoides hombroni
CAACCTGCTCTAGTGGGAGGTGTCCCTGCCCATGGCAGGGGGGTTGGAACTAGATGATCTTTAAGGTCCCTTCCAACTCTGATAATTCGATGATTCTTATGGTGGGTGAAGACAGGAATGCTGGAAATTAGATCCGTTTGACATACTGACAATTAAAGGAAAAAAAAAAAAAATACACCAGTGAAACACAGCTCTGGTCTCCTCATGCCTATTGCATTCAACCCAGAATATCTGAAAGATGAGAAAGGCCTCAAGAATAGTTTCAGGAATTAATTGTATCTCCATAACACATACTACCTTCTCTGCCCTGTTTCTTTCCTTCTTACTGCTTCAAAAGGGGACAGACTGGATAAATACCAGTAAAAAGAATGGGAACTGCCAGTATATTTGGAGACTCTAGAATTAGTGCAGTTGTGTTTTCTGAAAAGTCAGGTGTGTTCAAAACCAGCATGGTCTTGAACACTGCTTTCTTAGAACAACGGTCGTTACCAAGAGAGCAGCAAAAGTGAGGCCATGAATCCACTTAAAATGCAGCAATTGCAGCACAAATAGTCAAACAGAGAAACATTCCCAACTCTGTACAGTTTGCAGGTTACAGTGTGCTGGTAATTCTCAGCGCCAACACCATAAGGGTATGAATTACCTATTCTTAGAAACGTTTTTACAGTGACCAACCTGCATTCCCAGCAGTAGCACCCACAAGAGAAAACTGCAGTTTCCTAAGACATGCTCAGTCACATTCCTTCAGCAGAAGTACACAGCAACAAGACCTTGGCCAGGAGTTTCCCAATTCAAAGCTCAGGCACCAGAGCACAAAGGATTTAAACACGGATGCTACTAACTTCCCACGCACGCCAGAGCTCCAAATATGCAGCAATCAGTTGGTAAATACAACATGGTCAATCCCAACACTTTCATTTCCTACCTCATCCTTCGAGGTCACCTTTTAAAAGGTTACCCAGAAGACCAATGTTCCACTTTTGTCTGTCTCCTGCTCTATGAAAACAAAGGACACTGACAGAGGTACTGAGAAGAACAAAAAATATGTGCAGGGGTGACTAAGATGCTGTTTGGTCCCAGGGAGGATACTGCTGAGAGCCCTGCCTCAACTGCTCTTAAAACCTTCACTGGGACACAGCTGCAAACCCAGCTGAGAACAAACCATCAACTCCTGGGGGTCTGGTTTGAGAAGGCTGGTGCTTTGCTAGTTTCTGTCTTTATATCTTTGACTCCAACCTTAGAGATATTTACAGCTATTCCATACTGTTGGTCTCCTGTATCCACACTTACACCTATTTGTTGATTATAGACCAAATATAAGGCTCACAGATACCAAACATATTAGTTATATAACGATTACCTCCAGTTTCCAACATTTTTCTATTTCTAATTCCTCACGTTAGTCTAAATTTTAGGCCAGAAGACAGTATTGTAGCCAACTGATCTGATTACATCTCAAGGTGGCTCCATGAGCATGCTGCTTTTACTGAGAGTATTTTGTAACCGAACGTATTTCTCTCAAAGGAAAGCTCAAAAGTCAGGATCTCAGGTATTACTGCTAAGACACAAAGTGTACCTTTTATAGCTACATATTCAGACCTGAAAACAGTGATGTCTGAAAACTGCTCCTTCCTAAAGACATGTAACTTGAAATTTCAGAGAAGCACAAAAAAAACTGATGCATGTTTAGACTCGTAAAGACTGTACATTCAGCAGAGATTTAAGTACAGCAGGGATCAGGACAGCAGAAGACCCTTTCCTCCTCCCGCCAGATACATTACTTATTTCCCATCAGACACATTACTTATTTCAGCATTAGAGAGCATAAAACATTGGGCAGGAAAGGACTCTCCTCAGCAGCTGTTTGAATATGGCCACTAAACACTTTGGAAGGGGGTCAGAGCCAAAGAACATGCCCACAGTTTCAGCAGAAACACGTTTATCTTCTCATACTAAAAATCAGAATACAAAGAGCAGCTAGACATTTTAGAAATAACTCTTTACAAAGTTATAATAGAAGCTTGTGGCAAGGATCAGTGAGTTTAATAAGAGATCTAAAACTTCACGAAGTTTCAAGACTGGGTCTAATCTTTCAGAGCAAGGGAGAGAGCCAAGATCTCCGTGAGAGTGCACATCACTAACAGCATTTCTTACATGTTATTTTCAAGAACCTTTACCTGTCCGCTTTGGAAGCTCTGACGGATGCTCTGCTGAACGAACGACCAGGAAGCAGTCTGAAGTATCAGTTTTGTGCCTTGTAAGTATGCATTAACCAAAAGAAAACTGTGATTTCCTAGATAAATCTTAAAAAAAAATAATTGCATCTTTATATCAGAAAAATTTTGCCAGGATTTCAGGTTCATTCATCATAATAAACTTCTTAAGTAGACTGTAAACAAAACCACCAAGGAGCACAACCCCTCCACGCCCTTCAGCCACCACAGCGGGACACAGAAAGCAGCAAAGGGAGGCATTTCATTTTGCGTGGGATTATTTCTGCAGAAATGAAAGCAGCACAGCACGTGACAAAAGGGGTGTGCTGTACGGCACCGTGGGGAGGGTACCGCTCCAGCAAACAGCCAGACTTCTGCAGCCTTCACAGACCCCCCCGCGTCAGATGACCACGCACTGATGGCCTCTGCAGCGCAGCAACAATTCGTTACAGAATATGAGAATATACGTACACAAGGTTAACAGACTAATTCAGCCCCTGTGCTACCATTTTTCTGGCCAACGCTGTCTCTTAAGAACATATTTTCTTGTCTGTTGATCGGTGCAGTGAAAGGATAAATACAAAAGTTATGAGCATTTTTGGAGTCCTGCAACCTAATAACCCTCACCATTGCTAAGATTTTTCTGGAGTCTACCTAAATTTATCATTTTTTCATTTGCTTCTATAAAAATGTATTAACTGTCCTTTTACTGGAAGCAAGTAACACCAACCTGTTTGAAGGTCAGGGAAACGATTCTTTCGGTTTAATTTTCTATGCCCTAGTAACAGTTTCTTACCCATCTCCAGTGCTGATGGTAATTGACAATTCCCACAGAGATGAATTTTCACTTCTGTAGCTCTCTGAAACACCTTCTAATGTAAAGATTAATTGGAGCAGAAATAGCTCTGACTATATCATTTTAGTTCCTGTCAAAACTGTTTTGTCAGAGTTTGAAAGAATCCTCCCCAAATGCATATGATTTAGAAGGAGCACAGCGTTATGGGAACAGTATATATTATTAAGAAAGTTTCAGCACCTGCTATATCCTTAAAGGAATCCATACAAATTATTTGAAGCAGAATAAAAGATGAGAGCTTCTCTGAAAGTGTAAAGGAGAAGAAAAAAAAAACCAACCAGAAGGAAACAAGAAGCAGGAGAGGGGAAAAGGGGGGGGGGGGGAACTCTCAGGAATCTGGAGTTTGCCGATGAAAATGCACAAGATGCTTAATCCAAGGGAGAGCAGTAGCTGCTGGAAGAAGTAGTTGTACTTACATACTTAAGAAAGATTATATCACCTCCAGGATGCACATTAAACATTTACTCTGTTCTGTCTGAACCCATATCCTTCATTCCATGGCATAGCTCCAAACAATACAATTCAAGGTAACAAATACACATAAGAAAATTTGCTACTTGTTTTCCTATAATTAACTTAACTAATATTTTTTTTCATAAAATGTTAAAGGTTTGGTAAAAATTGCTCATGAAACTGCAGAGCAAGACATTTTTCCTAATTGAAATACATGACAGTTTCTGAATAGGGGAGAAAAGTAGTTCAAGAAAGAAGTCATGGAAGAAAACAAACTGCATCTGTACCTTGTGTCTGCGGAACTCAGCACAGAAGCACCACCTGATTTTCCTTATTTTAAAAACCAGAATGATCTCACTAAAACACAAAGATTTGAGATTGACCTCACAATGTCAAGCTACTGAAAACAGAATCCAAACAGTATCCAATAACACAGCGTTAGCAATTAAATACCAGTACCAGAAAACTGTCATTAATTCTGTTCAAAGACTGGGTTTTTTTAACTATGGCCACTGTTTAAAGGTGATATACTGTGGCCACATAATAGTGCACAATAATTAAAATGCAAGTCTGAGATTTCAGAGGGCTTTATTCTTGACTCTGCTATGTATTCACTGTGCAAAGTAATTCTCTGTCCTCTGAAGTAAAAGAGAACACAAGAAAGATTAATTTATTTAATTTTTAAGCACCCAAGGGAATTAGGAACTTCAAGGGTTTTTTAATACAAAGGATTCTGAAGTCATATAAACACACTAGGAAATTTAAAAGAGGGGGGAAAAAATGAAGAGAAAATTGTAACAATTCTCAGAAACTTCATTTTGATGCTTACAAAACTTTTTCTGTCACAATTCAACAAATTTGACTCCATTTTATTTGAATGTCGTTTAGTATTCCAATAGCAAATTGCTCTGTCAAGGGAATCTCTGAATAACAAGAAAGGTTCGATCTAGGGAAGGAGGGGGGGAATACACCACAGAAAAAACAACAGGGAAAAAGAACTTCCTTCACAAGTAGCCCAATCCATACTCCTCAGTTTGACTGACTATAAAGCTCTTTGTAATACACAAATTCCACGCGAGACAGGAATGAAATTCAGTCCTTCTCCTGAAGACTACCTAAAACTCTGCAGCAGCAACCTGCTGAACTCAAAATACCTTTTGCTAAGACTGTCATCAGGTTTGCTGAAGTATTGAATGGAAGCCTGTGGCTGGAAGCGCTCAGCCATAAGGACCGGTCCATCAAGCTCGGTCCCTGAAATCACAGCAACTAAAAGCATTTCACCTCAAAGGATGCACCGCTTCATCATTCCCCAAACCACAGCATATTCCATGCTATATTGTGGCAAAGGTGAAAAGCAGAGGATAAACAAGCATAAAAATCAACAGGCGTGACAAGAGCATAACGGATTCGTTTCATGAAAAAGCAGTGCTACATGTAGGAGCAAAAGGACTTGGGGGGCTGAAAATAAGTACTCTTCATTAATTTAAGTAAACATAAAATTAATATATCAGATCTATTTGAGTAAATTGCATTACAAGATTTACAAGAGTGGACACACCAGCTGTCAGACAAGCCAGTGAGAAATTCAAAGGTGTAAGTCCTTGGCCATTTATCATTCATTTCAATTAAATATTTTTTTAATTCTTGTGGAGTTTATGCAAAAACATCCATCCATCATTGCCCATTGCTCAGTATTCCTCATAGAGATGAGCAGTTGGTGACTACAACCAAAGAGGACATCAAGTCATGTCCTGAAGCCACTGTATGTTTATTTGAGGCTAATTTTGGTTTTATAACCTATAAACCTTAGATTTATCTTAAGCTAATTTAGGCTCCTATATTTTTCAATGGAAAACAAAAGGTGGGTAGAAGAAATCATAATACTATCGAGGTTATTTTTGTGCCTACCCATTTCAATTTAATAGGACAAATGTCTTCTTTGTGCGTAGTAGTTGACAGACTGATGTTTACATCTTCCAGAGATGTGAATTTGCCTATGGCATGAATGTATATGTAAAAATAATGTTACGAAGATGAAAGGAAAAAAAAAAACAAAAAAACAAAAACCAAACAACAAAACAAAACACAAAGACCAAAGCTCAGAGTGTTTTAGCAGCCCTAAAAGGACGGACAGAGAAGGGCAACGAGATGACTGGTGACAATTCACTAAACTGATGGAATTTGAGACTTGTGCCTTTAAATCACAATCATTTATCTGCCAATGTGATACAATGTATTCATCTGCCCAGTTTTATTAAAGTATAAACACAGTCTGATTCCCTTCAGCACTACACCCTTACCGAGTTCTGAGCATTTTATTTATTAAAATTGGCAAAACGGTAAAGTTCATTATTAAAAGACACTAACAAACAGAGTAAGAGATAAAAAATCCACTATTAATCATAACTGAACACAGTATGAAGCCATAGAAAGTTCCCAAAACATCACCATCCACTTTCATGTCAGTAAACATCACTCACATGAAATAGAACTGAAACTGTTTGCCAAAAAAAGCTGAAAATGCCTCCACCTTTACGCTGCAAGATCACAAACACCAAAACAATTCTGAAACTCAAATTAAAGCAGATTTATTTTTCATTATGGATTGCTTAGAAAAAGATACGGGTGAAAGCGAGGAAGGACAGGGGTAAGAGGGAGAGTGGTCTCCACTGCACCACAAATCCAGATTTACTGAGTGATTTTCTGCCTCTGTTCTTCCTCAACTAAAAAATTCATGTTGGAGGGGAGAGTGGGGGTTGTGCAGAGCCAGCATGTGCTTTCTGTCCCCACAGCAGAGTCTGGTCACACTCCCACCCAGCTCTTTGTTAGCTCAAGCTGTCGCTGTAGCCCAAGTTCCGCCGAGCACCACACTCACCCACCGTCCAGTGGACTGACCAGCCCCTTGTTAAGGGTGTTACTGGTGCGGTGTTGGCATCCTATAGAATCTCACTGAAGCTCATGATACACATGATACATGACAGTTACTGTGCTGTGGTGCTTGGATAGGGTGAACAAAGAAAACATCAGTTCAAGACATCTGTCCGAGATTGCCATGAAAGATAAAATGAATGCCATCAAATTCCAATAACCATCCAAAATCTTAACTGGTCTTTCTTTCAGATTAAGAGTGCAAACCCCTGGCTCTGTTCACAGGATGCATCGAGCAACTGGTCAGAATTTGCCTCCCTGCAACAGAATTGCTGATGCCTTAAACTAATGTGTACAGCAGGAGATTTCCTGGTGAGAAACAAGTCTGCCCGCACATTACGCTCAACTTTCAGAATTACTTCAGAAACTCTCTCTTTTGTTTGGTTTTGTTTGTTGGGTTATTTTTTAAACTACATGTTCCTATAAAATAAATCCTTCCTTTTGCTATCTAGCGGGATGCTTCATTATTTTAATGTTGCATGTCTGGAATTCTTGCTATCAGCGAGCCTTCAGGAATGTACGTCATGCTCTCACCATCTGCTCAGAGCAGCTTATACAGACAATAAGCTCCCAGGTTTCTAGATTCACATGTAAGAATAACAAAAGCGAATGCTCAGTCACCTTAACTGTCCATTCATGAAGAGAAGATTTCAGAAGATGGAACTTTCGGATTCTACTTTGTAGCTAAAAAAAAGAAAAAAAGAGAAAACTTCTTGGCTTCCCGAGTAGTCACGGTGCAAATGTGAGAATCCGAGTCACGTCTAAGGCAGAGATGGCAGATTTATAAATCATTTTATGAAGATGTAGCTCTCACACAAGTATAGCACACGAAAATGTTTGTTTGAAGGCTGGCAGACCCTGTCACTCGGGGCAGACCTGTGGCCCAATGGGGAATTCAAGGACTCTATTCTTAAGTATGGATACAAGAGTCATTGAACTTGAACATTCAAACACTTGAAGTTTTAAACTTGAAGACATTTACACACGAGCAAAGGACAGTTCCAGTTAAAATGTGCATTAATCTAAGTCAGAAAAACCAGCAGCTCTTTTGAGTCAGAGACGTTTAATGACTAAACTTTTTTCTTTTTCCTTCTTTTTTAACGTATTAGCAAGACAGTAGAACAAGAGCAAAGCACAGCTCGATTTCATTTGGGCATCTTAGCTCCAAATCTATTACTTCATTGGTGGTGATGACTAGTGATAATTATCTACAGCTCAAAGGCCACAGCCAGATATCTAGATGCTGGCTAGAGAGCTGTAAGATTAGTAAGAAACTTCACACTTAGGACACTGGACTTAAAAGCGAAGCGAGAGAAAGAAAATAAAACCAAAACCCAACAACTGTGGGATTCCTTTAAGCCTCAAAGAGATGAAGCAGCAATATCAACCTTTTCCAACATGTTGCATATATTGATGGCTTGATATATGCAAAAAGACGCCAACTAAATTAACACTCAGGGTAGTTAGATTAAGAAGTTGTTTTATGAGTACCAAAGGGTCTAGTCATAGGTACAGACATACATGCTTTAAAAATCTAGTAGAACACCTTTCTGTTTATGTGCAGGTATAAAGCACCATGTCAGTCAGCAAGCAGAACATCCATGTGTTGGATGAGATTTGTAGTGATTAAATTTAAAAAGTAATCCTGTAAATTTGTTGTTGATTGTACCATAGAAGGCCTTTGATGACTTAGGCACAGGTATCTTGGTGTATGGATGTATAGGCCTTAATTTCCCTGGTTTTGCACTTAGAGAGAACAGAGTTTCCCCTTTTTTCTTTTATGAACCACAGTTCTTTTAAATTCCTGCTTGAAACATTAGAAACATAATCACTGACCAAAGGCAGATTTAAATATGTGCATTAACTTTCACCAGTATCAAAGTCAAGGGGGAGCAGGAGGAGCGGTCTTGTCATCAAGCTGAATTTCCAAAATGGTCAATACTTGAAATGCAGCCCTCCTCAGAAGAGAAGGGTAATTTCAAAATAGCAAAAATAAAAGCGTGGCTTATTTAAAAGCAACAACAACAAAGAATAAGGAAGAAAGGAGGAGACAGAAGATGACAAGAAGGTGGAGGAGGGAGGAGCAAGAAGGAGAAAGAAAACAACAGAAACTTCTTCCCCATACTACGCTTCCTGGAACAGAACATGGGCAAAAACTACAGTGGAACGCAAGGAAGAAGTTTCATGGTGGTTTTCTGCATAAAACACTGCTAATTAAATTCAATTTAAAGACAGCTGCAACAGAAATTAAAAAGAGTTTTGTGATATCCTTGCATGAAGATGAAGATTTCTTGTGGGTAGAGGTCTGTTTCAGAAGCAAATGTGATTTTCAGGGCAGTTCAATGTAGAATATCCCACAACTAATGCTTCAGATCTAATTTCTCACTGGTATGGAAGGAGAGAACAGAGCTGGTTTTCAGTGGGGTTGGGGAAAGAGTATTATTGTTGCCATAGTAAAAAAAATATCTTTTTTGCTTTTTTTTTGTCATACCCTACAGTTGTCAGCCTTTAAGCTTTCAGAGTGGACAATCAAGCTTCCTTTCCTAGGCATCACCAGCTTTCTGTAAAGAAGGGGAGGGGGAAAGGGCTGCAAACATGTCAAAATAAATTTGCTTGAAAATAGATTTTAAGCTTCTACAGGGCAAACCACAGTAGGTGACTGGATCGCAGCAGGATGTATTTCTGCACTCTTGAGTAAATAAAAATTGTGATCTAAATAACCTCTAAAGAAAATTTTCTTTACTCTAAGAGAAGAAAAAATAAATCGTACTCTATCGGGGGATTTCCAGTAGAGAGGACAGTGAGGTCTTTCTTGTCTATGTCCCTTTTTAGATTCTGTTCTGAGATATCCCATGAAATGTGAAGAGGCAAACTGCCAAGTCTATTCTTTCCTCCAGGAAGTCTTACAACTTTAGTGAGACGCAGTACGTCCCCAAAGAAGTGGGGGCTGAGTCAAAACATCTCCAAATATAGTTAGAGGATGCAGACTTTTATGCAAAAGCAGGATTTGTTAGGTTTTAGCTACTGAAAAGAGCACGTTCTTTTTTTCCCCCAATTAAAAAAAAATATATATGTATATATATAAAGAAAAAGGAAAAGACAAGAATAAAAACTGGAGCAAGTCCATTGAAAGGGCACCAAGATGATCAAGGTTGGGGTCACTTCCCCTCTTGAGGAGAAACCAAGTGATCTGGGCTTGTTCAGTTTAAAGAATAAATGACCTGAGGGGTGGCAGGGGTGGTTCCTACAGATCTTCACAGTGATGCAAGGAACAAAGCCAAGAAGTAACAGACATGAAAGAAGAGAAGTTCTGTCTTTTCCACCATGAAAACAATCAAGCATCAGATCAGGCTGCCCACAGAAACTGCAGTCCTTATATCCTTAGAGGTTTTCAAGACTTCACTGGGTGAAGCCATGATCAACCTCTTTCCAACCCATCGCTGTCCTGGCTTTCAGAAGAAGGATTGACTTCCAGAGGTCTCTTCCAACCTCGACTACATTATTATGCTTCATATATCTAAAAGAGCTAGAAGTCAACAGGACTTTAAGAAACCAACATAATATATAAGATCCTTCCTCACAGGTTCTACCAATTCTTTCACGCATTTCTATCTTATTTCTGAGAAGTTGGAATCTTCCCACTTCACAGTAGTATTAGTCCTACTTCCATTCACTTAAGACATTTTTGAAAATGCATTTTATTCATATTTACTTTTCTTTCTAGCTGGTGGTAATAATTGCAATATCCTGCATATTACATAGCAGTTTCTCTTAATGAGTCCTGCCATATTATCTTCTGAACGCTTCTTAAACATTGTTTTAAATGAAAATCTAAGCTGCTGGCAAAGGAAGGAAATCTTGCCACTGAAGCACGCTTCCATCTGCATTGCAAATTAGAGGCTAAGAACATGTCTACTTGGAAATAATGCAGCAGAGGTACAGAAATCTCCCAAGTTTCAGGATGAAAATTCTTCCATAAAATCCATGAACCTGAGCCCCAAGCACAGCTTTGTTCCACATTAATATTCTCATTAGTTTCACAGGCTCACTAAGTACTATATGACATTAAAGTAACATATTTCAAGATCCAAGTCTCTTTTCATGTTCAAAACTGTGTCCGTTGCCATTTACAACTGTGAACTCCAAGTGACAGTTAAGTAATACTTCAGTGGTAAAACTGGCCTATGTATCTTGAAACCCCAGAATGGTGGGGGGTGGAAGGGACCTCTGGAAATCATCTCATCCAATCCCCTCTGCTCCAGCAGGGTCACCCAGAGCAGGGGGCCCAGAATCACATTGTCCAGGTGGGTTTGGAATCTCTCCGGAGAAGGAGACACCACAACCACTGCCCCCCATCTTCGTAGCCTCTGCTGGACTCTCTCCAGCAATTCCCTATGGACAATGAAGCTGTTAGAACTTGCTTGAAGAACATGGGACCACGTGCTCTAATAGTCCAGAAACTACGCTGGTTACTCCATAGATCATCTCAGTTGTGTCTCAAATTTTAAGACCAAAAAAGCTGTGAAATTTTTATTTTTTTTTTTTAATTTTCTTAAAATTGGTTATGACAACTACTTTTCTTAAATACCATTCTGAAAAAAAACGGAGAATTTATTTATATAAGAAGTGGCATCAGCACACATTATTACTATAAACCAAACAACAACAAACATCCTAGAAGGGAAACCTTTGTTGCCCTACACTTAACGCTAGCTTGCCTAAATCAGTCATTAAACTACCTAAACAAAGTCACTCTCCTGTTCCAGCTACTGAAATTACTTTGGCACTTCCATGGCCGTTTCTGTTGCCTTGGGGTCATCACTCTGGATGACAGCTCTGCCACTGGCAGGGTGGACACGTAATGATGACAAACAACTGGTTTTGCCACTTCTGTGTAGGATTCACAAAATACAACCTAATCCTGTCTTGTCCTGGCTGTATGTGCCGTGCTCAAAGAGTGATCAAGACAAACCTGCCACCCACCTGGATGTTGGCTTTTTTCATCTCCTCACAGCAGTGATGGTTGAACACAGCAGTAGGATATTGCCAGCACCTCCCCTGCTTATTTTATCTTTTAGTTGTTAAATGAGACTGGAGTTTCCAAATCTGACAAAACAAATCAGGCTGGTTGCTGCAATTCAGGCCTCATTCAGGTAGCAACTGTGTCAATAAACCCACCCAAGTTCAGAAATGTGGAATTTTCCTTCAGAGACTGCATTACAGTAAACAGAAAAGGCAGGTCCCTGCTCTCCTGCCGAGGTTTCTTCACTTCACATCACTCTAACACATCAATAAAGCTGTCTGAGCACCTGCCTGTTGTTATGGGCTATAAATCCCACAGTATTACCAACCACTCCAACTTCATTTCAGCAAACGTCTGTTACTGATTAAAAGCTCTGTGTTTCAAAGAGTTGCACCTTCAGCTGAAGATCTATGGAAACAGCCAGGCTAACAAATCAGGTGCTGAAAAGGATCAGAGACAATTCTCAGTGTTCTTGAATGTGTTACTGGTAGCATCAAAATAAATTAATTATTGTAACTGGGAGACTGGAACCAGTGGGTGTTACTCTCTGCTGTGCGAACTCCTGAGAACTTTACAAGTAAAGAAAGAAGAAACTCTGTTTATTTGCCTTATTTTTAGTCTCACTTTCTTTCAGATTTGAATTGTGAGGCCACGGTTGCAGCTTTTTGGTAAAGAACAACCTGTGTGTTACCTCTTCCTTATGAACAGACTTGAAAATTATTGTGGGATCACCTCTTAATCATCACCGATAAATTCAGTAGACCCACTTTCTGACATCTGGCAATGGTTCCCAAATTAGAGGCCATTCCTGGAGCTCTTCTCTTGATTCATCTCGAAGTGGTTTATGTTCCCACAGAAGCATACCCTTAATCTGGGCATTAAGACACAGAAGAGTTACAGTGAGCGTATACAGAAAAGCAGTACTACCTTCAGCTTCTTAATTGATGTTTGCCTTCTAACCCAATACAATTTTGGGGATAGAGGTGATTTTCAATAGAGTGAAAAGCTCATGAGAAACCAGCACAAGATCACACAAGGTAAAACGCGAGGCCAAAATACCTATTTAAATATTTCTTCCATATATTCAGATGTGAAAAGGTTTTACATTTTCTGTTTTACCTCATGTTGGAACATACACAATTCATTTAACCATTCACCCCAACAACAATCCCTCTATGATTCTACCTGGTGATTCTCTCTACCAAGGATCACCTAACTCTCCTTACACTGTCAATTAATAAAAGCATGTGATGTACATGATTTTCTTCTCTATTCAGTTACCTTTCTGTTTAAATCTGGCAGACTTTAAAAATGCCAGGTCAGATGTTTGCTATTACAATAAAACTGTGAACTAGTAAAATGCTGTCGCCTGCCTGGTTTTTATATGTTAAATATGAAGAGTGGAAGGAACGTGGAAATACTCTTTCAAATACTGTTGCTAAGTGGCTTGGCATCAAATTCTCATGTTTCCTCTACAATTACTGCATATAATCAAACACAGAGTTACAGCTTGACCCTATTTCATCGAGGGTGTCAGTGTTGCCTTTCTTCAATTACCTCTGGTATTTGGGGTTTATATTTGTCAATGAAGTTCCACTTGAAATACCATTCCCTAGCTGGCTTCCCCTCCCCAGCTAATTTTTTTTTTTAATTTCATGTAGAATATCAGACACACGTATCGTTAATCACCTCCACCCTCACGGAATGCATGTTGATTGTTCAATTACAGTTGGACACTATTTTTTCCCCTCCCTTTTAAAGCCTTTCTCTGATGGGGTCCCTTATGTACAACTGTATGTAATTAAAAAAGTCTCTGGCATCTAAATACCTACTGAATTTCAATTCTGACCTACTGTGACATGCCACATTAAATGAATTAAAGGTTTCTGGAAAGACACTGTTTATTGACAAGATCATCTAACCATATATTATCTTGGCAGGTATCCACAGTTGATATGGAGCCGTACAGAAACCTGGGGTGCAAAAGCAATCACACTGAAATTTATTTTCCAGTTCCTTTTAAAATTAGGCTACTTCACCTCTTAAAACTCCATTTTGAAACGTTCTTAGCACAAAGCTTTGGGAGGTACTCTGTTGTTTAGGAGCCTGTATCTGAGAATTTCCTCTAAAGCTACCGAATTCATCTGGTGAATATAAAAATATCATGCAGATACATACTGCTATTGCCAGGGACTTCTCTAAGAAGATACGAGGTGCCATAAAGCAAAGAGTGGAGGTGTAAGGGCTGTTGGGTTTTCAGTCCTCTCAGGAAAAGGTACAGGGCTGAGGTGAAAGCAGATGCATCCTGCAGACCATGTGTGCTGGTGCAGAAGAGGGTCCAGAAAGGGTCTGCCTCCTTTGATCACAGGATGGTGTTTGATGACCACATAATACAGCCTAGATAGGTTAAAAAAGATATTTTGCAAGCCTCTTCATGACTGAGAGAAGACAGTAACAGAAACCCACAGAGAGGCAGAAAAATTCTGTGTGACCCTAAAAATTTAGGAAGAAGTGGAATATTGACAGCAAGGAACAAAGGAAGGACAATGAGCCTGCATGCCCAGCATCTAAGCCGATTGCATAGCAATGCAGGTATTCTAAAGGTGGTCAGATCTCTAGTAGGACCTAGCATAGATTACAAAACTAAGAAGATTAGGTGGACAGAAAGAATAGGGCCTTATGATAATTAAGATATTTAATTAAATAGCTGGCTATTGGGAAAGGAATACAGATTACTCGGCAACATATACAGCATCCTGTGGCAATTTTCTGATGCTTGACATTATATTACAGGGCAACAGTTCTATACAGCACAAGGGGTGGAACCAGAGGAAGGCAGTTTCTACACCCGGCAACGACAGAAAGCAGAGGAGTTTCAGATTTTGAATTTCAGCTCTTGGAAAAATACCGGGGGGGCCAAAATAACCACCCTAAAACAATTAACTGAGTAACAGCTAGTGATTTCTTTCTACAAGAAGATTAAAGGTTTTACGGAGGTTTCACATACTACCACTTGAGCTCAAGGTTTTGACTCTGCCTCACCTGATCCGCTCATCAACAGGGGAGAAAGCCCAGTCTAGATGAAAATAGATCAGCACAGAGGCAAAGCTGCTTAGAGAACAATTCTCGGAAAGTTATTACCAATGCCACGGCATCCAAACGAAACAATACATCTGCTGAAGTTCCCTATTGATTCAGCTCTACTCAGTGCTTTCATTACTGGCGTGGATGCTGAAAGATAAAATGCAACAGCCCACTGGAAGGACAAGCCTAGAACGGAAAGTTATCCTGACAATGTGGAACTGTGCTTTGAAAAATCACACGGAACCAAACCAAATCCCCCTTAAACACAGACAACATTCTGACTCTAGGGTCAGTAACCTGCTACACAAATACAGCGTGGAAGAATGGTTTCACAGAAAAGGATTTGGAAGTTTTTATGATTCAGGAGCTAAACATAATTTTATGCTGTTGTAACAGCAGTAAATTGTATTTGGGATGTATCTGCTAATACACAGCCTGTGAAAGGTAGGAAATTATCCTCTACTGTACTTATCAAGGCTAAAGACTCACACAAAATATTGTGTCAAATTTCAGGCTTTTCAATAAAGATGCAAGTCAGCTGCAGATAGTCCAGAGAAAACAAGAAAATTTACCAAGAGAATACGACTTGAGAAAGAGGGAGGAAGAGAGAAAAACAGAAAAGAGTAGGAGAAGGTTGTGCTAAGTTTCCAAATACCTACAGAGCTGCTGCGAAGAGGACAGCATGAATGGATTTTCCATGCCTAGGGATTACATGACCTATAGCAACAGATTTAAACCGCTTCCAAAAAGAAGAATCAAGTTAGTCCCACAGGGCTGGTGTGTGTGTGTCCAAGAGTACTACTTGTATAAAACACAGGGTATAAAACAGGTGTTGATGTACTGAAGAGAGTACATTATGATTTGGATCCTGGAGCACACAATATACAAGGAGAGGATGAAAACTTGGCATAGTCATCTTTAGAAGGGAAAGCTCATGTGCCATCTTACCTGAACTGCCTAATGAGGAGCTGCCAAGAACTAAACCCTTCTCAACAGTACCAGTGGCATATGAAAGGAAATTAATACAAGCTACAACAAAGGTAATCCGCTTAGATACAAGGGAGAAAAAATTCACCATGAGGGTTGTCAAATACTGCAGCTGGTTGCCCAGAAAAGTTGTGGTACCTCCATCTTTGAAGATATCAAAACCCTGGGTGAACAAAGCCCTCAACAACCTGATCTAAGACGGCCATACACTAAGTAGCAGCTGCACATGAACCTCCACAAGTTCCTGCCAGATTATTCCATGGATTCCAGCCCTCCTGAAAAAGCATTTATCAGGAACAACATAAGCATACTGGATTGTAACCCACATCTCAAGGATGACTACGTTACCTTGAACAATTCTGCCAACTTTGCAGTTCTAGAATTTTCCACCGTGCAGGGGTATTTTCAGGATGTATCAGTTGACAAAGGAGGATGAAAGGCTGTATCCATCAGCAGACAACTTCACAGAATGACAGAATAGCTGATGTTGGAAGGGACCTCTGAAGATCATCCAAGTCCAAACCCTATCTCAAAACACAGTCAACTAGTGCAGTTTACTCAGGACTACATGCATCTCGTCCTTACTATCAGAAACATGGCCAAGGATGGAGATAATATCCGAAAAGGAAGACTGCTGGATACCAGTTTCACTTCCTGGTTTGCAGGTTGACGTCTCCCATGGTAAGTTAATTTTGCATGGCGCATATTCGTACCAGACCCACAGCATTTCACATGTCATGTACAAGTGTCACAGGAACTCTACACCAGGGAAGCACTTGCAACTTCCTTGACTCGGTTTTATTTTCTTATTTTTACCGTCATCATCACTTACAACAATAACGCAGGGAATTCAGTCTCTTTCCTCAGCACAGCTGGAAAACTTCTCTCAATTTTGCTTTACACCACCCCTTTCCCATGCACTCTGCATGTGGTTGCTTGTCATAAACAAATAAATTAGCCTTAACCGTTGCGAGCACGCAGGTCGCTTTCAATTAGAGGTGGCACCTTCAGACCCTGTTCACTCAGCAGCGGGAGGACAGGGAAACATTTCTGTTATTGAGCTGTTTGGCACTCTCTTGCTTGGGGATATTTATTTTAATAAACACAAGGTCGTTACGCTGGCGTGAGGACACCACAGGTTCTCCCCAAGTGTTACTCTCTGATTACACGTTATCCATCTTGCTATTGTATCTCCAGCTGAATTTTGCCAGCATCAGCTGAGCAGCTCCTGTTAAAATGTGGGGGGGGAGGGAAGAAAAAAAAAAACCCCTCAAGGGAGGCCAGTCTCATAAACAGAGGACTGTAATTCGGGACAGCGAGCCGACAGCTCCATAGGCAGCAACAGCTCCAGCTCCCTTTGTGCTGCCTGTGCTATCAAGAACCTGTCACCCCCCAGGGAGCTGCAAGAGCCGCATCTCCGTCCGCGCACCAAGGGCAAGGATGCTGACGGATCGTTCACCTTTCCTATTTGGCATGCAGAATAAAACATAGCAATGGAGGAACTGGTTATTAAGGTGGGGTTTGGGGTTTTTTTTAAGAGTTAGAATTGTTAGAATATTATTCTGACTGAATCTAGAGTGAACAATTACATACTCTGTCAAACTCCTCTCTTTTCCTAGACTAATTACACTGTCAGAGCAGCCAGTGGTGCTCAGTTTTATGGATGGTTTGGTCTGCTGCTGCTGCTGCCACAAAGCACCAATTTGCCACTGTGCAGAACAACAAAAGCAGTATGATGAAAACTCACACGCGGTCCTAAAAAGTCTTGTAAAAAAGTTCTATGTACCTCCAGTGAGAACAATCTCATTGTTAATTCTTTCCGGCACGATTGAATGGAGAACTAAACATTCTTTAAAACACTGGAGAGAGATGAAACAACCTCTGTCAGTGGTGACACAACCAAATAGTCTTATTCAACATTTGGAATGAAAAAAAAAAAAAAAAAGAAGAAAATAAAAATAAAGTCTCAGGCCTTCAATTCCATTAATGCATCACTTACTAGAGATTGAGCCTTTTCCAAACCTAAATCTAGAGACCATACACTATCATTCTATATGTTGTAAAATATAGAGAAAAGCTTGTTGGAATTCTGTTGACCTAACAGAGGCAGGCAGTGACCACCTTCATCCCTGTAACATATGGCACAAAGCACAATGCTGTTGTTTGGTAAATAATAATCTGCAGGGAGAATGCTGGTGAGGGGAGATCTTTTCTCATTTCTCTAACTCAAGGAGAAGAAAATATTTCAAGCTGAAAAAAGCCTGATAACGCAACATACATCTCACTTCCTGTATTACTTTCACTTACTAGCATAGTGATTTAAAAGAACCAATGGGGAAGGATGACTTCTATTCCTATTATTTTTTTTAAGACTTCTATTAATAATCAAAGTATTTTTTTCTAAAACCAGAATGAAGTTTCTAATATTCATAGCAAACATGTATACCTTAAAAGCTTGCACCTATGATCTACTGTTGTATTTGGGAAATCATATATATGCCCTGAGTCTCTTTTCTCAGGCTCCAAGAATGGTACAAACCTTCTCAATAGCCATGGTAATGTATAAGAATGGAAATATATTTGTGCTTCCTTCAAAAAATGGACAAGAATTTGGCTGCTGCCAAGAGCAATTAATCTTCCTGAGATCTCTGCCATTTATAACAAAACCTGTAATTCAAGAAACATTTTTAATTATCACTCACTTTGAGAAAACAATACTGGGTCATGTTTGCCATCAACCATTATCTCCATCTGGTAGGTCTGGTACACTGATTTAAGTCCCTTTCTAAACTTAAAGCACCCTGGGTACAAACTGTCCTCCCCATAACCCCAGCCACACAAACTGCTTCACAGTTTGCCTTTTAAAAACCATCTTTAGCTGTGTTGTGAATTTTTCTCTTTCTGTTTCTGATAATACTCGTTATTAAACATGTCTTCTGACTCGCTCTTATACCCCATGTAAAGCACAACTGCTTTAGCTTTCTGGTGTCTTTTTGTGCCAGTTTTGCACGCGCTCCACCTCCACTAAATATTGTTAGGCACATCCAGATACATTCAATCCCTTATTGTCCTTGCAGTTCCCACAGGTGATTCAACTGCTCTGTAAAACAGATGCCAGAAGACATAGTAGTAATAATAATAATAATGAAAATGAAGAGGAGGCAGTGTTGATGTTAGAGTGGAGGTTTCAGATGCAAACGTATCTCTTCCTTAGTTTGCCACACACATCATACTTGAACCTGCCTGGAAACAGATAGCCCTCTTGCAGAGATGCTGCTTGGGACCTGAAATTTCCACAGATGTGTTTGGCCTTCAAGCAAGTCAGTGTTCTACTTTGAGTTCTGACTACACTTTCTGGGCAGAGAGGGAGGGAAGGGAGGCAGTAGTAATTCTTCCTGACTTGGTGTACTACAAAAAGACAAACCAGAAACTTAAAATAATCAGGATTATAAATCAGAACAAACTGTACAAACTTTGTTCTCACAAAGTGTTCCGGAAAATACCACATTTTTTTTCAATACATTAATAACTTATTAGAACTACTCAATATTTGGAAAATAGAGAAGAGCTTGCTTACTGTTTAGACCACAGGTTTCAACCGTGGGTCTGACAATGACATTGTTGGAAGTGCATCTCTCTGCACTGAAAACCTCCACCTCAAAAAGGAGTGTAATACCACCTTTCGTCCATCCTCCTCCTGTTGTCGAGTATCACTCGATCTTAACAAATGTCCATGTTTGGTCACTGATATTGTGCCTTTGCTCGAGCAGATTTGCCCCAAGGGGTTAACACACCAAATCTGGAAAAGACTTTTTAATATCATCAAGCGTGAGGTGTAGCATAAAGAGAAAGATGAGGGCAGCTATAGTTTAATACAAGTTAGAGATTTAATAAAGAAATCCTCTGAGTAATCACATATTCCTGAATACTGCTGTGCATTTTCATTTAATAGCTCCAAAAGTAATTATTATGTGGCTACCTCAGTGTTTTGGAAAACATAACAGGCAGTTATTTTGTGATTGCGTGGTAGTTTTTTCATATCAACCTTGTCACTTCAATGGGCCCTAAAATATAATGAAAAGACCAGAGATCCTGTGATTAAGCTGAAGAGAGGCTTGTGCTTTGAAATTCAAAATTCATTTAATAGCTCTTTAGAAATTTTTAGCTTAAAAGACATCTAATAAGGAGTATTTAATCAGTCAGCAAAAAAAACTGTTCCCATTTCTCTTGGAAGGGATGTTACTACGCTCAGGCATCAAGAACCACTTCTTTTGGTTTGAGCCTCTTCTTTACACCATTCATAGCTCTACCACAGAAAGGACAGGCAGACAATAACTTGCAGACCTGGTGCACCCTTCATGAAGTAGCTCAAAATTAGGATTTCACTGAAAAACCTTCACTATATATTCATACTCTCACAAAAATAAAGGAGATTTATCTTGTGATTCTAACCTGTACAGCTTCTCCAAGTCCCATCTACCAGTGTGCAACCACGTTCAAGCCTATGCTAAAGAAATAAAACAACTATGCTAATTTTGAATGACACCATGCAGGACATTAAAAGAATCTAGTCGAAGAAATGTGGCATGGAGCTGGAATTCACTTCCCTTGTTCCCAGACACAATTTCCTCAGTAAGATCCACCCCAGGCATCTCTACTGTAACCCAAAACCACATCAGTAACCAAAGCATGGTGGTTTCAACCCAGTATGCTATTTTATCATTAATTATGGGCAGTGGTGAAACATAAGGCTTTCAGCACTGAAGTACAGATGTTTGGAAAACACTAAATAAATTAGTCCTACAACTTTGAACCAACAGACACTAATGCATTAACACAATTTAAGTACCATACAACATTATTATAATGTATTTGCTCAGTGTCATCTGGAGAATATATTTTTCTCTAAAATACAGACAGCAGAGGAACAGTATGAATTTCATTATTCCTGGTACGCTCTTTTCAATCAGCAGAAGTAGGGACCTCAATATTGTTATGTGTTATAGAGAAATTCACCTGCTATCAGTGATCTACTGTTCTTGATCCTTCCAAATCTCTTCCAGAGAACTATCACATAGAAATGACCCTCAGTAAGTTTACAGATGACACCAAGTTAGGTGGGACTGTTGATCTGCTGGAGGGTAGAGAGGTTCTACAGAGAGATCTGCACCGGCTGGATTGATGGGCTGAGGCCAGTGGGATGAGGTTCAACAAGGTCAAGGGCTGGGTCACAACCTCCTGCAAAGCTCCAAGCTGAGGGCAGAGTGGTTGAAAACTGCCCAGCAGAAAAGGGCCTGCAATGTTGGTCAACAGCCGGCTGAAGATGAGCCACTGTGTGCCCAGGTGGCCCAGATGGCCAACAGTGCCCTGGCTTGTATCAACACTAGTGTGGCCAGCAGGACTAGGGCAGGGATCGTCCCCCTGTGCTCAACACTGGTAAGGCCACTCCTTGAATCCTGGGTTCACTTTTGGGCCCCTCACTCCAAGAAGGACATTAAGGAGTTAGAGCATGTCCAGAGATGGGCAACAAAGCTGGGGAAGGCTCTAGAGCACAAGTCCAGTGAGGAGTGGCTGAGGGACCTGGGGTTGTTCAGCCTGGAGAAAAGGAGGCTCAGGGAGACCTTGCTCTCCACAACTCCCTGAAAAGAGGTTGGAGCCAGGTGGGGTCGGTCTCTTCTCTCCCAAGGAACAAGCAACAGTACAAAAGGAAACGGCCTCAAGTTGCACCAAAGGAAGTTTAGATTGCATACTAGGAAAAATTTCTTCTCCAAAAGGGTTGTCAAGTCCTGTCCCAGGCTGCCCAGGGTACTGGTGGAGTTGCCATCCCTGAAGGGGTTTAAAAGATGAGAACAAGTGGTGCTGAGGCATATGGTTTAGTGGTGGTGACCTGGCAGTTAATGGTTGGAAACTTAGCCATACCCTGGCCAGCACCCTAACCCTGGAGAAACTCTCTTCACGACAGCAGAAACATCACAGTTATCAACAAACCAGACAGCAAAGGGTGAACACCACAGATATTTTGCAACTGCACCCTGCAATCTGCATCCTTTGCCTTCCTGTGAATCCTTAATGCAGTGAACCTTCAGACTCTTATAAAGGCACATCACTGTTCCTGTGGAGCATCCCAAGAGATGGGAACATTCCTGCAGACGTGTCAGCATGTTTTCACCCACTACATGACAAAAGGGACTCCTAAGTAGGACTATAAATATTGGGATCTTTCAGCTTCCCTGGAATTAGCAGACGTGGCTCAAACCGTGCACAGAATGTCACCTCCTCATTATTGTTCGAATAACTGCATTGTGTTGCCCAGGTAGAAACACGCTAAGACACTATTAGATTAAATGTTATTTACTCTACATGTGTTGTGAGACAGCTTCCTAAGAACTTATCAACTGTTTATTAAGTTAATAAACTATTTTGCTTTCCTATATTTTATATTTTCTCCTAGAATAACTGAAATGAATTGATGTAAACGCCCTTCTGTAATGCCACCAAGTAAATCTGAACACAAATCTCTTTTGTCCACCATACAGTTAACGTCACAGTGAAAATAGCCAATACCAAAATTACCCTCTTAAAGAGAAGAATTATACTAAGTGTACAGTATGGATTACAAAAATAAATGGGATGGAATAAAAATATGCTAACTGTGTGTTAAAATTTAATAACGTACGCCGTGATTACTTCTTGTAAAAAGAAATAAGCCACCGAACCTGCGGAGTGGCAAGGAAAAACTGTCAGTATTACATTCTTAAGGTTGGATCGATAAAGAAAAGCTTGATGTATTTTTAGCCATATACCAGCTCCACACGCTGGGAATCTAAATCTTCACACCTACCACATGATTCCTTCCCTTAACCTTTAACAGCCTAATCCACCACACTGGAAATCAGTACAAATCCTCTAGCAAGGAAAAGATAACCTTGTATTTTGGCACGCTCTGTTCGTGAGCATTCAGGCCACATTTGACCTTGGCCACATTTGACCTTAGCCACATAAACAAGTTTCAAAAGGCTAAACTTCCTTGAAACCACTGTGAATTCCCCTTTTGTGTACGTTCAATTATCATTATTAACTCTAATTACATTACTGTCTTAAAACGCTCTTTGGGGAGACCTTCCTCTGTTATCAGCAGTTCCAAAAGTAGCAGAAAACACGGCGGGGTTGTTGATTTGCGATGCTTTTGCTGCAGTTAATTCTGTTGCTACAGGCAACGGGGCCCGTCTCTTTGACGAAGAACACTTTAAAACTGCCGCTGAACTTCGCACCAAGCTGCGGTCTCCTTTTTAAAAGCATCCGACTGACGGGCTTTCTACAACAATCAGCTATTTAAAAATAAAGACAAATATACCACCCCTCCAAAGGAAGGGAGCGAAGAATACGTGAGCCAAAATGAAGGGGATGAAGGCAAAAGAAATTTCCACGTTTTGACCTGTAGAGGTCTGAGGCAGAACTGAAATAGCTTCTTATGACAGAGCGTGGGCTATTCTTCTTGAGATGCTTTTCTTCACCTCACCACTCCTCCATCAAAACGTGGATGCCTAATATTCATATATTCATATATTCATAATATAAGATGTTTACTGGAGTATCTGTACAAGCTATTAAATTTTGATAACCTTAAAATTCACTTGATGGGACAATAGGAGTTCTTTAAGCTCAGGTCTATAAAGACACCATTATCACCTAATAAAAGGTGATAATTCTGTGGAAATGTTATCAGAGAATCCCACAGACAACTATAAATGTAGTCAGATCTTTAATATTTAAGTGTCCTGATAGCATCTTTTGTGTTCAATTCTAAGGTTCTCAGCAAGAAATAAGAAAGGCAATGAACCACTTTAAAGGTCAGAGAAAAGTGAAGACAAACACACATTTAATGACCTGAACTTCTACATTAATAACTTAATAAGTCTCTCTTAAACCTACGAATACGCAGCACCTTCAATTTAAATCAGGCCCTAGTTCAAAATTGTTTCGCTTCCTAGAATCACATTATGGGCATTCCCAGGTTTGATTTTAAATATTTGAAGTTTTCAAGGTAATAAGATGATTCCTAAGCAGTTAGTATCTTGCAGCTGAGTTGCAAGAGAATACTAATGATTGTAGAGAGAAAAGATAAGCTTGGTGCTCAAGATACAAGCTGCCTCTAGGTTTAAGAAATAATAAATGCTGTAACATGAATAACAGATTATACAGCTTTAGATTTACTATGTTCTTCCCACAGCCGTTGGCTGAAAACACTGTCAAGGGTAGAAATAAGAAACTGAGAATTTATGGGGTACCAGGCTGCCTGATCTACGTGCCCATTCAATTCCCACTATGCGGCTTTTGAAGGTTAATTTTCTAGCCATCGTTTTTAAATAATTATCTGTAATAGAAAGTAAAAGCACAAAGCAATTAGAACCTTTAGAAGATCTTAAATTCCTGTAGCTACTGCAGAAGAAGCAGAAGAAGTTGAAGAATGTAAGAAAATACTATAAACCAAAAGTTTTCAATACACCTACTGGGAACAGTGGATTACTAATTTCTTTGAAAAATACAGATAAAATACATAAAATAACTAGCAACTAGCATCCTCAGTTTGAAGACTGGGTCCAACTAGAGGCATGGAGAACGTTCAGCTATCTTGTCAGGGTACTTTTTCAGACCTAATGATTGCTAAAACGAACATTAATGCCTGAACTAAGTACTAACACCTCCAGGTGACCAGAACAGTAAGGTCTGAATGTCACTGTTAAGGACACCAGCAGAGAAAATTGGCTGTGGATTTCCACCAGCATGCCACAGAATCCACAGATCTCACCAGTGAGTTTGTGATTTCTCAGTGTCCCATTTGACACCCCAGCACACTCTTAGCTTCCTGCACTGATAAGCACATGGGAAATAAGCCTGTACCCAGAGAAAGACTAGGTCAGAATTTAGACCTACTAATCCTGCCCATGGAAATATTTCTATTGCCTTGACATGACTGAGATTTACTTGTCTTGGCTGATTTCACAAATGCAGAATTTATATCAAAGAACAAAGATATTGCAGATTTGTCTAATTCAGGCACTCAGAAGTTGAGTCAGACCTTAAAATGCCTTGAAACTAATGAGCTGAAGTGAAGGGAGAGGTAAGGTACAGTAACTCTTCAGTCAGCTTCACCTTCATCTTGTGAAATAAGAATCTCTCACACATCTGAAAGCTGACTGAAAGATCAGATCCTACGGGTATGTAATGACAAATCTACCATCCAAACTGAACTGCTGTTAGTCAGAAGTGGGGTGATAGTGCTCAGAACCTTCTTAGCAGGCTCCCCTACCTGGGGGACTGGAGTCAGATAATGATCTCAGAGTTAAAATGCCATATAACAGCAGAAGAGGACACTTAACTGTGAACACCAAATCCAGTGAATCAGGGAGGACACGTGAAATGCACAATAGCAAATCATAACAACATTATCCATGGAGAAGCAGACAAGCTTGAGCCTTAACTCATGCTTGTCAGTAACTGTGCTTCACTACGTGAAATGTTACTGGTATAATTAGCAAGGCTAAAAACAACCTTCATAGAATCATGGAGTGGTTTGGGTGGGAAGGAACCTTTCAAAGTCATCCAGTCCAACTCCCCTGCAGGGAGCAGGGACAGCTGCAACTGGAGCAGGTTGCTCAGAGCACTGGCCAAGCTCACCTGGAATGGTTCCAGGGATGGGGCTTCTACCAACCCTCTGGGCAACCTGGGCTTGTGTCTCACCAACCTCAGCACAAATTTTTTTTTCCATCTCTCTAGCCTAAATCTCCACTTTTTTAGTTTAAAACCATCACCCCTTGTCCTGTCCCAACAGGCCCTGATAAAAAGTCTGTCCCCATCTTTCTGACAGGCTCCTTGAAGTACTGCAAGGCTGTAACAAGGTCTCCCCAGAGCCTTCTCTTCTCCAGGCTGAACAACCCCAACTCGCTCAGCCTGGCCTCCCAGCAGAAGGGTTCCAGCACCTATGGTGTAAGGAAATACCATTCTCACTTGACCCTTGGAAAACTGACACACAAGAGGTCAGAATCTGGCCACAGTATAATCAGTACATATGTACTACAGAAAGAAAATTAAAACATTAATACATGCTCTTAATGTATATATATAAATAAATATGTATGTTCCTCATTATTAAAGCTACAGAGAAGAGTTCTACCTGTCTGTGGAAAAGCAAAAATCATCCATTTAAAAGATGCCATGTAAAGAAGAGACCAATTTTTCTTGACTTATTTACAAGGAGCAAGGTAAAGAGGAAAGTGGAAATCTTCTGTAGCAAGAGGAATGAATCACTGCTAGGAAAAAGAGGACACCCACAGTGCTCCAGACAACTTGAATGAAGGGAGCCCAGATGGCTTTGAAGTAAACACAAGTTCATTTCTGGCTACCTAAGCTTCCTTCTCAATAGCAAGGCATACAGGAGGGAGCAAGTCTCCTGCACATCCATCATTCACATTTCTCTATTTCATTAAAGACAGAAAATGCACTTACAATATGTCAAGCTGATACAGCTCCTGGCATGAGTCAGAGAGGAAAAACCATAAAAGATCACCCAAGAGGAAATGCAAAATCATGCAGAATTGGTCAAGTGTTTGTTTCTCCCTGTCTCTGGAAAAGGAAAATGCCTCATTTTGCAGAAAATGAAGTCAACAAAGAAAGAACAAGATAAAATGCCTTATAAAATAATTTTTCTAACTCCATCCCAACCCATTAGCTGTCCAAGGTCAGGACAGACATACAGACAAAACAGCTATCTTCTAGAAAACAGCTTCTCTTTTTTTCCCCCCTTCCTCGTCTTTCATTTTCTCTAGCATCTCTCCGGTTTACGCACACCACAGACACTGAGGCAGAGAGGAAGCTGTACCCATTTAATAAATCCAGTCTTAACATCGTTTAATGTATTTACTGGTTTTAGTGTAGGTCATCCTTTATTCCATCTAGAAGCATATAAAGGCTGTGTCTACACTGCCTGCTAAACACACTCAAATATCGTGACATTCTGCTCCCTTAACTGTTAAGATTGAAATGCCACTGAAGTAGCCTGCTCCTCTTTTCCTGCTCATGCACTACATCCTCCCCCAGTGGAAAATCAACAGCACACTAGTACCCCTTTTGCAATCCAGATGTGGCCAGGATGGAGACAAATTCAGCCACAGAATCACAGAATGGTAGGGGTTGGAAGGGACCTCGAAAGATCATCTAGTCCAACCCGCCCTGCCAGAGCATCTCCGGTGTCACCTCCCCACTGCTGAAAATATGTAAATATGTTCTGCAGTCACAGATGAAAAGGAACCTGAAGAAATCTTGATGCATTTGTTCTATCCTGACTGCATCACTCTATCTTCCACTTCAATAAAAGGGGACTGTCAAACAAAGATACTATAACAGAAAAACAAAGCCTCAAGTATTTAGTTACTACAAAGCATTTAATAAACAGCACAAATCAAAAAACAGAAAAATACACATAACAGGAAATTAATTGGTTTGAGGGTAATGAGGGAATTCAAGGAAGTAGAGGGGTAAAACATTCTCTGCAGTGAAGCTACATCACAGACAGCAGCAGCTCATGCTTCCCCTAGCATTCCTGCTCCCAGTACGAGGCACCGCCTCTAATTACTTCTGTAACCCCGCCAGCAATACCCCGACTCCTATACAGATCAACAGGGCAGATCCACTGATCACACCAGCAATCCACTAATAAAAGGTATATAAAGAAATTTACTTTAAAAATTAATATTCCAAACTGCACAGTTTTGTTATCTATTTCCTTCTAGTGCTGTATTTTACACGTATAATGTATATCATTCCACAGAGCTTCTTTAGGGGGCCAGCCCCTAAAGGAACATAAAATAACTAGAAAATCTCCCCAACGATACAAATGTTTTTGTCCTCTTGAGATAGAGGAGACTTCTCAGAGGCTGATCTAACATACCTTTAAGAACTGAACATTCTCACCTAAACCAGAGAAGCATAAACATCCTTTTCTTTCTACCAGTTTAAACAAAGTTCAAATTCCTGCTCATAACAGAAAAAAGATGAGTACGAGAACTGGAAGGCGAGGCTCAGGAGACAGAGAGCAGTTATGGACTTAAGTAACCCTCATCCAGTTCAAACGAGTCACGTGTTCTCTACCAAGCTGTATTTACAAATTTGTCACTGATGAGCTATCGGAACACAAGACTTTGAGAACTCTCTGAACCTGACTCCAGGCATGCCGAAAGAACTCGCTGTGTTTTGTTTCTCCATACAGTCACAGAAATCATTTTAATCAGAAGAAACCTCTAAGATCATCAAGTCCAACCACTAACTCAGCACTGCCAGGTCCCTATTAAAGCCTATCCCTCAGCACCACATCTGCATGGATCTGAAACCCCTCCAGGGATGGGGACTCCACCACTGCCCTGGGCAGCCTGGGCCAGCCCTTGACAACCTTTCCAGGAAAGAAACTTTCCTTAATGTCCAACCTAATCTTCCCCTGGTGCAACCTGAGGTCATTTCCTCTTGTTCTATCACTCGTTACTTAGGATGTCCATCTGCAAATGTACATTTTTGGGTTTAGGTTATATCCATCACGACAACATCCATACGAAGGGACAGAAGTACACTTAGGTAACGTCCACACTAATTGCTTAATAATTGTCAAGCACCTTCAGGAGATGAAGTGCATGTTAAGTATCGCAAGTGCTTACTTCTTTTTAAAAGCAAGTTACCAGTGCTTGCAAAAGCAAAAATAACTCCCTGTAATTAAAGGCCAAAGACCCCTGCTAACTCTGCAGCATACCAGCCTGCACACCAGTCAGAACCCAGAAAACTCAGGACCAATCCTGCTGAGCCATCCTCATTACAACAGGGCAAACAATGATGTTTTCTTTATGTTCTCTCGATAATTACATTTGATCTCTCTCACTGAGGATCTCCTGCTAGCAAGAAAACGTATAAAGTGTTTCAATGGGGGTCAATCTCTAGCTGTTTTATTTTCATTTCAAACACAGTAGAGATTTCCTTTTTTAACTTCCAAAGCAATAACCAGTGTAGTTTCCCCTCTAAGTCTGTTCAGTGACAATGAGCCAATTACATATCAACTGCAAGATCAGCTAGCAATTAATCCTAATTTACCAATGAGCACAAACTAAAATAGGCTTTCCCTAAAACTTCAGATGTTCTATGACCATTATTATACCCAGAAGAACTTGTAAGGTTTATCAAAGTTAGCACTAAGATTTTTTTTTTTTTCCTTTTGTTTAATCTGCAGTATCCCTTCAGCTTCAGACTGAAAAGATTAAGGCCTAGCACTTAAAATAGATGGAAAAAGTAGATTCTTAACATGAGACATATGGGCTTAAAACAATATCTGCTAACTTCAGCAAGCATTGTAACCGGTTAGCAGCTCTGAAAGCAGAAGAAATTGCCACTGAAAGGACAATAATTTCAAGTACACAATTTATCTATGCAATTTCTCATTCATTAAAAGATCCACAAGTTAAATAGCTCATCCTCAGCTCACACAGGAAGACTGAACTGGAAGAAAGCAACCTGGAGTTTGCCAAGACCTGGAGTTTGCTCCACAAGTGATTTCTAATATTATTCTGCAACTCTGCTATGTAACAAAACACAAATACTGTAAAAACAATAAGGTAGTAGAAAACAAATTACCTAAAATATAACAAATTTGAACAAAAAACTATTTCCGAAACAAAAAGCTTATGTTCCATTTCATTGAGGGCTTACTAGCAAGAAATTTGGGGAGATAAAGCAGAAGAGAGACATTCACAGAAGAGGATGGGTTCATCTAATCTCTTCCTTAGGCACCCATTTTTAGACCATAGAACAATGAGCACACTGGCCTTTGCACAAGTGGGACAGGAAAATTAATCCCCAGACAGCACACAAATTATTTCAGACTATCAATTTCAAGTGAAAATAGGTAAATCTAACATTTCAATATTCTTACTGAGGTCCCTGTTGAGTGACTGCTGGAATCCTCCCAGCAGGTATCTTGCAGCTGAAAAAGGGTAAGTTCATTGCAAGATAAAACATTAACACTTGAGGAGAGAAGACAACAGGCAGGATTTTCCAAAGCACATTCAAGGTAAGGCAAGACAAACTAATTAGTAACATCATTTCATTACTTCCTCGACAAATTAGTGAGGGCTCAGGCAGCTTCTTTAAACAACATCTAAATTATTTCATAGCCTTTCAGTCCAGTTTCCAACTTAATATGACCCAGCCTACTTGAATCCCTGCCTGTTCCATGTCTTCTCTAGACCATTCCGGGCACTGAACCTTCGCTTAGGTTCCAGGGATTGTATGTTAGCAGTGGGATGAGTGTCTCTGAGTGTACACACTGCCCAAGAGCACTGACTTAAATTAAAGCTGCCCTACCAGCAATTAACCACTGCAGACTCACCTTGTAAGCTTACAACGAAGGGAGTCAGGTTTTTCTAAGTGATAAGCTAAATACACCTTCTCAGAGAGAACCCTGCAGAAACAGCTACACACAAAGCAGTATCTCTTTCTTCTGCCCACCACGGGCAGAGGCAGATTGGAAGACACACGAAAACCGTCTCTACTCACCAAGTCTTTGGCATCACATCAGCAAATAAAGTTCCCGCTATCTCAAGCACGCATTTGACCTTGGGAAAAGCTTAGTGTTGACTGGTACCAAAGGGATTAGGAAATGCACCATTTTTCCAACACCATTTTCAATTACTCTGAGGAGCAATTAAAATGCTAATTAAAAAACAATCCAAAACTCAGTACTCAGAAGGTTATGAAATAATAAGCTCTCGTACACTCATTGCATTGGAAGCATAAAGAAGGAGGTTACAATGTAGCTGGAGCAGAAAGATGCAAAAGACAGGGACTGTGCTATGCTTGGGGTTGTCTGTTTATTTATTGAAGATAAAAAGATACTTCAAACACATCTGGCAATGTGGTTTTTAAGTGCTGAGTTAGACCAAAGGTTTATATAAACAGTATCTCAGCAGATACGGGCTTCAGGCAGAATTAGCACTCAGAACAGGAAAAAAAAACACCTGCACTTTGCTGTCAACTTGAGAAGTTGAGAGTTCACCAGTCAAGTCTAAAATGATCATTAAGTTGTGTTAATCATCAGAAGACTTTCTTAAATGGCTAAAGTTTGGGCTTGCTTTCCGCTATCAAGATTATGTCTACCATCAAGAGAATTAGAAACTGTTATTTTTGACTCCCTGTTGTGATTCTCATGCAGTTGCAGAGACGTAGAATTTGGCATCTGCAAACAACCCCTAGATATTGCAAATCACTGAAAACAAAAAGTTATGAGAGCTAGTAGGACTACCTCCATCGCTACGTGCCAATGAAGTCCTGTTCTGGGGGATGAAGCCGCACACAGTAGTGATCTAAAAGGAGACCAAAGCAAGCACTACACAATATTCATTAAAATGGTTTTCCTGTTGTTCATGTCCAAAAGTATAATAACCACTGCTTTGAATTGAATTCTCTATAAGCTAGAGCACATCGAGCGGTGCAAAAGAATCGCTTTTACCATCTGACCCGGGAAGGCCCTGGAGTAACCCTGGAATTCCCCCATACTGTGGTGGGAGAGGAGCCAACTCCTGCTAACACATAACTCATTCATACACAAATAGGATCTGACCTGTTCCTCCGAAGCCACTTACTGAGATCTTGTATATTTACCAAGTCGTGTTTCCCACCCCAGCTATAAATATTTACTACCAAATTTTTTACAAACACTGTCGAGTTGCACTTAATACAGCACAGGAGACCAAAATCCTTGTCGCAGTGCACCCACTGTATCATGGATGCTGCGACAAACTCCTTTTCCCTTAAACAACCTCAGTGATCCTCAAAATGCATCATCATTCAAAAAAAACCCAAAGCAGTAATATAACCTCAGCCTTCTAGTACCTCCCAAAAGCCACTGAGAGTCACTAAAAACAAACAAAAAAGTTTATTAAAAACCACAGGTTCTTCTCATCTACTCAATAACTGACCCACGTGCGTTCTGTAGGTGGTCTTGATTTATGTGATTGGTATCTACATTGCTGAGATTAAAGATGGAGATCTTTTGTGTGGTTGGAAAGAACTGCAAGGGTTCTCCTATGAAAGAATATTAATTGGTTTTTCTATCTTATAATATCATTCATATGGAATCAGAATAAATTACCTTACATCTCAGCTTATCCATCTGTAAAAATGAAAAAAAAAAGTGGCACAACTACTATTAGAGGAAACAAACAGTGGGAACAGATGAAAAACCTCTGTGCTACAGAGCACAACTCCAGCTCTTATCTGAGAAGTTAAATTCATATTGCAGTGATACAGCTACTGACATGGCACTGGGCTGTGTGGCTGCGCAGAGTCGGGCACAAGGCCAGAAAATGAGTTCAGAAATAGCTGCACCGAAGCGAGCCATAAACTGGCTTGAAAAACCAGCATCCAACTCGGCTGGTTAGAGCATGTTAGTAAAAAAAAAAAGAAACGAACCAAAAACCAAAAAAATAAGTAAAAAAAAAAAATACACAAACAGAAATTCTTTGTTGTAGACTGAAAACCAGAAGACATTTTTACTGAACGTTCTGGTTTTTTTTCTATTGATAACATTAAGCTACAAAATAATCTGAAAATTCAAATTCCCATCTTTGCATTTGCACTCCGGTGTATCACCAAGACTACTTCTGGTTAATAGATCTCCAGGGCTATACGTGACAGCTGTTAGGAGGACCTGGTAATGCTGCAGGAAAGAAATAAACCTATTTCCCTCCACTGGAGATTGCCAGGTGAAATGTGATCCACTAACTGTAATTACCACAGTTGGATTTCGTCCAAGATATTATGAACATTAGCACTTCAAATTATGATATAGATCAAATTAACATTTCAAAGAAGCATTACTATAACCATGACATTAATCTTATTTGGATACACCTCCTGAAAAAAAAAAAAAAAGGCTACCTTGTAATACTATTAAAAAATATTTTACTTTGCACTGAAATGTTCAAATGAGTAGTATCAGCAAAAAGAAAACGTGGCTGCATTCATTTTTTAGGACAAAAAGCATCCCTAAGGTGTTAGCTTTCTTCTCATTCATTTCATTATAAATCCCCTTAAGTCTGCTAATCCAGCATCATGTCTCCAGCATCATTTACATTTTGTATGCTAATTTCCCAGCAGGTTCTGGCTGTTCCAGGTATTTTCCCTTAGCAGAGCGTGAGAGGATTCTCACTTCTTGTCTATGCACAAATCCCTGTAATGCCACGTAAATAGTGTTGTGGTACCTGTCAGTAAGTTAGATCGCATTTCTTAGTTGACAAACTGAAAGTAGTCTTACCCGAATGCATGGAAATCAAATAGAAAAAGATTATATTATTAGCATATTTAAGGAAAGTTGGTGGTTTCATCAACTTTGACAGAGTGTGACTTCCTAATACTAATAGTCAATGAAGAAAGTTGCTGAAGAAACTTACCAGCATTCAAATGTTTTATTTATGTTTTCATTACATATCTGAAGGAATTAGGGCCACAAAAATGATCAGGGGCTGGAACACCTCCCCTACAAAGCCAGGCTGAGAGAATTGGGTTTGTTCAGCTCGGAGAAGAAAAGGCTCCAGGAAGACCTTCTTGTAGCCTTTCAGTACATCAATGGACCTGCCAGAAAGATGGGGAGTGAAGCAATGAGGAGTAATGAGTTTAACCTGAAAGAGGGGAAATTTAGACTAGGTATTAGGAAGAAATTCTTCACTCTGAGGGTGCTGAGGCACTGGAACAAGATGTCCAGAGAAGTTGTGGATGCTCCATCCCTGAAAGTGTTCAAAGTCAGGTTGGCTGGGGCTCTGAGCAACATCATCTCCTTGAAAATGTCCCTGCCCATAGTGGGGGGGTTGGAACTAAATGAACTTTAAGGTCCCTTCCAACCCAAACCATCCTGTGATTCTAAGACATTTGACAAGACAACAATCATTTGGCTCCTAGAGGAGCAAATTTCATATAATCTGTGTTAAACAAGGAACTGTCACACTTGGGGGTTTCTTTTATATTTTCTTCTTCCCTCTCCCTCCCCCCCATTATTATCAAAACCCCAGAAATTCTACTGAGGTATCATCAACACAAAAGGATGGTTTGGGTTTGTTTTCTTTTTTTAAAACATAGGAGAGAAGTCACTGTAGAGAAGTCATGATCCATTCACATCCAGAGAAAGAAAAGAGGAAAAAATCTAGTTGGAGGTAGAAAGCAGAAAAGAAGGAAGCATGACAGCATGGTTTCAGTAAGACACCTTTCTTGCTTTCTTTTCACTAGAGAAAAATAACTCTGGCAAATAAAACACAGGCACTTATATCTGCTGGGGTTTTAGGTACTTCAGCCAACTGCTGTTCTCATTCAAAATTGCTTCATTCCAGGAATACATCATTAGTGGCTTCGTCTCTTCACATGTCTTTCTTCGTTCGTGCCTCTGCTTTTCTCTTACACTCTCTCCCAGAATTTTCTCTTCATTTCCCTCCTAACATTCTCTTCAATATTGGTCTGTTTCTTTTGCTGATGTATTTATATTGGATTCTGTGAGCCAGACTGTAGTTTTACAGCCAAAATATTTCGGTTAATAGTATAAAAGGCAGATGGCAGAGTTTGAAGTGTTCTAGTAGCGATGGTCTTTTACTAGCAGTCAGTGCACGAAGGAAGCAAAAGGTTGCCAAAACCATCTCCCACAAACTTTCAAAAGTGTGTAGAAACACTAGGAAATCCTAAGAAGTGTTGGGAAAGTCCCTTGTAGAAACATTCAAAGACGTAGAGTACTCAAAGTTGGGCATGCACCAAAGGAAGGCACTAGGTTAAGACCCGTCTCCATTACAGCTGTTGTCAATAATTCCAGAATCCACTGGTTCTTTGCCATAAGAGAATGTTCTGGGAAAAGCTACTCTTTGTTTACAGCTCGTAGGCGGTTCCCAGCAAGGAAGGAATACAAAAGACTAGTTGTGTTATCAAGGACATAAATAAAAATATGCAAAGCTCAAAGGCAGAAAGATTTCAAAGTTAACCTTCTACATGAAGTGCCTGCAGGAACTGCAGCTTGTAGAGGACAGCCTGACAAATTGCTGTTCTTCACATTTTTATTCTCTTAAATATTCCTTTACTCAGAAGTTTGAAACTACGAAGGCAGAGAAAAATGAGAACAAGAACCACATGGTATCACCATAAGGAGAGTAGGTGGAAATATTAAAATGAAGACATTTATTTTATAATGTGTATTTCCTCATTACACCTCCCAGATGCACCCTTCCATCTTTTCACTCTAATATTTCTGTGCAGTCACCCACCTAATTTGTTGTGTTTTTCAGTGTATAAATGAAGCCTCCAGTTTGTTAATGGAGAATACAATTGTACCAGGAATTGCATGCTAACCCATATTTCATAATTTAATGTGAAGCTGCACATAACAAATAGTAAACTTTGCTGCCGCCTCTTTTAGAACTTCCCAAGTTTTAAAAAGAACCAAAAGGTATAACAAAATAAATCAGTCTTGTGCTAACTGGCATAGATTGGTAATTTTCTGTGAGCTGTGACACAATTACTTACAAACTGCACATAAGAGAGGTTTGAACTTTTGCATTGCAATGAGTTTCTGCCACTCGTTTGGGACTCCTCCCTCCAAAGCGCGGTTGGAAGCCACAGCACAGCAGCTCTGACAATGACAGAAGGGAAAACTAAAGTATCCCAGGGGAATAAAGGAAAGGATTAGCACCAAGTTTTCTGTTTGATCCAGTAGTTTTCTTCCCTCCCGTTTCCCAGGACTGGGCAGCACGCAAATATTCAGCTGAAGAGATGGTTGAGGGTTCACAGTCACTTCTGTGGAGTTAGCAGGTGTCTCTAGATCTAACAGAAGGGGAAGGAACTCTCTGTGTTTTGCTCGCAAGGTGGAAGCTCACTTCTCAACCAATCCCAGTTTCAGCATGGATCAGAAGTAACAGAACATGGATTAGAAGGTCATGTCCCATGTCTCCATACGGTTTCCTCTCCATGAGACAAGGGTCTGTACAACTCTCCACCAAGGGCCACTGTGCACAAACTCATTATCAGAAACAGTCTGCCTAAATTAAACCTATTTTAGCAACAGACTTCTACTTCACCACATTTCCCAGTTTTAGTTAACGTCTGAACATCTTCTCTATCCACACCTTTAAAATGGGCTCATAGCCCATTAGCTTTTGCACACGTAAATTTTAACGTTATTTTAAAACTCGTTTAATTTAATTTTAGATTGCTAGGATGCTCCTCGGAAAGGGAGGAGACAAAAGCTCGAGACTGCTTCAAATGCAAGTGAGAATCTTACTGAGACATTCACCTTTAACGTTACTATCAAAACAGCAGGAATAGGGATCGAAGATGCTGACAAGAGCAACCTTTCAAAACTGCCCACTTAGGTGGCCACAGCAGGACACCTTGGTTTTCATGTTTTTCCAGGCTGTCTACAAAATATGCAGAGCTGCTATTTGTACAATGGTGATTTTATTTAGATCTCACTTCCCTAGTCTGCCTCTGAACATCACGTGCTTTTGTTTCCACTTTTTATACAATTACTGATTTTTCTCAAAAGGCATCTGATGATGCCATGCTGAACTCTGTTTCCTCTCTTTCCTCCATAGCAGAGGAGGAACAAAGCATCATTCTGCCTTCACATAACTCCTCTGAAGACTTATCACATCACCAATAAGCCATTGTGCCTTACGTTAGTTCTCTAAGAGGCCTATGGAAGTGGAGCTTCTTAATGCCAGCAAAAAGGGAAACAAAAATAAAAACAGAAATCTCATTTCTAAATCCAAATCTACCAAATCTTGCATTTATCATATGCCAGATAAAGTAAATTAACAGATTTACTAAACAATGAACTGATAAGTAAATCTAATTCTTATTCTCTTAACAGATGTATACTAAATGAGAGCAGCAGGAAGAAGAAGAGGTAAGACAGAGAAGGTAGAAGGAAAGGAGATCAAATACAGCACGTTGTGTGTGTATCTTGCTATGACTTGGCAGCACTACAGGGATTTGTGTAAATCCACTGCATGTAAGATACAAACTCATCTATTAAATGTTTAAGTCTCCATAGTCTAAACCATGAGCTTTTGCATCTTGTCACCATGTAGGACCCCCCAGGTACAGGGGCCCTCTTGTAAATGTTTCTCTCATTCATAACTCCACCAGGAGTGATCTTCCCTATGATTTATCTACTCATCCACCACTGGTAAAAGAACTGTAACATCTCATTTTTTGACATTTCCTTTTAAACTGGAATACCTAAAGAACTACTTAGGATAAGAACTTAAATAAGTGAAAAGTCAGAACTAGAGTTAACTCTACATCACCACATTCATCACTCACGAGGTTAAAAAGGTTTTGGCCATCTATTAAAAAACAGTATCTAATTATGTATAGACCAGCCATACCCCAAGCAGCCAATTACCATGTAACTAAAGCAACTAGATAGCTCACTTTCAATGGTTCATTTCATGTCATTAGTTGAAAACTGTTTTGCTAAAACTAGTAGATATTCATGAATTACTATGACAACCACAAAAACAGGGATGTATTAAAAGGTAAGGAAAAGAAGAGGCTGCATTTGTAATTAATAGCACTGGTAATAACTATTTTAACTAGTCTACTCTGTCATGCATTTTATTCCAAGTAATCAGACTTGCTGAGTCTGAAATTATCTTAAATGATGACACTGTGCCTTACCCTACAGAAGGAAGCAAAAAAGCAGAACGTCCAGTATTCAACTCCTCCTACTCAGTGGTGGAATATATATTTAATATTAATCCTAAATACAATAGAATCTCTTCCAATGTTTTAGCACTGCCTCAGATCCAGGACCTTTATTTCACATTGAAAATAAAATGCTGACCCAAGAGAGAAGACTATAGATCTCACTGTGGGAAAGGAGGAAATCAAGGAACAGAAAAGAGCATAATTTAACAAGCTAGATGACTAAATCCATGCCTAAAATAGCTCTACTGAAAGCAAAGGGGCTATTTGCAGCAAGGATGAATTCAGGCCAGAAATATCAGTTATTGGATTGCATTAGCAAACGGAGCTTTACAGCAGGGAAAATTGCTTGGATCCATAGCAGGGCACAGAAATGAAGTAGATGTCTTTCAAGGCCACTGCCTTGGCCTTCTGGGATGAATCTTGGGTATATTATGTCTGCAGTGTCCCCACTGGAGTGACTCCCATCACCTGTCTGGATAAACAAAGCAAGGAAAAGGACAAAGTGTACTATATAGTACAAAGAGATTAAGGGATGGAATTAAGAGAAATGGAACGGGGGGCAATTGAGAACTCCTAGCCAGACAACCTGAGAGGCAGCAGATCAAGTAATAACTCAGGCAAACACATCACCCTCCTCTCCAGTGACATGAGGATACAGTGAGAAACAAACCAGCTACCACATTCCCAGAAGAATAAGGAAAGGGTTCAAACACCTTTGCTATGCTAAAACCAAAATGGTTCGGAATGAAGTAATGGAGCAGGTAGGGAAAACCAGTACTTCAAACAGTACTCCTGAGCTTAACTTACTAACTCTGCCACAAAAGATCTCCTCAAGGGAACTTTGTATTCTGTACCAGAAATACAGGGGGGATCAGCAGCTGTAAAATTGCAGGCACTCACAGTGGCAGTATGTGCTGGAATAACTGCTGCTCTCAGAATACTTTCTGCTGCCATCACATTTAGAAACATTAACAACTGGGAAGATTTTGTTTCATCTTCAGAAAGTATCACACAATTAGGAAGAAAAAAAAAACCACCAACAAAAAGGACGCTGTGTTCTTGTGTTCAGAATTCACCCCAGTGCTCCCAAGGCTCCCCATTTCCTCTTCCTCAATTACAAAGTAGTACAGTTGCAGAACAAACAGCACTAAGGACTGGGGAGAAAATACAGTGAAATCAGATGTAAGGCATGATCTCTGTCTGGAAAGTTTGCATACTGTGATAAGATAGAGGAACACTCAATAAGTTACCCTCCTCTTTTTTTTTTTCCTTTTTTTTTTTTTCCCCTCTTTTTTTAAATACAGAGCTGTCCTTGGAGAGAGAACTAAGCTGTGGGTTCATTTATAAATTGATCATCAGGCTAAATGTTTACTGTTGAAGTTGTGCCTCCTTGAGGAAATGGCACCTCAGCCTGCTGACTTAACTTCTGAGTACAGTCAGAAGGCAGTTCAGACCTTGTCCAGTTGTTACACATTACAAAGATGAATACATACTCTAATCTGACAACCCTGAAAGCATATTGACATTAAAGAGTGATTTGAACCCAATAAAATCTCAAAGAAATATATATACAGAGAGGAAGGGTAACTCAATAGCCACAAAAACCCTACATAAAAGTCAAAGCAGAGTAAGACGTAATTATTTTGGACATCAACTCATGGGGCAGGTCCTGCCGGCGGGAGAGAAATCACCCCGATTCCTGATCCCTGGCACCCCGGCTCTGATTTCCCCACCAGTTTATTCTTTTAGTCCCCCCCCGATGTGTAATTTCACCACAGAGTAGACCTTTTATTTTTTTTTTTTTTTGAACGAGGAAGGCTCCATCCGAAAACACATTTCCCTTTTTGTCTTGCCTATTAGATATAATTTAACATAAAACGCCTGTTATAATTAGTGATTATACAAGGTGTCCCTTGTTTTTGCAAGCTACTAACAGGATTATCTAACAAGTGCTAGATTTCAATTAACCATAGACGTTACAGTGGAATTCATTTTGATGACCTGGAAAGGAGGGAAGGAGTCGATTTGGGGATGGGGGAACAGGGTGGTCCCCGGAGCCCTGTGCTCAGCATCTCTTCCCCCTCGCCCAAGTCGGGTGCACTGGACTGAAGTCCCTTGCAAAGCCTATGAAGGCGTTATTATAAGTATATTGATAGAAATTGAAAAAAATTATATATATGAACTACTTGTAAAATGTTGTCTCAGGAGGGTTTGGAGTGGCCTGATCCATCCCGGGGCAGAGCAGCAGCTCAACCTCCTGCCCATCACCTTCACCCAGCCACTGGAAATGGAGGGCTATAAAAAAATCTATTAGAAATGAGTTAATGAATGGTAATTGAGAAAGGGACCTCCCCTGCGTAAAACCCTCTTTCTCCACAAAAGAACATTTAAAAATAACGTGAGGAAAAATAAATAAAAATAAACCCGCAACACCATAATGAAGCTTTTGAGTAAAAGACCTGCTGTTTTTATTGCCGAGGGGAGTGGGGAGGAGGAAAGTCCCCTGGCCCCAGCCCCAGCCCCAGCCGAGCTCCTGCCAAATCCCGGCCGCGGGAGCAGCTCTCCTCGCACGCTGTCTGGGCGCAGAAACCTCACAGTCTGCGATGAAACCTGCCTGCCTGGCCAGCCCTGGCTGCAGCCCTGCTTTTCCTGCTGTGTAGAAAACGGCTGTACCTGGGGAAGGGGGGTCTGGACGGGCTCTGCCCCGAGCACAGGCTCTTGGGGAAGCTGCTGCGGGGCTGGGGTTCCTGCCCTCCCGGACAGCACCAGCCTTCCTCGTTCCTCCTCCTCCTTCTGCCAGAGCTTCAACTTCTTAGGCCTGGCAGAAAGTAAATCCTTTTAATGAGTCAAATAATTTTGGACACGAGAAATTTCCCCCCTCTCCTTAGTAATTAGAGCTGGCCGTGTGTCTAAAATGATCTGCTTTCCAGAGGGAAACAATAATTGAATTGTTGGGTGTCTCCCGAGCTTTGCAGGGCTCCGGGAAGGCTGCGAGGGAAGCTGAGCCGTTCTCTTGTTAGCGCCTGCAATGAGAGCGAGACACCCTAGAATTCAATTATGCGGCTCCTCCAGGAACTGTTATAATTATAACGTCAAGTTGTTTTTTAAAATTTCATAATTACGTTTTAGGATCCTTGTGTGGATGTTTGGGAACGCGCCTGCCCGGCCCCGGCCCCCTGCGCACACCCTCCTTTGCCGCGGCATCTTCCCTGCCCCTGCTTTGGTGGCATTCCACTCCCTGCACCCAAGGGTGCCCTCCCTCTCCATCTCCGTCCCTGTCACCCTTGCCACGGCTCTGCTGAGCCCTTCTCTGCTCTGTGTCACTGGACATCTCTCCTGAGCACTGTGTCACATGCCATGAACGGGCTGGTGACACGTCCCCGTCTCAGAGCTCCTGTTCAACCTCTCAGATTTCCCTGCCTGCAAAATTGATTCCCACGCACGCCTAGTCTAGAAGAAAATCAGGAAGAAGCAGATCAGAGTCACCAGCTACTGACAATTTTGTTTTCAGCTAGTTAGAAATGTGTTCAATGTTGTCTTCCCTTCGCTGGCACCAGAGGGGTGAGATTTGGAGCATGCCGGGTGCTGTGGGGGGAACCTAGGAGAGGGGTGCTCTGTATTAGTGCTGCCCAGGCTCAGGTTGGCATCTTCATCTTCAAAAATGCAAATGTGGAATACTGGAAAACTCTCCCATTCCTTTTGCAGGTGGAAATTAAAAGCTTAGATGGGCTTGATGTGCCACTGGTGACGTCTTGCAAGCTGGAGCTGGGAGCAGCATCGTGTTTGGACGGTGGTTGAGCTGCTTTTAGGCTCTATTTAGAAAAGTGGATCAGATTGCTCATATTTTACATTCCTGATGAAACAAGAGAGCTGTGACTCCTGCCTTGCTACAGAGCCCTTGTTCAGTGCTTCTTCCCTCCCCAGCCCTCACCATGTGCCTGCTGCAGACCCTCTGTGTCCTTCTGGACACATGCCCTGGGAAGTCTCTGCCCAGAAACTGCCTGTCTGAGCACATGTTTGTGCAGAGACCAAGTCTGGGCTGATTGGTACAAGGACTGGATGGAGATCTGGCTGTACAGAGCTGTTTGAAGGTGTTTAGTGAAGGAGCTTCTTCTGCAAGATAGGAAAGAGGAGACTGAGAGAAAGTGCAAAATGTCAGAGGAGCGAGAAGACCAAATGGAGGTAAGGTGGAAGAATCATTAGCTGCTTCTGTAAAGAAAAGGTGAGCAGAAAAGCTAAGCCCAGTCAGACAGAGTTAGAGCACAGGCATTGCAGCACAACACATTTTCCAGGTATGTGCTGAAATCCTGGCATTAGGGGGATCCATTGCATCCCAGTTTGGTTCTCCTTGCCGGAGCTGAACAAGACCCAGGAATGCTCTTGAGATTCATCCAGTCTAGTTTCAAGTGTCAAACAGAGGAAAGGATCTGACTGTGGTGTGGATGCTTTCTGCAGAGCAACTTGCAGAGGTGGACCAGGTCTCCCCAGAGGCGTGCACAGAGGAGTCTGCTGTACATTGACCATGCCATTTTTCTGTAGAGGGAGAAACTTGACCATGACTTTAGCTCCCCATACCCAGCAGAGAGCCACAATGCACTGGGCCATGCACAGTCAGAACAGGCAGCAGAAGGCCTGATGTCCTCCTCTCCTACCCACTGCTGAGAAAGTTTGACAGTCCCAAGCAGAAAGAGAGCATATACAGATAAATCCTGGTAACAACCCATCAGCACCAAGACAGAGATGCTACCAGAATAGCCTTGTTATGATAGCATATCTTTCACTCAGCTGCTCAAACCAACTTCTTCTGGGCTTGGGCTCAGGTCCTGAGGAGGCTGGTGAACATGATTGGCTTTATGGACCTGCACTGCTGTCTGGCTGAGGTGCAGAAGATGAAGGACATGTCTTGGTCTTTGCAGGTCAGGGCCCCAAGTAACAGTTGTGGTGCTGGGATGGGAAAGTGGAGAGGAATACGCAATGACTGCTGGTGTCAGACTGGGAATAGATTCACTTTTCATTCTCTCAGACAAGCAATTAGAGCCGTCTCCCCAAGCAGTTCCCACCCAGCAAGGAGTTCCAAAATATGAAAATTCTTCCCTTTCATATTGTTTTCCAGATGTTCAGTCTTCGCTTCCCTTTATTAATGCTTCTTTTGCCAGGGTGACTCATTTAGCATTTAGCTTAGGCATAGGGTGTAGCAGCTGTTACAGATATTACCTGTGCCTCTAAGGCAAAGCTTCTTACCGTTGTTTCTTATCCATCTCTCCTTTCCTTCTAGGCCTTTAATAACATGTAAAAATATCTTAGTGGGAAGCTCTGATTCCTCAACCAGGTCAACAGATGGCTCATTTGGACCTGTCTTCAATTAAGCAGGTGGAACATGCCCAAGGAGCAGGCAGGCAAATGCAGCTGTTCTTTCCCCAAGTCCCACTGCAGATCTGATGGGAAAGATTCATTCGCTGGCATCTGTGTGAGGCTACTTGTTCTATCAACACCACAACTTTGTGTTTGAACTTTCCTCACCTGGCTGCATCTTCCATATTACCTGGCTGCTCCTTCTCATGACCATGAGCTGTGAGTGTGATAATGCTGAGATATCTGTGAATTGTTGGTTTCAGGGTCGACTTGCAATGTTTGATTGCTGGGAAAAATCCTGAAACCCTGTAGTTTCTCATCTTAAACACTTATCAACATCTTTGGTTCACCTATTAAGGGACATTGAAAGCGGAGTTCAAATTTGAGCCTAGTGCTATCTCATTTTAGAATGAAAGGAAATGGCCTCAACTTATGCCAGTGGAGGTTTATATTGGATATTAGAAAATATTCCTTCACTCAAATGATTGTTAAGCTTTGGAACAGGCTGCCCAGGGAAGTGGTGGAGCCACCATCCTTGGAGTTGTTTAAAAGATGTGTAGATGTGGTGCTTAGGGAGATGGTTTAGTGGTGGACTTGGTAGTGTTAGATTTATGGTTGGACTTGATGATCTTAAAAGTCATTTCCAACCTAAATGATTCTATGATTCTAAATGAGATGTCCCTCATCCTCTGTATGGACTTTAGCTGTCACTCTTAGAAGTGCATCTCCTGTGCCAAATCTACCAGCCCCATAGGGATACCTTGGATACCCTGAGGCACCTGAAATTATGGTAACGTCTGTGTTTTGCAACTGAGTTTCACTAAAAGAATGACTAGTCCCTGGGTCATACCTTCAAATTTGTATTCAGTATGGACTCATTCATACCATGATAGGACTCTCACTCCAGCTGTTTGAGTGAAAATGAGGTGAAAACTAAGCAGTGATGTCAGGATGCCCTGGTGATATCGAGTGCTTTCTTTGCATGAGATGAAAAAAATCTTATAAAAATCTGAGTAAAATAATCTAGGTGATCCTGCTCTGGCAGGGGGGTTGGACTAGATGATCTTTCTTGGTCCCTTCCAACCCCTAACATTTTGTGATTCTGTGATTCTGTAATCAGAACTGGTTATCCTATTAAATATCATTACTATCTTCTTCCAATTCCAGCTGATAATTTGACTGCTCACTACTGTGTGGTTCTGTTCTTGATGTTTTTATTCATTCTTACCCAACTTGTTCTAAAATTGCCTTAAGCAAGGTCGCTGGGGGGGTTGATAGGAGGGTTACTCAATGTCCGACCAACCTTTAAAACTGACTAAGTCCACCAGGAAGGGACCTCCAGCCCCAAGCCATGACAGTCACTGTTGCTCTGTGATGGCTGTTGCTCCTTTCTGTGAGCAGAACTCCAGACCTGCAGCTGCTTTTGATGCTCAGCACACCTCCAGTCCCACTGACTTCACCCATGATACACCTCATGTCCCCTGTGTTTGAATTGTTTTGGGATCAGGACTTCACTGACTGCACTGTCTGGGTGCTTCAGTGAAGCAAGGAAAAAATGTTTAAACCAGAGCTTGCAAAGAAGTTCATTGCTGCAGAGCTTTGCATGGAGATGAAGAGCTCCGCTGGTCTGGACAAGATCTCTGTTTAGCAGTGTTAACATCTGGGCTTGATAATCTTAAAGGTCTCTTCCAACCAAAACAATTATATGATTCTATGATTCTGTTGCACAAGAGAGCCCTTGAAGTTTTGATTTTTGCCCTGTTTACTTTGTTAATGCTGGGTAAGTCAGCAGGGTCTGTGTTCCTGGTGACTCTTCTTTACCTCAAGCTCTGCATCTCCATTAGCTTCACAGAGATTTCTGGACTACGCTGTCTGATCCTTGCAGGGTAAAATTTGGAGTAGGTTTGTGCGATACCAGCTGGGATGTGTTGAAGCTCCTTCCTACACCAGCTTGCTTCACCTCTTCCACTGGCCCAGCAGCAGCAAATTTCTTGGAGAAATCAGAGTCCATTGCTCAGGCCACAGCACAGCTCCATGCAGTGCCCAGGTTCCTACACTACAAGGTTCTGGTGCAAGAGCTCAGCAGCACAGACCGGATGGGACCTCAATTCTCTTTTGAATCCAGGTGATTTAATTTTTTGGGCACCTATTCTGAAATACCTTGAAAATGAACTTCCTGTGCATTCATATGCAGGTAAGAGACATACACAGCTTTCAGCAGGACATATATATATAAATATAGATATTAAACTGAAGCTAGTTCAGCTTGATACTACTAGAATATATCCCTCAAGGCTTTCTGACCAAGTCTGAGGAAACTCAGGGTGAATAAATGTGACCTCTGTGAGGTCAGTTAGCTTTAGCTTACACCATAACGTCAGCTGCTGTGATGGTGCTAACCTAGATTCATCCCTCTCTTCAAGAGTTGTCCCATGCACTGTGTGGCCAGGTTCTGCAATGCATGAATGTATGATCTTCTATCTGGTGAGAACCTTGAGAGAAGGGGTGGAAAAACCCTTTTCTCTTCTCCATCCACCCAGCAAAATATGGACCAGCTGTAATTTCTTCTTGACTATTCCAGTTCTTGCCGTTTGACCTACTCGGCTGATTTTGACCAGTTAGAAAACAAATAATCAGCACAAACAATACTCAACTTCTATTGCTTTTGGGAAGAGGAAGCTTGGAGCATCCTTGGAGCAGCTACAGAAGCTGACCTCCCCTTCCCAGCTCCAAGCTACAGCAGGCTGGCCAGAGAGACACTTGTCACAGGGCACTGCTGGAGGCACTGACCAGCTACTGAGCTGGGAGGGGATGATGTAGCTGTGTTCAATTTCTGTGCAAAACTGCTGATTTGTGACTGCTATTTTAATTCCTAGGCAATGTAGCAAGCTGGTGTAATCTCCATAGCACTCGTCTGATGTAATAGAACTCAAACTACTTAATACACAGACATGACTATAATAGAGAAAACACAATTTGCAGCTGGAGAAAAAAACCTTAGAGTAAAACTCAGTAAAGCTCTGACCCTTTATGACTTTTTTGGAGCATTATTTATAGCAATGATCATACGTACTTTGAATCCTGCCATTGAAAGTTAACTAGAACATGCCAGAAGCATCATCACAGTCTACAGACTCTCTACCACACCAACAGGCATGAGGACTGTGGTTCTATTGAGTATGCAATTAATTAATCTGTCTCCGTTTGTAGCCCGTGAAGATCAAACATTACAAATGCAGAACAGAAGGATTTAAATGCAGAGAGAAGACTCCATACTAGGTATGGGGTAACTCATGTGGTGCTTCATTGCCCAGAGAAATCACCATCACCTATAGGTGCCTTTCTTGACCTTTTAGCTGGAAGAACCTGCTGTCACACACATCTCTCACAGGTTCCCAAGATCAGGCCCTTGTTGACCTCTTACCTAAAGTATGCTTCGTTCAATTAGTCCAGCATGTAATGCTTTGTTCTCATGAATTTTGGAGCTACTCTGATGTGCTGTAAGGCAACTGAGACTTAATTTCGTTATTCATCTCAATATGTTCCTGTTGCATTCAGAGAACAGACTCTGGGCCCTCCTGTGGCTAATTTAGCACCTGCAAATCCCTGTGCTTGGAACCAAAGGCTGAACAACCTACTCAGCGAATTGGCAGGACCTATGCAAAGGTCAAATCACCACACTTGCTGGGAAGACTTTTCCCCCCCACCCCCCTTTAGAATCTTTGTACATATTTCCCTCAAAAGGAGACCTGCATGTCCTAGTTCTTCAAGACCAGGCTGTATCTCACAACTTACATATATATATATAAATAAAATTCCTTTTGACAAAATCTGAGCAGAGTTTCAGGGAAAGCAGTGTACGTAGAGCATGTGGGCCATCCTCAGATTGGAGCTGGTAACAGCCACCTCCTCAGGTTTCATGGAGCACACACCAAAGTTAAGCAAACACGGGCAGTATTTAAGGTAAAATAGTTCCTAACGAAGCCTCCTTCAGCTAAACCAACAGATTCTGCACTGATACGGAGGAAGACTGATGAAAAAGCCATTCTGTTGTTTCCACCACAAACACAGCAGCTTCTACAAGTCTGAAATAAATATTTAAGTGCAGAAAATCTGAAGACTTTTTTGTCTGAATTTGCAAGACGCTATCTTCCCTAAATCAGATGATGCACCAGTTCTGGAATTATCAGCTGTGCTTACTCATTGTTTGCACTCTTTGAGATGCTTCAGACTTGAGTAATCATCACTGCAGATAACCAAGCCACAACAGGAATCTGCATGTTTGCCCTGCCCCCTCCAGATTTTGTTTCTTACTATCTTCCAAGACGCTGAAATTCACAATGGTAATAAGATTCTGTACCTTACGTCACATAACCTTAACATACACTTGTGCCACTTTCTTGGTACAATAGCAAGGCTGGTTTTCTTCAACTGCATAACCCAGGCTGGAAGCCCTTCTAAAAGTCAATCTCTCCCAAGTTCAATTTAGGAATTTATTAGTTGGTTTTTTTTAAACCACTGAGTATGCATGACTGAATATTTGTTATGCAACCATAACAACTGTCCTTTTCAAGAAAGATTCCTGCATAATGTGAATACAGAGAATCCAAGGCAAACATGACTTGATCTTAAAACTTTAATAGTAAAAAAAGTGTAAAACCAAACACACTGCTGAAAACTTATCAGTAAGAATGAGAATTTAAGTGTTCAAATGCAGAATAGTGCAAATTTTCTCCACTCCCCTCCCCACCTCTTCCAAACTTAAATCACTTTGGTTAAGATACTCGGAAGTATTGGCAAAAAATGAACTTCTGACTTACATTTTTGGCTGCATTATTTCTAACACATACAGATTTAGCTTCAGCCTTTACAAATTAATCTTAAATACTTCTCTATCAATCAAATATCCATAGAGATCATTGTCACCTTTACTTACATCTGGTTTTATAACATTTTGAAATTGGTTTCAAGATGGTTACAAAACTGTCTCCCCAGCATGTATCATACTTCTTAGAACAGCTGAGCTGATGCAGTCCCAATCCAAGGACCTAACTTCTTCAAGTAGTCCTATAAAATGTGATTATTTAGGTTTTAAACATTTGAGGAAGGATCTTATACCAATGAAATTACTCTTGATTTACACCAAAGCAAGATTAGAATTGGGGTCCGCTCTGTAATGTAGACTTTGTGTTGAACTTTTCCTGATACAAACAAAAAAAAAAAGCACAAGCAGCAGTTATAGCATTCCCTTAGAAGAGTGAAAACAGCCAGAACACTGCTACCTGGCCTCTATATATTTTTTGATGGGTCAGTCTTTAACTGATGCCTCTAACTATATTTGAAGCCATATAAGATTGGAAATGAACACACACAAAAAAAATTTGCATAATACAAAAAGGCAAATCCATAAAAGTTTACAAGTACACCATAACCACAAAATTGGAGTATTTCTAAAAATTTGGGTTCAATGAAAGATACAACAAAACTAGCTTTACTAGTTAAATAAATTATTGCTCCATTTGACTCCATGCAGCATTGAAATGAACTCAGAACCCTTTTCTCTTTAATCTCTCATAAGAAATGATCGATATTGAAGAGAACGTGAGGCTCAGATTTACTGTACATTGCACTTCAACTTTAAGACCTAATACTTGCTATTTAGGTCCCCTGTGGTCTAAGCTATCAAATGAAAATGTTGTGCTCACCAGAACTAAGTATTAAGAAACACCAAATGTTTAATGTAGTGACATAAGCACTTTTTTTTTTCTTTTTAAGAAGGCAATCACAGATTGCAAGTTCTATAGGGTTGTGAAAAAACAAGTAGTGATCTCTTTCAGAAACTGAATGGAGAGTTCTAACAAGCTGTTTGCTGTTCTTCACACTCAGTTTAAATCACATTTCAGACTCGCTTCTGTTTTCCAAGCATTTCAGTCAAACCCCTGACTCAAACAGAAGCAAGATCAAGGACACCTCCAGGAGGAAACTGCAGATCTAAGGAGCTGGGGGCACAGACTCCATAGCCAAGCTATGGCCTGCAATGCACATTTTTTCAGTGACATCAGACACTTAAGACACCTAAGACCTCCTTCAGTGAGCTACTGAAGCATATGTCTGATATGAAGGAGTACTCACACACAGAGATTTCTTACTGAACTGGGGCCAGAACTTGATTCTTGCAACTCTAACTGCAAGCTTCCAAAGTAATGAGATTTTCAGTCGGAATTTCTG
>WUAM01000399.1:839481-854424 GCA_024336885.1 Actenoides hombroni
GAAAAAAATATCTTTTTTTTGTAAGCAACCTTTATATCCCCCCACCACCCGGCGATGGTGTGGGACTCCCCCCCCCCCCCCCCCCCCCCCCCCAGTTAGTTGCTCAATCTTTCCCTGCAAAGCTTTCCATTTCTTCAGGTGTGCCAAGAGACCAGTTTACCATCTATTAGGATGTAGAAAACCATGTGGTGGAAACCTCACCTGCAGCAGGGTACAAATGAGTAGCTGAGAAAGGAGCAGGGGAGCTCCTTTGGTAATTATCATGAAAGATAAAGCAGCTCTATTTGGTAAAAACAGCAGTTCACAAGCCCTCTACCATTTAGCAGCTCACTCAAAATTATCCACTGTGCAATCACCTCGCACGAAGGCCTTTTTCAGACTGGGAAAATCCAAAGAGAGTCACATCTCCCAAGAACAGAGAAAAATCAGGATTTTTTTTTTTTTTTCCAAGCCTCAATTTTATTATTACTCATAGACTTCCTTGTGCTCTCTTCCCCTGCACAGCAGACAAACGAGAGAAGATCACGCCTCCGCAGTTCAAAGAACATTATGCCCTACGCACCAGCAGCAAAAATGCATACAAAGTCACTCTAGATTTAGGAAAGAATTTGGGAAGGGCTCCAGAAGTGGTTTTTCAGGTGTGATCATCTCAGGAAGAGAAACATTTCACAACCACCCTGGTTTTGACAGGTGATAGCAATCTTCAGGGATCACCCCTTTCAGATCATGTAGCAAGACTTCAAACATATCTAGGTCACAGCCAACACTCCCATCCACCCGCCCAGACACCTTCAGTTGGCCTGACAACTGTAAATATTTTATCATAGGGCTTTATATCCTGGCCTATTTCTTCGGGATATCTAGAACATCAAATAACTATTTGGCAGTAAAAAAAAATTTAAGAAAAAATAATTGTAAAATAAACCTTTTCCCCTCACTCTAGCTCTGTTGAAGTCAGGCTCTTTTTCAGGGCAGAATATTGGATCTCCTTGCTGTCTCCCTACCAAATGAAGGATTTCCTCATTTTAAAAGGTCTGTTTCCTCCCTGCTACTGGGCAAACTATCGAAAGTCACTAATCAATCCCACAAGCTACCAAATCTTCTCTTGGCAGCACCAATTTGCTGCTTGTTTCATTCGCTGTATGTTTATCTTTGATTTCAAAGACTTAATTCCCAATTAGCGCTCAGCACCTCCAAGTGCTGGTCCACCACGACACCCAGTTGAACACACGTCCCATTAAAGAGCCCAGCCTGGAGCGGTGCACTTGGAGAACATCACACTCCCTTTTCTGTGCCACTCAGGGAAGCTGCCTGTAACCCTGCCCCCGCTGCAGAAACACGCAGCGAAAAGTTACCGTAAACTAGAGTCCAAATCCAAACTTTCTTCCCTAGCAATCAGTCACAGAAAGAGCAAATCAAACCCTTGGGGTGTATTTTGCATTCTGGAGAAATCTGGGTATGATTTTCAGCCAACAATCCCTGTGGTTCTGTGAATTCACTGAGAGTAGGAACAGCACTCGGTGTGCTACAGGAGAGGGAATTCAATGGAAACGTTCATAATACACGGCACTCTGTGATTCACATGACAGATGGAGGATTTACCCTGAATGAGGAAGTGACCTTCATATTATTCATATTATTATTCGTATATAAATTGCAGCAGAAAAACTCCTTCCAAAACCAAAATGTTGACGTACACGTAATGACTGTTGAAGGAACAGTATAAAACTGCTATGCAACTCCTGACTTCTCCAGTGTGTTCCCCTCTGCCTTAACTGAAGGGTACCCATTAAACCAAGCCAATGGATTTATCCGTTTCTGCAGCACAAGGTACCTATCAAACATTCGAGATGGCAAAATGCACAACTCATTCCCTATGAGGAAAAAAAAGTTACTGTAGTATAAGACAAAGCTCATCGTTAAGAGTGATGTTGTATTCCTTATTTCTTCTTTAATTCTCTTGCTCTCTTTATGTCCAAAGAAAGTATTAGAAGTAAATGCTGTAGCAAATCACAATAAAAAACAAGCCGTATAAAAATAAATTTTAATAATTTTTTTCTTTTCCTCCATTCCTTCATGAGTAGGGTGGTATTTTAGACAAGCACAAAAATCCATAAGGTTGTGTGCAAAATAAAGAAAAAAAATGTGACGTTGTTGTAACCAGAGGGCCACATCACTGTCTTGTAGCAAGATGAGACTGAAATGCTCGTCTCCATCTACTGCTTAGTCACGTAGGCTGCTAATAAAGATCTCAAGGAGCAATGATAACAGCCAGCACCCCAGGTATAGCCTGCCTGTCACCTGATGCACACGCTTGACAGCCGGCAGAAGCCCCCTTTCTGATGCCCCAGATTTCTCTTGCCTGCAGGGCAAAGCTGAGAGAAAACTCAGCATTGTGACACTCACAGAATAGAGATGAGCTCAGAAAGACACATGCAGCTTCTGCAACTGTTTAACACAAAGCAATAGCACAATATTACACAAACTCACCATTTTAGACCATTTTCTGTCAGTAGGGCTAAATAATTGAGTGTTGAAGTAAAGAGAAGCTGAACCTAAAAGGAAAAAGAAATTCAGCCTCACATTGAGGGCCTGCAAGAAGCTCCTCCTTGGGGTGCTGTTTTCTCTCCCCCCAACAAGTGTTTTCAAGAGGCTTTCCTCAAGATGGACAGTTTTGAATGAAAAAAAAAAAACCATTCCTCCCTCGAGGGAAAAAAGAAAATGATACCATAATATTCACTAGATTATATATGGTCTAGATTAAACTGGCCTTCCTTGGTAAAGCAAGGGAAACTAAATAAAAAAGAATCTGTTAAAGAAAGAAAAGCCTCGATCAATGAAAAATCACTTAGCAGATATGAATACAGTGTTTATTGCTGGTGGGGGGGGGGTGGGAGTGAGAGAGGGTATTTCATATTCTGGTTTGTGGGTCTTTTGGTTGTTGTTGGGCTGGGGGCTTTTTTTGTTTAATTCTACTATTGTTGCTCCAAGAGATGGCAGCCTAATAATATCTGCCTAGAACTGGAGTGTAAGTTTACATTACACAGCATGTGTTCTATCATTATTGCACTGTACAGTAGGATAATGGTTTTACTACACAGTGCCAGAGGCAGAAGATGCTTCTGAAAATCACTTAGGAATCAGCACTGCAGAAGATAATCTGAAATTTTTTTTTTTTTTTTTTTTACTGTTATTACTTACCAAGATACAAATTCAAAATTATTATTATTCAATAAGAGAAGCTACAGCTCACTTATTTCCCTACCCTGGCTCTCCAGTAGCATCCGGATCCAGGAACATTTGGTAATGGATCATTGCAACAAGCTGCCTTCTTCAAAAATACAGTGTAGCGGTGCCTTCAGAAAGCATTAAAGTTAAGGGAAATAAAAAATTCAAGTCAAAGCTCATATACATTATCTACAGTTGGCTCACATATTGCTCCTTGGGTCTCCAAGTGAAGTCATTTTCAGTTACGACGAGAAAACTGTGTGAAATAAATTCCAGCACAAAGACTGGAACAGACTGAATGAAATCAGGACACATGAAGGATGAAAAAAAAGTCCCTGAAATAAGGAGAAAAGGACTTCTTAGCTTTTCAAAAGAGAATTTGCCCTTACAGTGCCAAACACTTAGAATGTGTCAGACACTACTGGAAGTTCTGACTCTATTAAATACCCGATTTCTCTGAATGAAAAAAAGAACAGCACTGCGGAAGGAGGGAAATGTGGAAGGTGTTCCTACAAACTCTGACCAAGAGCCATACTGAGCTCTGCAGAACTGAATGATTAAACATTGCATCCATTTCAAACATTGATCATTTAGAAGAGAACATCTTTTCAATTCAGAAACTATATCAATGCCATAGTTGCAATATGATTCCAAATTTAGAATCATAAACTCATGGAATCGTTTTGGTTGATTATGGAGTTGATCCGTTTTGTTGATGATTGAGTCCACCAACTGTTAACACAGCACTGCCAGGTCACCGCTAAACCATGACCCTCAGCACAACATCTCCACAGCTTTGAAACCCCTCCAGGGATGGGGACTCCACCGTTGCCCTGGGCAGGCTGGAACAGGACTTGACAACCTTTTCAGGAGAGAAATTGTTCCTCATGTCCAACCTAAACCTCCCCTGGCGCAACTTGAGGCTGTTTCCTCTCGTCCCATCACTTGTTCCTTGGGAGAAGAGACAGACCCCCACCTGGCTCCAATCTCCATTCAGGGCGCAAGGTCTCCCCTGTCACGAGCAAGAAGGTCTCCCCTGAGCCTCCTTTTCTCCAGGTTGAACAACCCCAGATCCCTCAGCCACTCCTCATAAGACTTATGCTCTAGACCCTTCCCCAGCTTCACTGCCCTTCTCTGGACACGCTCCAGCCCCTCAATGTCCTTCTGGGAGCGACGGTCCCAAAAGTGAACCCAGGATTCAGTATGAGGCCTCCCTACTGTTGAGCACAGGGTGATAACCCTTGCCCTAGTCCTGCTAGCCACACTGGTGCTGATCCAAGCCAGGATGCTGGTGTCCTTCTTGGCTACCCAAGCAAACACTGGATCATCTTCAGCCAGCTATTGGCCAGCGCTCCCCCAGGTCCTTTTCTGCTGGGTGCTTTCCACCTACTGTCCCCCAAACCTGGTGGGCTGCATGGAATTACTGTGACCCAACAGCAGGACCCAACGGTTGGCCTGAATTTAGGCAAGTCCAACAATCATTAGGTATTAACATGTCAAGAAATGTACACTCTAACACCACAAATCCTAAATGAGGGTGAAAGGGGAGCACACTGAAAGCAACCACATTTGGGTATGTTCTTCATGTAGCCCTACCCACACCCAGGGCTCTCATGAACCCTTCGGGAGACAAAATATTTGGCTAAATTGACCACTTCTCTTTTGGTCCAGAGGGGCATTTGCTATGATTTTCCTTTAACTAACTTCTACCTTCTTGTTAGGCAATTACAGAAGAATCTCCTGGCCCCAGGATGATAAGAAGAGGTAACTTTCAGAAAAAGGTGGTTGGTTTCTGTGATGCAATGAAACTTGTCTTGTCTGACCTGTTCATGGCTTTGAGCTAACCAGGTACCTTCTGTAGGTATTGTACTTCCCCACCAGAAACATGAGTGCTTAGAAAAGAGAGAAGGAAGAATTAGTTCTTACATTTTCTTATTTAGGCTTCCTCAGGTGTGCTGTATACTTTCTTTCAACTGTTTATCCATGCAATCTGCTTGAAAGCCCAAGATTTCACCATTCCATACAGCTGGAAACCACTCAGTCACTGTGGAAGGTGGTGACATTGACCTTTCTGCATTGGATCATCACAAAGTCTAGTGTAACGTTTGTATCAAAGTCCAGTAAAATCTTCCAAAACACCACCAAAATAAGATTACATGTCTTCTTAACATTCAATCACAGTATGAATTTCCAATACTTTATCTGATGGTACTTTACATAAATCCTTACCTTGCTGTCATTAAAAAAATCCACTTCATTTGAATAGCTTACTTTCGGGAAAATGCAAAATAAAGATAACTGGAAAAATTTTACTGTTTCTTGTCATACAGAGAACATGCTTTGCTATTCCCTTTTCTGAAATCATTACTGTTAGCAAGTCTCAGACAGCAGCTCTCATTTAATTTAGAATATCCAGCTTGATTCTAGACATCACAGGGCTTAAAGGGCACATACTGGAAATTACACACAATTGATTACAGCTGACTGAAATCAAGTTAATGTTTTGACAAAACCAAAGATGTCATTGTTGTCCTGCACCAGGCTTTGCATTTTCATTCCTCTAATATCAGAATCATAAAGAGCATTAAACATTCAGAAGAAAAAAATGCCTTAAACTTCTGGAAAGGAAGCAACAAACAAATCTTGTGTGGAAGATGGAAACATTCAGGGTCTATTGGTTCTAGAATTTAGATCCCTTCAAAACAATCATTTTGGGAAGCGTAATGCTTGCAATACTACAAAGAATACGGTGTTTGCAAAGTGCAGATGAATTACTGTGGATTAATACTGGTTTCCAAGGCAAGAGCCAGCTGCATTAGGAATGTATTGCAGAATGCAAAACGCAACGCTTCTGCAACACCCCCTCCCTTCTTCTTCTGCCTCCTTTCCTGAGCTATCTGCCTTTTCCTTTTCATACGTAGTAAAGCCAGCAGGAAATACTTAGAGTTGCATTAGAAAAAAAAAAACAAAAAACACATGCCAAAACTGGCAGTATGGGACTCAGTCCATTTGTCTTGTAAGAATAAATCAAAGAATCCCAGCAGGACAAGGGTTGGAAGGGACCACTGAAGATCATCTTGTCCAACTCCCCTGCACCAGCAGGGTCACCTGAGAACAGAGGGCCCAGGATTGCATTGTGCAGGCAGGTTTGGAATCTCTCCAGAGAAGGAGACTCCACAACCTCTCTGGGCAGCCTGAGCCAGGCTCTGCCACCCTCACAGCGAAGAAGTTTTTCCTCTTGTCCAGACAGAACTTCCTGGACTCCAGTTTGTACCCACTGCCCCTTGTCCTGACACTGGGCACCACTGCCAAGAGTCTGGACCCATCCTCTTGGCCCCCACCCTTTAAATATTGATAAGCATTGAAGGGTCAAAGCTTACAAAGAGTTCACGTTTATCTACCTAATACAAAAAACTCCAACTTCAGCCAACCATCCAACAAAAACCAACACGGATATGCTGATGCGTGCCACTGAATTACCTATAATGAAGAACTCAGCAGATGTAGTTCAAGACCTTGGTATTTCGAACATGAACAACCAACCGGACGCTTTCCCATAATTTATCAAACACACACAAACAAGCTCCTTTTGTCCAAGAAAAGCGGGTGGTATGGCATAATACTAAGTGCCTAGAAGGAGATAACACACGTTATGTTCCTATCTCCCCTTCTTTTATCCTGCTAATTCCAGGGCTTCCAGAATCACTCATTTCAGTTAATAGTCAATGTGCTATCAACTGCATCAAAACTAGTCCTGCCATCAAATCAACCAGTATTCTTTCACCCTAATGTTGCATTCCCACGCTCCGTGCTGTTTATCTGCTGTTTAGACTAGAAGCAGGCCAGAGCAGAAACCAGCTTTGCCCTGTTCACTTAACCCATGGTAGAGCTGGGCCGCAACTACTGCAATCTCACTGCTGACAAACGCAGGAGATTTCAACTCAATTTCAGCCACTCAGCAATTATGGCTTACTACAGATTAACAACCTCTTCATCAAATACTCTTAGGAAGTATTTCTGAAATGATCTGCTGGTAAAAAAAGTGTAAAAAAAATGAGGGTATGTGAGGCTACATCAGAGCAGAAGGCTCCTGAATGTGCCAATAGAGAAACAAGTGATTTCTGGAATTTGGCTGTACTACCACTACTCTAACAAAAATAAAACAAAAAATCCTGCAAGTACAGTAGAACTCTCTGCCAGCAGAGATGTGCAAACAACGCCGATTACAAACAAGCCTTCATTCCAATTCAAAAACATCAACCCTCTATTCACATCCCTGACATTTCTTTCCAGTTGGAAAGTTGCTGAATGAGTTTATTCCTGAAAACATTTGCCAAAACTGTCTGAACTCATTTAATTAAAGTTTGTAAAGTGCTCTAAGATCCATCAGCAGAGCAACGCAACGGAGGTAAAGTACCGTCTCAGATCTGCAACGAGAACTTACCCATTCATCATCTGAATGAGATTCCTCTCATTGATTTCGATGGGCTTTGGATAAGGTCTAATTTCCCACAAGTGTTATATTTTGCTTAGAAGTCACATGCTGTAGTAAAAGCCACTCCACTATGTATCTACCACTGGCTGAACTACAATGTCAGCTGAGGAATGACTCCTCTTGCACACAGATTTGAAGATCTCTGTTATTTTCATATGCAAGTCAAAGTTCATCTTCAAAGTATTAAGACTTCATCCAAGCTTAAGGCTCATTCTGTTATCTTAACAGAGATAATTGATTTTCTTACTTCCTTTTACAGAAAGAAGTCAGTATGATGATTAATTCCCCAAGAATGCCCCTGCCAGAGTTTAAATTATTGGAAAATCACTGCAGAGATGGCTTCTTTTTCTGAAAGACACTGTCATAATTTAGAGTTAGGTCAGCCTTTCAAAATGCACACAGAAGATGTGACATGGCCTAAATTGACAGCATCAAGGGCTAATAGAGAAAGCTGCAGTCCGAAAAAGAGCAAGCAATTTATACTCCTAAGCTGGCTGGACTCAATTCTCTGGAATTACAAATCTCAACTGCTATTAAATTGTTAAGTACTAAAGAAGCCATGTGCTGGGACTGATCCTCCCACTGTTCATTCCGATTTGAACTGCATGGTATTTGAAGAACATAGTCTGCTTATGAATTAAGGAGGGATTATTTTTTTTTTTCTTTCCTCGTTTCTCAGGGGGCAAGGAGCCTTTCAAAAAGCTGTGTTTGTACCTCTGGCAAGAATCCTCACAGAGAGATCTGTATTTTACCCTGAATTTCTGCCTCATACGTGGCCTTCCCTGACCTCCTATTTCAAACCTGCCGCTTTTGCTCTTCAGCCTTAATTATTAAACTCTCGTTATGCCCTGTCCCTTCCCCCAAGACCTCCATCTGTGACTGCACATAAAATTTTCATTTCCTTCTCATATGCTTCCTAGTTATTCACCCTCCCATTTAATATTTTACAAATTCTACCTCCGCATTACTTTTAATACCATCTCATTTCTGTACATGATTTGCTTACCTTTGCATTTCATAAAGGACTAAGCACATTATTAACTGTCCTGGTGACTATAAAACCTGCTTTTTGAAATAGTTCTTCAACAATAAGGCAAAAAAAATTGCCAAATACTATAAACAAGAAAAAGATGAGAGGGACAGAGTATAAACCAGAGCCGCAGTACTGTAAGATTTAAAATTCTAAGAAACTTTAGAGAATTTTAAACCACTTGCACTAATTCAACATGAAATTTTGACAAACAGAAAAGGTATTCAATGTCTTCTAAACACATTACTACCTGTCCCCTGCGGACAGGAAAATCACGTTCTGTCCTTCAGTCCTGAGTATACACACAAAATGTACCTACAGCTACAGAATTTCCTTTCTCCTTCACTGTGGAAATTCAGAGTTTTATTTTATAAAACTATGAAAAATAATTTTAAAAACCCAATTAAAAAAATTAAAGGTTTTATTTTATAAAAATATGCACTTAGTGTGCTGCCCCTCCCTGCAAACTGCAGGAATGCCTACTACTAGATATCAGAAAAACAGACATAAATGAGTGTGGTAATCGGAGTCACACAGAGTATAGTTGAAGGCAAGTAACTACCAGTGTACCTCAGGGATCAATATTGGATCCAGTACTGTGCAACACCTTGACAATGGGAAACCACGGGGAGTGGCTGATTGGCCAGAGGGTTGTGTTGCCATCAAGAGGGACCTCAAGAGGCTGGAGAAAAGGGCTGACAAATCTCAACAAAGGCAAGTAGATCTGGGTGGACAACAAGTTGAACGTGAGCCAGCAACATACCCTTCCCACAAAGAAAGTCACTAGTATCCTGGGGCTGCCTTAAGCAGAGCAATGCCAGCAGGTCGAGGTGATCCTTCTTTGCTCAGCACTGGTGAGGCCACACCTGGAGTACTGTGTCCAGTTCTGGGCTCCCCAGTTCAAGAGAGACATGGAGAGATAGGAGACAGTCTGGCAAAGGGCCATGGACATGCTGAGGGGACTGGAGCATCTCTGTGCTGAGCGCCCTGGGGCTGTTTAGCCTGGAGGAGACTGAAAGGTGATCTGATCAATGCTGATCAATAGCTAAAGGGGGAGGGGCAAGAGAACGGGGCCAGAATCTTGTCAGCAGCGCACAGTGGATACAAACTGGAGTCCAGGAAGTTCCATTTGGACAAGAGGAAAAATCTTCTTTGCTCTGTGGGTGTCAGAGCCTAGCCCAGGCTGCCCAGAGAGGTTGTCTCTGGAGAGATTCCAAACCTGCCTGGACAACGCAATCCTGGGCCCCCTGCTCTGGGTGACCCTGCTGGAGCAGGGGCATTGAATGGGATGGTTTTCAGAGGTGCCTTCCAACCCCAACCATGCTGAGATTCTGTGAAATGTGACTATTTAGTTCTGAAATTAATAGGTGGTTTAAAAGACATACTTTACTCAGTAAGCAGTATTAAAAATGAATGCTATTTGCCTTCATACCGAATGATTTAATCGCCACCACACACATAATGTTTCCTACATCTAAACCTAAATCAATCTCTTCATTTGTTTTATGCTCTTAAGCAGTCATCAGGGAGGTCTGAAATGACTGGAGGCTTAGATCTCAGAAGGGTTATCAGAACAGTTTACCTTCTTAAGTGATTAGAATTGAACACTTTATTGTAAGACTCTATTGGGGAGGCACCCACAGAACAGACGGAGCAGCTGCCCCAAAGGGGGATTTATTCCAGCCCCAAATCACCAGCACACTAACAGACCACAGCAAGTCACCCGGGTGGGTCCCAGGGGGAATGTAACACGACACAACTTCAGCACCCCCCAGTTTCGCCAATATCCCTTTTCAGGGATTTTCAGGGCCCCTTTCGGGCTGGGGCCCGAGGCGGAGCCATCAGAAAGCACCGATCAATCACTCTCTTTCTTTCTCCAAAAGCTCACATGATCATGCTCCAACTGCTGCAAACCTGTTGTGGCCGCAAGCCCTTTTATAGTCCTTCTAATAATAAGTGCCCACACCTGACTGGCCCAAACAAAGACCACCTGTCCACGATTAGCTTTGATGAGCTTTCTCTGTTTGTGAGCCGGTGGTTCTTTTCTCAGGACTTTCTGGTCTCCTCAAGGGTACACAGATGTTCACTCAAGGTTGTTTCTCTAACTCACATTCTAATCCCTCGGACAAGGTGAGGCTTCCCACAACAGGTCCCCCTCGGAGCCTCCTCTTCTCCAGGCTGAAAAACCCCAACTCTCCAGCCTGTCTTCCTCGGAGAGGTGCTCCAGCCATCTAACCCTTTTTGAGACTCTCCTCTGGACCTGCTTCAGCAGGTTGAAGACAGGAGAGGGGATGTCTGGGAGAGTTTTACTTAATCTTTGACCAAGTTGTACAGGAGGGACACACCGTGAAATACATAACCTTGTAGATAGTGATTATCTCCAGGAACAGGACAAGACAACATCTCAAGGCACCCGAGCATGCTGAACAAACAAGAACCTGTTTTGTGGCAAGAATAAGGATTTTAGGTTTTAGGTCACTAAAAGAACACGGTGATGAAGAAGAGAAGGTGAAGTAAATGACCACCAGAGGTCACGGAAGACCACCAAGGGGAGAAAAGACCCCAACCCTAATTTTATTACGCATGCTCAGACTATGTAAATGAATTCCAGGAATTCATTAGCATAAGACTGCCCTTTCTAAGAAATACAATCAATATCTGTGTTTAGCCTGCACATAAACTGTGTACCCAGATTGCATCAGGACGCACACTTGGAGGAATGATACCCTGTGTGTCTGGCACTGCAATATAAAGAATGCCTGCTTAATAACTTCAGTTATTGAGTTTGTCACTGCATCAGGTCCACGTCATTCTTGCGTTGGGGGTTGCAGAGCTGGACACAGTACTCCAGGTAAGGTCTCATGAGGGCAAAGCAGAGGAGCAGGATCACCTATCTAGATCTGCTGGCCACGCTTCTTTTGATGCAGCCCAGGATTCGAATGGCCCTCTGGGCTGCCATTGCGCATTGGTAGTTCATGGCCAGCTTTTCATTTACTAGTACCCCCAAGTCTTTTTCCAAAGGACTACTCTCTAGTATGTCCTCTCCCAGCCTATATTGATAATGCTGGTTGCCCTGGCCTAGATGCAGGACTCTGCACTAGACCTTGTTGAACCTCATGAGGTTTACCTGAGCCCACCTCTCCAGGTCCCTCTGGATGGCATCCTGTCCCTCTGGCATATCAACTGCACCACCTGGCTTACTATTGTCAGCACTTGCTGAGGGTGTACTCAATGCCACTGCCTATGTTATTAATGAAGATATTAAACAACACTGGTCCCAGTATGGACCCTTGAGGGACACTACTTGTCACATTTTCCCATCTAGACATCGAGCCATTGACCACTACTTTCTGGGTGCAACCATCCAGCCAGTTTCTTGTCCACTGAACAATCCACACCATTGAACAGGATTTAGTAGAAATCCTTTAAAATTAGTAGAGTGTTATATATGTAAGAGCCTGTTGCTAAATGAGATAAACATAAATTTAAACTTATGGACAAATATATTGTAGTCCCTCTGAAATCAGACTTGTGCTGATTGCATTGTAATACACATGCTATAATATTCCTTTGTGTACATGATCCACTCTTCTAGTTAAATTCACAAGGAGGTGGAGAGAACTGGGGCAGGCTGAGGCAGGAAGAGGAGAGGGACTAGTTAATTGTCATGAATGACTGGATTTAGTATTCTGTATCCTGAATTCTTTTTAATATTCAAGAGTGATATATTTATTGTTTTGATTGCATAAATATTGTTCCTTAGCATCTGGCACATGTGTGTTCTACATGAATGTTATAGTGAATATATTGCTTTTTATGCACAAGTGTATTATGTTTAGTGGACAGCTCAATGATTTTATCAAACTGTGGAATATTAATCCTGTGGCATGCCTTTATAGAAATTTAATACCTCAATATTTCTGTGATTTTTATTTAGCATAGCAACAGATAAATTAAGAAGAAAGTAATAGGAATAGTAAAAATAAATGAAATCTAGTTCAAGAGATCACATCAGTTACAATGATAATAAAATGAGGGAGATAAAATGATTGACAATCAGAATGAAGTATAATCAATACAAAATATAGACAAATTCATAAACATAAAAGCACAGCACTTTGCCAGAAGTTGAGGAGGAGGACAATGTTTCATGCTGGTAGAGGGTGAGAGCTTTTTTCTCATTAAAGAGAATATATTTCTCTTCAAACAGCTCCATCAAATAAGTGAACCGATTTGTTGCACAAGGAGCAATCTATCCGGAATATCAGTCTTCAAATGTGATCCATGTCTGCTAAGCTCAATAGCTAAGGAGTAAATCACTTCTATGGCTCAGTCTTGTGAGTGGAACAAGATGATGCTGGTCCAGGATGTTAAGAAGTGGGGATAAACAGTACCTTGTTTATTGCTGATTGGCAGAGGGTGTGGAGGATAGATCAAAGAGATGTCCCTTTCACTCTGGTAACCTTATACGCAATTTCTCTGGACCAGAATGAGTGATGAGAATTGAGCAAAATGTCCTATAATGAACCAACAAGCATATGTACAGTTCGTGCTGCTGTGCACAGTGCACAGAACAGCTAGCAGAAAGGAGTTTTGCAACGCATGTTTCGTCTTGATGCAGCTGACACAACAGGTGCTTGCCTGGATGGAGAAAAATGACAGAATGATGCACTTCAGTGTTCTACACATGAAAGCCATTCCTGATGTAGTGCTTGGAAGATATGAAACCCTTTGTTTCTCTAGATGTTCACTGATTAATTTTCTTTTCCTATGCCTCTTACTTATAAAGTGTATTGCCAAGGAGCTCACTGGGTACCATTTCTGTATGACATAGTCACTTAGTCAGTCAGCATTTTGTAGGATGCAATTTTTAAAAGCACTTGCTGTTGGCCTGATCTTCTCCTCACTGATACCACTGATAAATTTGCCTTTCACAGCCAAAAATGATGGAGTCTGGCTGCTTACATTTTGCCTATTGTCCTTAAAATCATCAGTGCCTCTATGGATAAGTATCATTTGCTCATGAAAATGAATTTAGCATCACTCTAAAACTTCTAATTAGAAGAACATTTTGTAGTTTGCAAATGACTAAGTAATTTTCTTCTTTCACATATTAATTAATGGTGTTGAGAAAAATACAAGGTCATCACTCAGCTTTAGTATTGCTAAGCACTCCAGTGTCTTTTTTACAGGTGTCCTCAAGCAGACAATTCACAGGCATGAGGCTGTGGTAGAAAGATGCCTATTGCTATCAAAAATACAATGCATAAAAAGAGATTTCTTCTGTTTGTTTTAAAGCTTCTCTCAGATTTCAAACTTGGAGGAGTTGAAACTTTTTGGTTAAAGGGAAATCCAAAGCTCCTGTTCAAAAGATAAGCATTTTTGAGCCTTAGAGATATTCCTTTGTCCTGTGTTCCTGTGACTTTGTCTGTGATTCTGTAATTTGAGTATGGCTTGTTGACTTAGGTAGTTTTAGACCTGTGATCAGAAACACTAAACCCAGGTGTGGATCCTGGCTTTCCATATGGTTCATCTTGCTTAAGCCAGGAAACACAAGTAACGTATATGAGAGTGCTGTAAGCATCCATGCTGTCCAAACTTGCTTGTTCTGTTCAGAGCTGAAATTTGTGTGATTCTTGAATATTGTAAAGATTTAAAGTTCCAAGCATGTTCTTCTGCACAATCAAATTAGACCTAAGGTGACTGTCTAAATTACTTTGGTGTCCTAATTTCTGGATACCTTTCTAGTGTATAAACTTGAAGTTTCAGAGCCTCCACCATTACACAGTCTACAAAAGGCTGAATTATGACTATTCAGTGCAAAATGTGTATAGTGCAGATCTGGCTAGCCAGTCATATTTCTTTCCATAATCCCCCATATCTTTCCAAAGTTCCTTTAGGCAGAGGCTATATTCAAGACTGATGATTGAATCTGTAACTCTTTTGTTATTACATTCTGTCATTGCTTAGTCCAATTATATTTAAACTATGGATGCTTCTGAGAATTAAATTAATAGTGATTTAAGTTTAGGAAAGGATCATTAATTAGCAGATTTCTAGGGATCCTCTGATCATCTCCTCACTTTTCTCTTTCCTGCTTAAACATAGTTTGGGCATTTTATTAATTTAAATATCTGCAAAATTAGGACATTTAGCTGGTTTTCATGTGGAATTAACTTTTTTATAAGCT
>WUAM01000399.1:854524-877971 GCA_024336885.1 Actenoides hombroni
AATGCTGGGTGCCCCGGCCCAGGTGCAGAACCCTGCACTTCGTCTTGTTGAATCTCATGAGGTTCACCTGAGCCCACCTCTCCAGCCTGTCCAGGTCCCTACCCCAGGGGCAGAGATTAACTGCACTCTGTTTGCAGGAGAGGTTGGAATTTAGAAAAAATCCAAGAAAATAAAACCTAAGGACAGAAGTGTAAGGTGATGAGTGTTTGCTTTTCTTAAGAAACATGAAGAGTAGGTTTGCAAGGCTACAGAGACATGCTCCTATTTTGGCTTTAGCAAGCTAAAAAACATTGCTGTGCAGACCATGGCACTAAACAGGCAAAAACCAGTTCACCAACACAATTAGATTATTAGGTCATTTACTAGATCTATTTTTGTGTGTGTGGTGTGTTAAAGTGAAGAGCTTATTCCAGAAAAGCAGGGTAAACTCAAAATGTTTCAGAAACAGGGTATTCAAACAAAATTTCATTTCTCCACCCAAGATGCGCACACAATTCCTAATGTTCCATTGACATTCCAGTCAAGATTTCACATCTTCTCATACCACCTCCTGCAATTCCATGATTTATTAAACGTTGAAGACCATTCATCTTAACCACTTGAATGAAAACAAAAATACAGTACCTCAACTTTTCTATAGTATCTTGAGAAGTATTTTCCCCCCAAAGAAAGCCATATTCATTTACATGCATATTTATCATATACTTATACCATTTATATATCCATTTATCCACTTAATGATCCACAATGATTTTCTGCTTGGTATGTGTAGTACCCATAAATCAAATGCCCCCAAGAAAATCCTCAAGTATAAACAAAACCTACCAGACAGACCAAAAGGGTTCTTAGGGCAGTGCTGAACAGGGATGCAGAAGGTCACTAGTGCCCTGAAGTACCCATTTCCACATACTAAAAGAAGTAGTAATCCATTCTTTTTCATATGTAAATTGCAGTGGGAACATAGCTTAGCAGACTCCTTTGAACATGCATTCCAATGTCAGAAAACTGATGTAGTGGTGTTAGACATTTTTGAAGCATCTCTGGCACTTCACACAAGGATACAGAATCCATTCATAAGATTTTATTAAAGGTGTAACTTTACAGAAGTACAGAGAAGAACAAGGCATAGAGCCAGAACTGAACTTCTGTCTCAGATCCAAAACTGAAAATGTCCTTTCATTTTTTTAACTGCAACTATGTATTTGTTGTCGGGGGAACAGCACGACCTCACCTTTGAGAATAACACCAGGAAAAGGGAGAAAAGGGAACTTAATTTCTATTTTAAGAAAGACTCATCTCACAATCACAGCCACTCTCTCCTCGAAAACTTGAATATCTGTTGTAATCAGCCTCTACCTTTGTTCTAGGTCAGACATGAAAAGAATACCCAATAACACCAGGAAAATGTATTGTGCCCTTCAAAGATCTGTCCACATTCTGACCAAAGAGCTGTGGTTTCCACTGGAATTCAAAACTGCCACGGTATTCACTCTGAGCTACCTTAATATTTATCTGGCCTTCACAGACCAGGTTCTGCTGAAGGTTGAGGTTCAGTATCAAGAGACAATCTACATGTTTACTATTCAAATGTTTGATCTGTCCATTGCTTTCCAGAGCACAGGTGATTAGAAAAGCACAAAAGTACTGCCTGCTTTGTTGAATGTTTCGGGCTCAGTCTCTGTCTGTTGAGCCAAGCCTGAGGCGGGTACGGAGAGCGACGCAGCTACCAAGTGCAAGAAATAGTGAAGCAAAAATACAAAGCGTAACTACTAATCTACCTTTCACTCCATTTGTAACAGATGCAACAGTTATGAAGCCAGTGAAACAGTATGTTTGTGCGTACTATCCCTCTACAAACGCCTGTGAAGTCAAAGCCGTCTTCTCGGTTATCTCTCGAGGGCTATCAAGGGAACACAAACTGTAAATATCCAGTTGTAACAGATGCCAGGTCTCATGAATATATCAGTTTTCATCCCTGAACCATTATTTTGAACAGCCCAGAGGGAGCGTGCACATTTCAGTAACTATCCACATGTTCCAAAACCAAGAACGTTTCTTATTTGTAAGAGGACTGCTACATTAGAAAGATTATTACAAGAAAATACTCAAGGGAGAAGTCAAGCTTTCCTTTGTAATTAAACTTTATTTGAAACTGAAACAAAAGGCTTCCTAAAAGAGGGACTTCTAAAGGTCTCCAAGTAGTTTTCTCTCCTAATAGTCATGCAAGATTTATCAAACACTTCTAACATTTTACTTTGCTTAAAAGCAGAGAACTAGCCTGGTTCTTCCTTTCCAGAAAATATGTTTTTTCCATGTAAGAGGACAAACAAAAGCAAAGTTCTTAAAGAAAAGGTCAAATTCCGTCTTCAGGTATTGTCAATATGAGGCTGATACCAAAAAAGCGGTGATACATCAGCTTCTCTTTACACAGCAGTTTTCATGGAGCTGTTCTCAGAAGACACTATTTTTAAGAATACTCTCTCCATAAATGCATAATTAGTTGTGAGCAACAGGAAAATTCAGAAAATTCTCAGTTTTGACATAACAAATTCTTTTTCCCAAAACGTACCGCGCCTCCCTTTGATTTTGAGGGGTGAAAAGTGTTTCTAGAATTTCCCTTTTTTTCCCCCCACTATTGTCAATCCAACAGGGAGAGGAAAAAAAAAACAAAAGCAAAAAAAAAACCCCAAAGCTTGAGAACTTGTTCCAAAGCAAGACTTTAAAATTCTTTTAATGACTGGAGCAACTAGCTGCACAAAGGAAAACTGACAGAGAAGGAACAATTGGATGAAATAGATTAAAAGAAAGGTCTGACCCAGTGGGAGAGAGATACTATCTTTCTCAAACTTAAGGAGAAAGCATTGAAAAGTAGAAAAATTAATCTAAAAGAGAGGAAGCAAGCATGACTTACGTGTCAGTACTTGAACTTGAGTGCGATGTGAGAGACAGAGTAAACTGCCAAAGGACGGCAGCAAGAAAGCAGTAGCTCTAGTGACCATCTCACCTCTGCAGGCCCCATTGGGGTCTAACTGAGAAATGATTGGATGGAGAATGATTTGTGAATCCTTCTGCCTCTTGTCATTTTTTGACCTAGTTAAAAAGAAATATGAAAAATGCAATACCAAGGACTTTGGTTCCAAAGTTCTGTTAAGATCCAGCCAAAGTGAAAGGTTGGGTTTTTTAATCATGCTATAAAAATCGCCAGGAGAAAAGTTATCCAAGAAGCAAAGGGAAAGCAGTGAGAGAAAAATAATTTCTACTTACGTCAATTAAACAAAATTAACATTATAAAGCAAGACAGTTATAGATCACAATTCTCAAGGAGAAGAGAGACATAGCTTAAAAACAAATATTTTGGGTGCAAACAGACTCAACACAAGCGCAAAACTTGGAACAAAAACGTCAATTGTGAAATTCTTCTCCAAGGTGGCATATGAATTGTGCTCAGGAGGCATCGGTGGATAGACTACAAAGATTAGAATCCAAGTCTGGTCATGATATGAAAAAAAAAATTACAGTCTGACACTGAGTGAACCCATGATTCTACCACACAAATATCTGAGGCACTTGACATACTCCTGGGAGAGACTCTGAAATTCGGCAACTCACGTAAAATAAGGCAGGCAGACAAGTAATAATAGACAAAGATAATTTCTACTATCATTATCACAACATCAAGTGAAAAAAAAAAAACTTTTAGAAGTCAAAACTTAGGAAAAAAAAATATTCCCTGACACCTAAATTGGAATGTGGAATTCAAATGCTTAGAACTTCCTTTCATGTGGCGAATATTGACTATAAAAAGTCTAGAAGAGTTCCTATAGGAGCCAAAGTGTAATTTACAGCCTTAAAAAAACCTTTAAGTTACTCAAGTTAAAGAAGAAACCTTTCCTTGTAACTCACCAGTTACTCCCACATGGGGAACATCATTACTGTAAGTAAGAGCATTATATTATTGGTTTCCAGTACAACTTAAAGTAAGTGTAAGATTTTCTTCAGAAGGAAAATTACCTCTCACAGGGAACATACTTAAGGAAATGAAGTTCTCTGTAAAAAGGGACAGCATGCAAACGGAGGAGAGACTAGCAAGTACTTTGGGATTCCACTTGAAATCGCTTGCAGTTAAAATAAATGAACAGGCCTGTTAGGAGACAAAATTCTTCTGAGGCTGAAGAAACAACAGACAATAGAAAATCAAAAAGGAAGAGTCAGGTGTTTAAAGACATATGGGAACCTTTCTGTTCTTATTCCTCTCTTCCCTTCCAGCCACACACAAAAAAAAACCTCATCATTTCAGCAGAAGAAACTAAAGCAAAACAAAATTTTCCCACACACGGTGCAGAAGTGCTCAGAAAATTGGGCAGTTTCAGTGTACCCTCCTGATTACTCCTCTAGCTGCAAAAAGGAGTGGCAAAAGTAAAGAAGCTGGTCTGAAAAAAATGCAAACAGGTGTTGTGATAGAGGAATATAGATGTAAAAATGCATCCTGCCATCAAAGCTCAAAACCTGATTTCAGTTACAAACGTTTCATCTAAAAATTTGCATTATTTTCCCCTCAACCAAAAAAAATTCCAGTTGAAATGGCTGACTTTGATCTACTGCAAAGCATGGCAGACCTCTGACTTAATTAATACCCATAAACACCCCACTCCCCTTTGGAGCCCACATCAATTTTGTTAGATTCTAAACCTCATGAACACAGCAAATGGCTTCACATTTTAAACCAGTCTTGGCTGATCCAGAAATACAGGCTGGAAGCTTGAAGCAAATGTCTGAGAGGCATTACCAGCTACATAATGTCAGACTACATCCAGATTTGTTTCTTTCAGGGATTTAAATATATATATATATATGTATATATATAAAATAATCCTGAATTGCTTTTAAGTTTCCAATTTTCATTTCAATATTCAGCTTCATTTTTGCTAATACAATTCAACACTGATGCAACTGCTATTAGCTCCAGAAAAAAAAACCAAACCAAACCAAACCAAACAACCCAACCAAACAAAAACCCACACCAACAAGAAACAAAAACCAAGAGAAAAGCTAATGCTGCTCTAGTCATAGTCCCGAGTGGCGGACCACAAATACACGTGCCAGTTTTTGTACCAAGATGTGAATCTCTTTCCAGTAGCATTTTTTTTACAGTGATCTCTGAAGCTTGATAATCAGAACTGGCTACCAAAGTGAAAAATATTTTTTTAATACATTTACCAACATATAGCCAAACGGGCGCACGCAGGCACGCAGGTATGCATGCATTCAAACACATGCTGAAAAGTCATTCTGTCCTTCAGAACAGCATTTCTTACACATGAAGAAAAAAAAAAAATAGCATCTTTTCCAAATATAGGGAAGAAATGAAAAAATAAGAAGTAAACTCAGAAGGCATCAAAGCAAAAACCAGGATTAAAATTTAGGTATCTACAACCTCACGATAGTCTAATAAATTAATTTACCAGTGCTGCTCTGACTTCTGAGTCTTCTTCCCTCTTCCTGTAGCCTTAGGTTATATCAGGCACCTGCACAACAGATGGCATAGCCTTGGGCCACTGCCTTAAAGCCTTAGTGCAGGGAGCTGCAGTCTTCTCCAGACACTTAAATAATTTGCAAGGGAATTTCCACCAAAAGCCAAGGAATCAATTGTGCAATTGCCTCAAAAAGTGCATTTTTAGTATGTTTTCAGCCAAAGATGAAGGAAAAATTGTAGATTCACTGATCACTTGAGAAAAATTTGAGATACTGTATAAGCAATGCATTTTTGTGCTATTATTCTGTGGCTAGAATAACTCCACAGTCAAAAGGATGAGAAGCAAATGATAGAAGAACACAGGCAGGTCCAGGTCTCGCAAAGGATAAGAAAACAATCTAATAGAGGAAAATTGCAAATCTTATATTGGTCTCAATCAATTTTAATTAGTCATCTTTTAATACATCTCTATTGATTGGGGATTTCAGCTCATTCGTGTAATTTTTAATGATTCCAATTCACTTAGAAAGGCATCTGGGTATGTCATGGTTATCACCTTTCTTTGTCACAGTGTTACCCACAGAAGAGGTCTAGCCCTTTACTCAGCCTCACTTGACAAGACAACTCTATATAAGCAACAGCTCTATCCCAGCCAGCTACGATGCCACCTAGTGATTCTGGAGCATGTGATGCCTTTTAGGCATTAAAAAAAATGCAGGTTGACTATGTTGTGCTTCTGTACTTTTAACAGGGGAAAAGGCAGAACAATTAAAAACTGCTCAAAGAGCAACGTGCCTATACAGAGATTTCCTCCTGTGTGGTATTTACCAGAAGATCTCTCAGTGAAACTTAATAAACCCAACATGTCCATTTCTGTTTGTGCCTCTTGTGAGGTTAAAAGATGACTTGCTCCATTGTAACCTTTGAGAAGGTGTTTGAAGTTGAAGTACTTGTGGGAACACAGCTCTATTCTGAAAAGAATCTAACTGTGCTATTAAAACACCAGTATCTATGATACTGAGCTTCATAACATAAGATAAATAAACTTTTACCCCAAAATTACTATTTTTCATTGGAAAAAACCCAACATTTTTTTGCCTATTTTCTTTTCCTTCTCCTGTTTCTGTTTGCTTTGTTTACTGCCCTACATCACATGCAAAACAGGAAAAGAGGCCAGATGAAACAAAACTACAGCAGCGGGAAAAGGAGTAAATACACCAGAAAAAGCACTCTACTTTTTTTAACTTCCTTTCTCATTATGAGAAAAATCCATGGAAAATTGGAGCAAAACCCAGTTCAGTTCATATGTTGTAGCTCAAACTGCTACTTCTGTAAGTGTTACTGTGGGCCATAGGAGCAAGTGAAATCAGTACAAACTGTGCTGAGGCACCAGATGGGAATTAAGCAAGGGTCAGAAAAGCTGTACTGTATTTTCCAATATTTAAATACTTAATATTCAAAAGAAGACTTTACCTTTTTCCTCAGAGCATTGCTTACAGCTAAAGACAAAAACACATCATTAACAACTGAATTAGTTGAAAGAGGGACCTTCGAAATCAGTGACACAGTCACCCTAAAAGATGCCTATAAGAAAGAAACTTCAAATTAATTGATAGGTACATTCAATATATTTATTTTTTTAGAACCTCTCAGGATTCAGGACTTCATATAACAATGTGCTAACACCCAGGCAAGGAGGAAGAAAAGCTGGAAGCAAACATACACAACAGTTTCCTTTAAATCAGATGTCAGATACAGACAGAAGAAAAAACACGTAAGGCAAACTGGTACAGCAAAGATAGAGGTTTTCTCCTACAAACAGGGTTTTCTCACGTAACCAGGCACTCTGAAGTCCCCCAAACTGGTCACCAGCAAGGTATTTCTTCATTATCTGCACAAATAATTACCTATTTACTATGCAACTTTACCTACAGCCTAGAAATACAGTATCTTAACATTGCCTTTGAAATAAAACATTCTACAGGAGTGTACCACCTACCTCACATATTCAACCTATGCTGAATATAATCAACGCTATCCAAATAAACTTGGTATTAAAAAACAATCTGCTGAATGACTCAACAAGCTGGGGGAAGGTGAAGAGTTGTCTGAGTCACAGAGAGAATTCAACACTGTGCAGGCAGATTCTCTATTAACCAGAACTGCGTAGGATTTAATGATCTGAATGAACCCTGTCTTCATGAAATGAACTCCAGCATCTTCCTCGAGTGAGAACATACACACATCTCTCCAAAGGTGATTGTGACAGTGCATATACTGCTTGTGTGCACAGGTTGTCTATATTCTGACAACAAACCGAAAAATTCAAGAGCTATAAACATGGGTTCATGGGGTGGGAAAAACCAGCCGTGTATTCACATTTGCTTGAGGTACATTGAATTGGAAGAAATGACAGGAAAACACCGTACCAAAAAAAGGATTAGTTGTGTAAAAAAATTAAACAGGGGGGTTGGGACGTCCATCACATCACTGATATCACTGGATCGAAGCTGGGAGAGAGGAAGAAAAATACCTGGTTTCACTGCAAAGTTACAATTCAAGCTACATTTTAAATATAGTAATACTGTATCATCCACAGATATCATTTCAATGACCTTAAGGGTTTGGGAAATCTGGTAGCCAAGTGCCAGAATTATTTTTCTGTGTTAATTGAGAAGGCATTAAAACCCAGCCTGTTTATTTCTAAGTTGAACAAATACAAAGTCCAAACAGCCACATGCAGGTGGTTTTTTCCCCTTAAACAAAGACTCTTTCTTTCAGAGAAAGTCACAATAAAAATTATTGAATGGTTTTAATGATTTAAACAATTGTATCACTTTAAAAGTACACTTCTAAACCTGAAGTGGATGTCAAATACATGATCTGTTAATGATGTTATCTAGACAACTGCTGTAGCTTCCTCATCAAATCTTCATGATACACTGCACCTCTTGCCCAAAACTACATTGCCAGTATAGCAGCTACTCCTAACGCCAGCACAGCAAGGATACTACAATTTGAAATGGAAAGATGAAGGAGCAGGGCAAGACCACCCATTGCCAGCAGGAAGAAAATTTTCCAGTGAAGATGCTGGACTGAGTCTCAAAAACTGTACTTCACATGTATGCCACAGATTTGGGGGTTTTTTTAATGTGTTATTTTCCCCCAACTTCTTCAACAGTTGCTCTGCTTCTGTTCAGAAAAGTAGAAAGAATAATACTTCTTGGCTGAGAACAGAGTTATCTCTAGCCCCACAAGTAACCCACTTCTTCTTGGAAAGAGCTATCAAAAAAAGAACAGGATTCTTCAGTATAGTCATAACCTTCTCTAGTGGCTCAATGCATCAAAGAAAGGAAACTTCTTTTAGCATAATGTCGCCTAGTACCATCCAAAACAATCCTTCAGTTCTCACAAGGAGGAAAAGAAAATAGAGAATTAAAACCTAACGATATTCAGACTTAATTGCACAGCAATTGCCACAATGACTGACAGTAAGCAACCATAATCAAGACTGCATCAGCTGGAACATGCAAAGCTCCCAGCATTTCTCCAGATTCCCTAACAGGCTAATTTTGGCTCTGTTAACTTCAATCACAGTCTATCTGAGTTTGTTACTACTTGACATTTGCCTAAAATGCCAGCAACGTTTGACATAAAACTTCTATATCACCTCTGAGAGACCTCTGAGAAAGTAAACATCTCATTTGACCTGTGTACAACAAAGGATGTAAGAACAAACAGGGGGGGAAGCAGTTATGTTAAAATATGTTCCTAAAGATTACTTAAGTTATCATAATGTCCTTGAACTTAACATTTCAATGGAAAATTATTTTAAAAAAAAAAATCAATAGAAGTCAAGAGACAGATACAAAATATGATTAAAGATACAGAAAGACTCTTAAATGAAAAAACAATTTAAGAGTATGGATGAAGGAGAGATTGTTACTTGTAAGCAGAAGATAAATAACAGGTAGTTGCACTACATTCTTCCTCTTTCCCTCCTCCTCCCAAAGAAATCACCCATGTGCTGGCAATAGATCTATTCCAGGTTGACTAGAAGGTCCTTTAATTAGGGCAGACACCACTCCAAACTGTCCCTGCCACCCTGACCAGAGGTGTGCCAATAGTTGCAATTTTGGGGAATAAATCAGTAGAGGAAGGGTGTAGAAAAGCATGTCAACGGGTGCTGCTTCTGCTCCTCTCTGGGAGGAGCAGTAGGCACATACACACACACACACACACAGAGTACAGGTTCATCAGATGATATAATTTTCTTTCTTAAGTGCATGTCCTGGTTTGAGTGAGAACAGAACTAATTCTGTTCAGTGATTTCACTTTTCAGCTCAGTCTCTTCTAACTAACTGCACTGTCTGATCTTAACAGCAGATTGTTGCAGACAGTTTCTGCTTCCAGCAGTGATAACACTCCGTGTTTAGAGTTACTACTAAGGACTAGGGCTCCAAGCTTATACTTGCTTATACTACCAGAAAGGCTCCTGCTTACACTTGCTCCTGTGCAGACCAAGGTCACTGCTCAATCTTGTGCCCCATGTTAGGGGTGCAGTAAGAAGAGGTAGCACCAGCCAGGACAAGTGACCCTAAACTGACCCACAAGGGATTCCATCCCATCTGCAGCATATTGAGTATAGTGCTGAGTGATCAGGAGGGTCAGACCTCTTCTTCAATGGCCAGCATCTGAGGAGAATTACGTTCTGCCTTCGATCCATGTGTTCCCGAATCCAGTTCCAGAACACAGCTCCTGAATTCGATTCCCTCTGCCAGCGAGTCTAGTCTGAGACTTCCCCAGTGCCTGTCCCACAGCATCAATGGTGACAGTGATGTAATTGCCATCAAGGGAGTTGGGTTCAATACTGGGTTTGTATATATTTCATTTTATTGTTATTGTTTGCATTAAAGCTGTTTTTTTTTTATTTTCAAATCCGTAAGTCTCCCTTATTCCCTTTCTCTTCCCTCTCAGGAAGGGAGAGGGATTAACAGAGTGTGCCTTGGAATTCATCTAGTGGCTGGCCCAGCCCTAACCCTTGACAGTGAAGAAAGAGGATCCAAGTCATACTGAAGTATAGAATTCAGTAGCATTTTGTGGTGGTATTTTTTTCAATGATGAGCACAGAACAACTAACAGCAGTAAAACTAGTTCTCTTCAGTTTTCTTATCAGGATAGACAAAAAAAAAAGGTCATGTCAAAATGTATTCATCGTAGAGCAGAAGTTACTGTTTCTGTTGGGAGAAATAATGGCAATCCTGTGTTTCTTTTGCACCTCAGATGAGAAGAAATGCATTTGGAGAAGAGCTTTGCTGAAGCTTTGTTGCAAAAGGAACAAACACACCATTTGTTCTCCACAGGTATCATGTTAATCACCTGCTGCAAGCTAAGAGCGAGCAGTTTGGACAGCTTCCTCCAGGGAGCACGCTACCAAGCCAGGACAGAACTCTAAGCTGTGCTAGAGCATCACTCACGGGTTGCTCCAAGGCACATTTTTGACACTCCAAATCCCAACTATTTCTCTCGATGAGATCAGTTCACAAGAAGTGAAACAGAAGAACAATAAAGGCAGAACAAAGGATGAATGAGAGCAATTATTACAGAGCAAAAAAAATGATGACACTGATTATCTTGTTGACGAATGACAAGAGCTTGATATCTGAACTCATCCCATCTTCGCTTTGTTTAGTGAACTTGTGGAGTTCAGAGACTGTTCAGCTCAAATTAATTTGGTAGGAAACGAACTTGAATTATTTGTTTCAAATTAATGCAACTTTTAAGCTGATTGTAACAGCTTTGCAGTACGTTAGGGAGAGAAAGGTGAAAATCTCTGTACTGCTACTAACTCTCCAATCACAAATATACAGAGATATTTAAATAATACATGTCTTTAAGTCACCAAATAATTTCACTGCACTTGAGACACTGGGGTATGGGAGAGAATTACACAAGCATCACCAAATACAAGATGTCATTAATAGGAATGGGTACATGGTCAAGTGCAGGACCAAGCACATGTCATCAAAGTCCATCCCTGCCAATAAAGGGGATCAGCTGGAAAGCCTGAGAGGAACAAGGCCTTAAAAGGGTAACTCCAACAGTTCCACCAAGATACAAGGTAGCATCCATTCCCAAAGATATCAATGACCTCACACAAATTCCTTGAGAACAGTGCAAGAGATGCTGAGAGGAAGGTGTAAACCCCAGAAGCGCACCAAAACACTTCAGAGTGCACCGTAACAGGTGGAGTTTTCTCTGCATCTCCCGAGTACAAGGATCAAAAACTCCTGGTTATTTATGCTTGCTAGCCCAGGAGGCTCTTATAACTCAGTCTGTAAACCTAGCATATTTCTGTTAATTTCAGAGACTCTGAACTCAGTTATATTCACCAAGGATATGACCCACAGAGCATCTTTCACTCTGGCTGCTGTTTCACCAAAAGCTCCTACTTCTAACAACTCTAAAGCTTCACCTCTGAAACTTAGCTTGCTAAAAGACAGCAGCCTTGGAACTGAATACTGCAGTGGCTGCAAATAAGTTCAGCTGAAATATATAAAAGACTAAGAATCTTTTTTTTCTATGCCTCTTGGCACCAATGAAAAATTAATTCATAGTTTTCTTCCTGAGAATATGAATAATCAAAGCTAAAGCACATAAGCACAGGATATCTTTGCCAAAACATCCGCTCAATTTAACCTCTGTTCAAGTTCTTAATGTAAATAAGTTTGCATAAAAAAAATTATACCACCTCCCAACTGCTAGAGCTTTCCTGAAGCCTCCACACATCCCAGTGAAGGGGAAAAAAAGAAAAAAGAAGGGAAAAAAAAAAAGGAAATTCAGCATGAAGGAAGGGGCAATAATCCTTACTTGACCTTTCTTCCACATTCAACTTCCAGTAACAGTAGCCTCCTCACTACAAAACCTTTCCTAAATTTCATCTGAAAAATATCCCTCCTCCTCTCCAATCCAGGCTCTGTTGTTTCCTCCATCTCATGATGCCGTTATTCTACGTGATTCATCACTCTCCTGTCATTAGTTCAATCAACATCTATGGGAACTGAGCTGCACCGAGAAACAGGCTGCTTAACAGAGGTCCTGTTTTCTGCTGCCTACCATTTACTTAGTCATTTTGTCTTCCAGGAAACTGGGATTGCTCAAACAAGCAGAATCTGAACCTGTAAGTAGGTCTGAGGAAAAAAAGCCCATCTCTCACCTCTATCCAACGCAGGGTCACTGCTCTTTTTAGCCCCACTCTTTTCCCTGCACACATAAAGCAGAACGTGTTGTGAGAGATTTCCCGTGGTCAGGTATTGTTACGCTCTCTTTGTCCGCTGTTGAAAGTACACTAAGCTTTCCCTATAAAGCTCCTGCTCTGTTTTTTTCCAGATTACCACGTAACATGCAACACATATCAATGTGCAAGTGGTTTGTGCCTCAGAAACTAATAGCGCTTTAAAAGTAGCCATTAGATTTTATGCTACCCTGGAGAAGAATTTCACATTTCACAGATGGAGGAATCAAGAATGAATGATCGAGTCACTTGTCCAAAGTAACTTAGTGGCAAATTCAAGAACAGAACCCAAGTCCTCTACTACATGCATTAGGCCATACGCTTCCATATCAACAATTCCTATCAACACAGACTCCTTTTGCAACTTGCCCTGTTTACTGAATCTTTTGGATGAAGCCTAATACTGAGATGTCCCATTACAGAAAGAGATTATTTATTCTGTGCTAATGAACTGCAGTCTTGATCTGAAATGACACAGGAGTTCGCTAACAGTCAGGGGGTTGGATTGTTTGCCATCTGTTCGTTCATGTATCATTTCAAAGGGAAAATCATCCAGTAAGCTAAATGAACAGTTTTGCAATTTGAACTTCGTAGGTCATTTATCTCTGAAGGTTTAATATAATTTGGCTATAGTAACCACCACATTTTTACTATTAAATGAACAACAGGAGGAAATTTGTTTTCCATATAGAGTTTCAAATCCTGAGAACCACAGGGACTAGATGCTAAATATCTACAGCTTCCACCAATTTCACAAGAGCAGCAAGTGGTCAACATCTTCTCACTTCTGAGAAAGATCAAACTAACAGCATCAAATCAAGTACCAGTCTGGTAAGGCAATGATCTACTCATCAATTCCTAATGAGGTCACTGCTATATATTTTTCAGCATTTTACCTGTTTGCTTATTTATTTCTTCTATTATCTTATTCGGGGACATTGTCTTTTTACTATAGGCACAACCTCTCTTCAGAGAGGTGTAAAAACAAGAAAACAAGCTATTGAAAAAATTTTATCTGCCCTACTCTTTGGTATTCTGAACTTCTACTCTTGCTCTGTGAGTTAGAGAAATAACTTTTTTGAAAGTAGAAATAAAATGACAACTATTTGAAAAAGTTTTCTAAAAAAGGACACTGCTTGTGAATACTCAAATAGTAAAAATATTCTAACATACTGATTCTGAGTTTGTGCTTAATGGGAGCTCTGAAACATAATTGCCGTGGTTAGAGCAGAAGGATGTGATCATCCATTCTCCCAAAACCTCCCACTATTAGTAGGCGATGATCCTAACGGGAAAAGGCTAAGCAGTATAAAGTATTATGCATTTATTGATACCTTTTGGTTTACCAATCCACTTTTGAGTAAGAGCTGTAGGAGTGGTACTTACTCAGTAACAACTACAATGTGAAAAGTTACTGACAAAGGGAAGCACAGAGACAGCCTAGTTCTCTGGCATTCAGTTCTGTTTTTCTAGAACCAAGTATTCTTTAGACTAAAGGGTTTGAAGAAGGATAGTAACACCACCATTCTAACAATAATATATTAACTTCCTATATGAAATTAAAAATACACGAGTCATAAACCAAGGATTCAGTCTTGAACTGATCAACACATCACCAATCACACAGAGTCACAGACTGGTAGGGGTTGAAAGATGATCCTCTGGAGATCATCTCGTCCAACCCCCCAGCTCCAACAGGGTCACCCAGAGCAGGGGGCCCAGGATCACACTGGACCAATTGGACCAACCCCAGGCAGGTTTGGAATCTCTCCAGAGAAGGAGACTCCACAGCCTCTCTGGGCAGCTTGGGCCAGGCTCTGCCACCCTCACAGTAAAGAATTGTTTCCTCCTGTTCAGTCACACTTCCCAGAGGTTGAAATTGAGACACGTCTAGATTTGGTGGTTTAATTAAGAACTAACTCTGTTCACAAAATCAGGGATTACACAGAAATAAATCTGGGAAATCTACCGGCAATCAAGGTAAAATGGAAAGGGCATGCAGGCAGCTTGATTTCACTGAAAGAATTAAGGGACATCTTGCTTAATAGTTTTTCTGGTTTACCTTAGGACTTCTAAGCCTAGAAGCTTGCTGCCCCAGTTCATTTCTACTTTATTATTACTACAGCCTGACATCTCTGACCATTAAAAAACATTTATCACTATAAATTGTGAAGTGATGCAAAATGAAGCAATGATCCATTTACAAGCTGATAACCAGAACGGCTGCAAGAAATAATGATGGTCAGAGAGCTGTCCAAATTCCTACGAGTCTCTAATGATCCAAGGAGTGTGTCATTCCCTTTCACCACGTGACCCAGCCTTCTCTTTGGGTAGCTCGGGATGAGTGCTCCAGAGGGCTTGGGATTCAGTTATGAAACGTAAAGCAGCAGGGACATGAAGTTGCCACTTAACCCCACTGTTCATAACACGCTTCAATAACCCCGCTTTTCTTTGAGAACCAGGACAAAAGCACAAGTACATTTTTTCGGCACGCCATTCCTTCAATTTATTTATCAAACGGAAATACGTTGGGCAGAGATGGAGAAAAGCAGAGGAAAATCCCTTCTTCAGAGAAAGAAACGTGTAAGACACACATTCAAAACCAGACACACCTCCCCGTATTGAAAGTATTGCGGAGAAACTGCTCCTTCCTTCACATCACTTTTTTATTACGGTGATACTATAAATGTCCTGTGCTCCTAATGATGACAGGGAGGTTTACAAGCTTTCCCTCCTCCTCACCTATTCCTGCTTTCTTCTTTCGCTCTCTCGAACCAGCAACCAGATCCATTTATAAATCAAATAAATGAATGGTTATACTGTTATGTAACTATTTTCATTTTAACTGAATATGTTTTTAAAAATCAAGCGACCTGGATATATTAAAATGGACAACGAGGATGAACTGCAGAATAAACATCCACTTTCCATGCTTCTTACAGATGTACGAATATAGGTTGTTTGCCCCACGCTTGTTCTCATTCCAGTTAAGCCTTCTCAGAATCACTGCTTCCTAATCATTGTTTTTCTGTCCAAGCTTTCTAAGCAGAACACTTTGCTCAAGTGAGATCCATCTGTCTCAGGCCCGAATGAAGGGTTTTTTTGTTTGGATTTCTCTTCAAAATGAGCCTTGTGGCTAACGCCTGACATTTCCAAATGTCCTCCCAAATCCAAACGATGATTCCTCCTTTCACAGAAAGTCAGTGTCCACTTGTCTTTTTATTGCCTCCTCCTCTTTTTTTTTTTTTAACATTAATAATACTGGATTCTAAATGTATAAAGCTGCATGAAGCCTCAGTACATTCTATTTCTATCATTTGCATACTTTATCCATGTTTCATTTAAAACTATGGAGCATTAGCATCTACATTAATTTGCAATGAATATAAAACTATTGCCAAGTAGGCAGGATTTCTGGCAACTCAACAGTGCATTTGCTGCTACACATCTATTTAGTTTTTTCAATAACTAAATAGTTTCCACTTAGGGAAATATGTCTTGACTTCAGTATACTAGAGGCTTCCCCTCTCCATTTATCTTTTAAGTCCACTCTGCACCCATTACCACCTGCAATGTATCTCCTTAGAGCAAAAATCTCCACTGAAATCCAGATGCTGTCATAAAGAGCCAATAGAAAAACTTCCAAGAAGTTGGCATTCACATAAATTCACATTAGAACCTGCTTACTAAGCCTATTCAGATACCAATATATGGAGACTGTAGCATTTGCTTGATTGATTTTTAAGTTATTGCTGAGTTAAAGATGGGTTTAAAAAGATGCCTCCTCTTCTCCCCCCCCCAAAAAAAAAAAATCCCCAAACCACATTTCAATAACCAAGGAAGTTCATGGACATTTCACTCAATATGAGTTTTCTGTCAAGTCTTGGATGCTCTTCTGGCCAGACTCTGAAGGCAGTGGCAAAGGATCTTCCTGAACCAGCAAATATTTAGCCATTTTCTAGTTACTAACGTGTAATAATATACTAATGCACATGCCTCAGGAATATAATTTGCTCAACTGAAAATAATTACAAAGTAATTTTCAATAAAGTTGGGCTATTGAGGCAACTTGAAAACAAAAAAGTCAATTTCTTTTTTTCTTTTTTTCTTTTTTCCATTTAAGCTTCCATATGTGATATTTGTGTCTTCCCCATTTCTGGGGAAGAAGAAATCATGCTGGAAATCCCCTTTATTACCCCAGTAAGCTACCAGGGTTTTTCATAAAAAAAATTCTCTGAAATAAATTATATCACAGTCACTTCTGCTTATTAGAGGATATCAGTCCCTACAACAAGAGTCTCTATAAATATCATATTCCTTTAGTCATTACCTTTTGAGGAAAGAATTCTGTGCTATATATAAGCAGGTAGACATTAAGGCCATTACCAAAACCAAAATCCAGATTCTCTCAGTTATCAGATTCCGAGTAAAAGCTTTACTTACTGGCAAAGAAAGTCTTTCAACTTTCATGGCAGAGACACACATTAGTGGACCGTTGTCATTTTATGTTATTTTTTTTCCCCAATGATTTAAGTTAGTTTGTAAGCTCCTTAGATCAGGATTTGTAGCTTTAATACCACATGTCACACAGAATTATAGTTTGACATACAAATGTTAATATAACAACAGTTGACCCTAGAGGCATCTACAAATCCTGATCTATCAATGGCTGCCAACATAAGTCAGTACTAACAGCAGACTTGGCATAAGAAATACCTTGGAATTTTTTTCAACAAGTGGCAAAACACTGCTCTTTGCATCCCTTTTCCTTTTTACAGCCCTAGGTTTCCTCATCCTATTTAAACCTAATTTTGGAAAGCGCCTATAGGGATTTCCTCTAGTTTCTGAGCTTCCTTATACCCAGGGATAAGCTTCACCCAATTTTGCCTTGGAGAAAGTCTGATAAGTATGATTTGTTGTATATTGAGATCTTACGCAACTGTGCATCTCTATGGCAGTATTTGCAAGCAGAGAGGAGATTTCTCTCATCAGGTACAGGTGATAGTTTTAACAAACGACTAAAATATCTGCCAAGCTAAAGCATCAACCCTGCTGGATAAAAGCCAGAGTGAATTAAGAGTAATGAAGCTGCCAAGCAGAGCTTAGATGGTCTTGCTTATCAGCACATCCATGTCTGTAAGCTTTCTGCCGGTCTAAATCCAATTCGTTTACCTGTCTATTATCCCCTCCATCCCAAAGCAACAATAGGAATTCCTCTTCAGGTTGAAAAATTTGCCTTAGGTCTTCCTGCGTGAAAAACAAAATAGTTTTGAAAATGACCAGACAATGCTTCAATTGAAAGATTTCTTTCACAGAACAGGCTAGCAGATCTGGTGGATGTACCTCCTCTATTTCAGGAGAACAAAAACTTTGGTATTAATATTTCAGGCAAAAATGAGGAATTACTCTTGGAGATGGTTTTGCAGATGTTTTACATGGTAGAAAAAATAAGGACTATAAGCATTAGAAAATGAAAACCGTTTGCCAGGCACAGCTTTTACAGGACATTGTATTTCTGTTACGCTTTATACTATACTTATCCTTCTGTACATACAGAAAAGTTTATACTTTTTCCTTTAAATATATTCTCTGTCTACAAAACAAATGCCAGGAACGGAGAAGAAATTTTTGGTGAGAAACCACAGCCGAGGCCATGACAGGGCCAACCCTTCCCCTTGGGCTCTGCCTCTGTGCCTTAGTGTTTTCCTCAAAGCTCTACCCTGTGGAGTCAAATTGTGGAGAAATAGTCAAACTCTATTTGTCTAATGTTCTTCCCTGATGAATACTGAGAAAGTTCCAGTTATCTGTGTGGGAACAGAATCAAGCATCTTTAAATGCTCTACAAAAAGCTATCAAAACATTTTTGATATTTTTTTTCAGTGATAAATATGGCCTGAAAGCCTCAATTAAAAAAAAGTTCCACTACCCCAACAACTGCTTAAAATTCCTTAAAAGCATCTGAAGGCAAAAATCATAAGACTTTTATCTAAATTGGCAAGGTTTTTTCAGTGCCAAAGATCCTCAGAAGATATGCAGATATGTCAGAAGAAAAGAGATAAAGGTATTTTGCTTCAGGCTGTAGGATAGGCTCCCTTTTTTTTCCCTCTAATATATATTTTTGAAATAGATTTAAAGTCAAGCCTGTCTTCTAGAAGGACCTATTCCAGATTTATCTTGGATATTAAAGACAGTGCAATTACTGAAGACTATCTGATGACTTCCAAGAGATGAATGAGGAGCTTTAGACCAGTTCATAACATGCAAATACATTCCCCACTGGTGATTCCAGCAGGGAGCCCAAGGACTCCATTGACCACTGACCTGGGGCACCAGTTCCCTCCCAGAGCAGTACAAAACATCTCAGTGTGGCATAAAGGGCATTTTCCAGCCACGTTTCCGAACAATCTTTCCCTGCTCAAAGCTTAGAATGAGGTTTCCATCCTCATCCTGCTTAGTCTGCCAGCCACTTAAACTCTTTCATCCAAAATTTTGCATCTTTTTGTCTTCTTTTCTCTCTTGTGATTCTGAATTCCCATTCTCCTACTACTTTCTCCTGATCATTCCATCAGCAAGTTGTCACCTCTCCAGTATTAACTAGGATTTTTGTAGGTGCTTTATCCCTAAGAAACAATCATTGTCTTACCTCTCTGTGACTTCTCTCCAAAACAAAATCTGGTCCCCCCTGTTTAATGTGTGGAAATACAACTCCCACATGAAACTCAGCACAACTGAAACAGCGTTTCTCATTATTTTTTTTCCCCAACTGTTACCCTAATTGTCCTGGTTCGAGTTAGACCAGAACTAATTCTGTTCAGTCATTTTACTTTTCAGCTCAGTCTCTTCTAACTACAGTGTCTGAAGTTAACAGCAGATTTTTCGCAGACAGTCTCTGCTTCCAGCAGTGACAATGCTTCATGTTTAGAGTCACTGCCAAGGACTGGGGTGCGCAGAAAGCCTCTTGCTGAGTCCAGTCTGGGACTTCCCCAGCACCTGTCCCACAGCATCAGTGATATATCACTGCCATCAGGGCTACTGGCTTTGTATCTATTTGTGTATGCTTCATTTTGTTATTATTTTCATTAAAGCTGCTTTAGTTTTCTTTTCTAATCCGTAAGTCTCTCTCCTTTATTACCTTTCTCTTCCTGCTTGGGAAAGGAGAGGGGTTAACAGAGCGTCTGTCATTCATCTAGTATCCAGCACAGTCTAACCCTTGACAGACTCTCTACTTCCAGACCTTCATGTTGCCAGACCTATCTCCAAAGCTAGCAGCAGACACTACAAACATATGACTGCTACACAGACTTGAGGCCAGCCCTGTCACATAACCAGTAGAACATGCAACTGCAGGCTTATTTCACTTCATCACAAGCATCTACATTTCTACTATAAAATCCTGACACTAAGAACCATCTGATTCCACAGACTCTAGTGTAAACATCCTGACTCACAACAGACTCCTGAATCTGCTGGCAAAAATGATTCTAACAACAAAGTAGTCCCAGAAAGTCCCAGTCTTTAATCACAAAACTACCTCATCAAGTGAGCTAAAACATCATCTTGGAACTATTGTGATGGAAAGAAAGGAATGAAAGTTTTCAAATAATCCTGCTTCCGTGTCTGCACTTATCCACTGCTTGGGTACTGTAAGAGCATCTTGGAGAAATATTGTTTACTCACTTCCATTCCACCACATTGCCTTCTTCCAAGAATAACAAACATTGATCTGGCTATATTTAAATGACTGCTGGCACAGGGGTGAGGAGCGCTGTCAGTAACTGCAGTCAGCACATTCTGTGGTCGGCATCAGAAAAGGAGATGCTGCTTATTTCATGTTGATATTGGTATCCAGAGAGGAAAAAAAAAGGGGGAAAGTACTGGCTTTTTTGGAGACAGTTCTCTTGACATTGAGTCAACTCAGAGTCAACAGGAACAAAGTCTTGAGCAATGATGGAGCAGAAAAGAGAAACAGCGGAAAGTAAATAAGCAGGAAGAGGACAACTTTTGGAAGTCAGCTACTTGCAGAAGGGGAATAGATGTCCTGGTTGGAGCGAAAACAGAACTAATTCTGTTCAGTCATTTTACTTTTCAGCTCAGTCTCTTCTAACTACAGCGTGTGAAGCTAACAGCAGATTTTTTGCAGACAGTCTCTGCTTCCAGCAGTGACAATGCTCCGTGTTCAGAGTCACTGCCAAGGACTGGGGTGTGCAGAAAGCCTCTTGCTCGGTTCAGTCTGGGACTTGCCCAGCACCTGCTCCATAGCATCAGTGGTGACACCGGTATAATGGCCATCAGAGGGAGTTGGGTTCAATACTGGTTTTGTGTATATTTGTACGTATTCCATTTTATTGTTATTATTTTAATGGAAGCTGTTCTAGTTTTCTTTTCCCATCCCTAAGTCTCTCTTCCTTATTCCCTTTCTCTTCCCCCTCAGGAAAGGAGTCAACAAAGAGCGTCTGTCGTTCATCTAGTGGCCAGCCCAGCCCTAAGCCCTTCACACGACAGATCAAACCTTCTGCCATTAATAGACAAACGGTGCAGGAGAGAGAAGTGAGCTCCTTCCACCGAGATGCGGAGGTGTAAATGAAACCGCTCGGTAAGCCTGTTCAGCACAAGCTGCAGCAATTGTAAACACCGACTGTAAAGAAACGTGTCTCGCTTTCATTTTTTGAATAAGAGATTTCCTATGAGTTTCAGGATAATTAGAGGCGCCGGGTTGGCAGCAGGAAGAAGTCTGTCAACCCCTGGCAGGCACAGTCTGGGTGGGGGCACGGCAGTCTGCAATGTCAGCCCCCAGCACGCTACCCACTCGGGCGATCGAAGCCGCTGCCAGGTACCTCATGCACGGGGCCGTTACAACTCATTTCCATAAACAGATGCAATTCCTCTGTGTTTGGTTGGATGTGTAAAGAAATCCTGACATGAACATTTGAATTGCGTTTTTTAATCCTCGCCACAGCAGAAACACGGATTTCCTCTCCGCCCTCCTTGCTTGGGCCTCATTATCACCTTGTATGCCAGAGATTTTGCTGATAAGCAGCACATCTATTAAAAAAAAAGTCTTGGAATAAAGTTAATCTGGATTCAATTTATAAATATCCTATTTGAAATTTAATTACATTAATATTTTGAGATTAAAAGGGAATATTTCAAATACTGATTATTGTCAACTTTACAAGAGAAAGTTTTAGACACCATAATCTTTTGCATTAGATTTTTTTAATCGTTTATTTCATTTGTAACGTAGCTTTTATTTTAAAATCACCTAATTTAAAAGGAACAGTAATTAAATTGAGTAGTTCAAAATATTGGAGGGAAAAAGAGAGTTTCGGGATCAGCCAAACCAGCTCCTCTTTCACACCTGAATTGAGACACATAATGTCAACTCATCCTTAAAAATATTTGTTCAGTTATGCCATCAAACTCTGGTTACAACACTTACTTCTTCCTCCCTCTTCTACTATATTGTGCTGATCTGCTTTTCCCAGCTGCAGCTGGGGGGGGGTGGGGTGGGGTGGGGGGGTGCTACCAAAAGAATATTTGTTCGAGCAAGCTGTTAGGCAAAGGAAGGAAAGCAGCAAAAAGCAAATAAGCAATCACTCTCCTGACATCTGTGGTCTCCAGAATAAAATAATGGCACAGACCCAACAGAAGCATGGTCTTGTTAGCCCTGCCTGGGGATTTCTGATACTTCAAATTTCAGATCAATGGTTTTTTTAAAGGTAGTAATTATTTCTCCCAGATAATGGTGGGAATGCTACACCTAAACAAATTCTGCCATCTGACTCTATGGTATCTAAACACAGGAGCAGATGCCCTTGAGTTCCGTCATTTCCTGGTCAGAAAGGGAGTGGTTCCACCACAGTTCTTGTGCAGTTCTCCTGTAGAGAAGAGTTTTAACAGGCTTGATATATCTTTGATGCACTGAAATCACTGAGGACACAGTGGAGTCGATTTGCATATGTACATATTCAGATATGATTTTCAGAAAGAGCAGCAGACTACGACAAATGAAACCTGGGCATCTGGTAGCCTTGCTTGTAAGGAAATCACACCTTTAGAAGCACTTGTTAAGAGTCATCCTGAATGATCACGGCACACATGGTCTACACCCATGACTCTGGTTCTAAGTCATCCTCTTTGGTTGTTCTCATTCCTGAGCCATCACACCAAGAGTTAAAGGACTGCCTGAAAGGAGGACTGGGGTGGTTAGTGGTGCTGCCATGCCACAAAACTTCTATATATATGGTCAGGGCAGCTGAAGAACATCAAACGTGCTCATTGTACTTGCAAGCACTGCATGACTGCAAGAAACCCATGTCTCCTGTTGCACAATAAGCAGTGCTAAAGCCAGGCAAAAGGGATGCTAAAACCAGATACTGAGCTTTGCACTTATTGTAAAATAGAGAAAAGGGAACAGAGGTTTTGTCTGAGAACAAAAAAAAAGATTAATAGTTTGTGAATGGTCTAACGCTGAGGACCAATCTTCCTAGTTATCAATGGCTGAGATGAGCATAACATAACTAGGTTGGAATTGCAACTGGAGAGTAAAAACCTCAGACAAACTGCTGAAAAATCCAGCATAAACTATCAACAAACCAATAGGAATCTGCTAAATAAAGCAAGCCACCCAGTCCCGACTGCAATTTACACAGGATAGATTAAGCTCTGGCATGACAGAGA
>WUAM01000399.1:898432-910678 GCA_024336885.1 Actenoides hombroni
CTCACCTGGAATGGTTCCAGGGATGGGGCATCGACCACCTCTCTGGGCAACCTGGGCCAGGGTCTCACCACCCTCAGTGCCAAAAATTTCTTCCACATGGAAATTCAGAGAATTTTTTGTCTTCACAGCTGGAACATAAGCACTTGGTTGTTTTTTAGTTTTTCCCTTCTTCCACAGATAAATTTCATGGTCATAAAAATGGGAATCCAGACAGGGATTCAGCTGAGGATGGGCTATAACATAGGCAAGGAACATACAGTCTTGACCTCCTCACAATTCTTTGAACACATGCAAGCTGGAAAAAATAACAAACCCTGCTATTCCAACCCTGGCTAGACATGGTATTGTATTGGCATAGTATAGTCCCAGCCTAAAGTTTCTGTCCCTATAGATTCCCCTTCCTCATACTCCCACTGTCCTAACTTCTGGTCCTTCTGAAGAGCAGACCCAGCCAGTTCTGTCCATCCCAACTCTACCATACAAACACATTTAATAAAATGCAAACCACCACATATACCCCCTTCCTAGTTAATTGTTTGTGCTCCATTCTTAGCAGCAAGTAGTGATAACCTGGGACCAGTGTCAACAGCTACATGTGGTCCTGTGCTGTTTATGAAAGGAAGAGACAGCAGCCATGAAAGCATTTTTCTGTCCTCACTGGAGGAACACAAGTGAGGAGAAGTCAACAAGCAAGCCATTAACGTTCATAATATGCTTTTAACTGTCCTGCATCAAGTAATATCGTTATGATCTAGTCTTCCCATTAATTCAAAGGCTAGGGAGAATGTTTAACAAAGTAATAAATATATATATATATATTTAAAAAAAGAAGAAAAAGAATGTTCTTAGCCATCACAGTCTCCACTAATGAATTTGTTGACAAAAGCTTCTGTTGGTTTCACTGCTGTTAGTTCTGTAGTCAAGTGAGCCAGCTGGACTCTGTTCTGACTCATGCAGCTTTGTGTCTAATTAAGTTTCATTTATAGAATCAAACTCCTCCAGTGGTTATAACCTTGCAGAAGACTCAGGGTCTTTGACTTGTAAAAAAAATTTTACTGGTGTGCGTAACAAAGAAAAATACCTACTTTTACTGTCACTCTTCAAAGCAAATATGCCCTGCTAGGTCATTCAGCACAGTCACTCTGCAAGACAGAATTATTCCCTGATATTGCTCTATAGCTTCCATTCTCTTCACCACGTATTTCTTTTGGCACCACAGTTGGCCCTTGCTTCACAAATTCAGCAGCTGTTACGCTGATAATTGAAGAGTTATTAGAAGCCATTAATGGAAGGCGGAAAGGTGCACCCGTTATCTGAAACACTGTGAAGAGGTCCTAGTTATCAATTCACCAGAAATAAAAAGGCAACAATTCACATATATTTGCACCATAATTGGGTTTGGCAAATGAGTTTTCATTTACACTTTTGGAGCCATTATTAGAAAACTAGTTTTAAATTCTAACTAGAAACTTGTGTTGAACACCTGTAACCACAGGCAAGCTACAAATATATTCCTGCTGAAAAAAAAAAAAATCAGCTTGTTTTTTGGTGGTTTGGTTGTTGTTTGGGGTTTTTGGAGGGTTTTGGTTTTTTGTTTGGTTGGTTTTGAGTGATAATATCAACACTACCCATAAGATATTATGGCACGTGTCTGGAGAGATTGCAAACCTGCCCGGACAGTGCAATCCTGAATACCCTGCTCTGGGTGACCCTGCTGGAGCAGAGGGGTTGGACAAGATAATTCCAGAGGTTCCTTGCAACACCTACCATGCTGGGATTCTGTGACATTTGCTAACTTTTTAATTCTTATTCCTAAATTTCTTACCCAGGAAACAGAAAAATAATTGGTGGCTAAATGTGCACATTATTTTACATAAAAATAAGTTAAAATATATCATGCCATAGAATAAGAAAGAAAAAGGGGAAGTAATAAGAAATGGTAAAGAGTCAAATGTATCTTATATTTTACATAAATTTTATCAAGATATCCACAATCCCTGGTGCACTGCTCTTTTCAATAATGCATGGGAAAAGCAAATGATGAAAAACTCCAGAGTTCTCAAGTTTCTAGAATTATCAATATTGAAAAAAAAAATATAAAAGGCTCACCACAGCATATAACTCAAAGTCAGTTCTAAAATCCATTTGTCCTCAAGGAGGTTAAGTGAACTATTAAAGAATTTGATTTTTAGTATGTTGCAGGTGGTTAAAAAAACAACACACACAAAAAAATAACCAAACACCCACAAAACTGGTAAGAGTAATTCTTACATTCTGATCCTCGCTGATGAATATTTGCACAAGTAAACTATTTCATTTCTTTGAGTTTCATAATCTTCAAAATTCAGGTGCATACACTAAAGCAGAATTGTTGTGAAGACAAATTAATCTACAAAGAACTTGGTAGATCTTACGTTCACATACCTCTTGGCACATCTTGCTCGACTAATCTTATCCTTTGCTAAATATAAATACATGTCAAATAAAATAAACTATGGCTATTTGAAATAATTTTGATGAGGGATATGTTGCTTTATTATTGTCTTTTAATTCCCTCCAGAATAGTAGCTGAAGATCAAATATAATTTGTGGTAATAGAAGGACTTACTATCTCAAAAATCATACACTTAACATATTCACAGCATAATCCGTTTACATCCCAGGCTATACATAGACATTAAAGTCATCTGCTAATTAACCACAGATTAATGACGACACAGAAATCTGACTGAGCTGAAAGATGAGGCAATACATGCACACACTCCTTATCACCTTTTTGCAGCACGTTCCCAGCGACAGACTCTAAGATATGTAAAATTTTCATGTAAAAGCTACATCTTATGACTGACATATGTACAAGTGAAAATATCACATCCAGATATATTTATAAAGTCTTTTTGAAAGGTTTTAGATGACTCATGATATATCTTTGTGCAAGGCACACAAACAGAAGCGTGAATCGGCAATTAATCTTCCCCGTTTTATGGGCTTCGGTTTTTATTATTATTATTATTGCCATTAGGTGTAATTTGCTCTGAAGGTAACATGTCCCGCTTTGGTCTTCAGAAATTCCTACTGTTTGATGCAGCCTAATTAGAGTACCCACTTTAATACTTCAAATAAGAAGCTACATCTTATGGTTTAGTTGATAAGAAATATCTAGAAGCGCTAGAAACGTTCTTACACTTGGAACCGAGCTATTTGCTTGAGGGCCAATTTACCTTGATTCCCCCACATCTCTCTGCAGAACTCACTCCTTTCTGGTTTGCTCACTTGCTGTTCCAGGGTCTCCATCTGACACCAGGCAGGATATTAGACAAATACTATTTTTGTATGTTTATTTAAACTACGAATACTAGTAGCAATTGAGTACAATGTCAAACCAATCCCTTATTTTAAGCAAAGCCTACACTACGACTGCAAACGTTAGAAAGCCTCCCACAGCACAGGTAACGAGGGTGAGAGGCACATACTCTGAGGTGTTAGTAATACAGTAGCTACAGAAACGAAGGAAGAGGTTGTAACTAGATGACAGTGACTACAAAGATGCGTATTTCGTGACATCACTGCTTTTAAGACACTTTAGCCACCTACTAATCCAGTTTACACTTTGAGAAACTCTTCCGAGGTAGGATGAGTGGAATCAGAACAGCCCAGAGGTACTGGGGGCACACCGGGCTCTGGGCAGAGCCCTGCGTACGGCCCAGCCCATGGCAAGAGCCGCACAGGCTCCTCCGGACAGCCAGGAAAACCCAACAGCTTGGAGCCTCCAACAGCTGGAGCTTCGGAATTTGGCTTAGTTAGATCAGCAGGTAGAGGTACAGGATGATCCTGCGTTTGGGAAAGGAGCTGGGCACGGTCAATGGCAGAACACGTGTTCTGCTCCGCGCACACAAGGTTTTGAAGCGCACACACGCTGAGAAGGTGGCAATCGTTACTCAAAGGTACTGCCAGAACAGGGCCCGTCCAAAGCACCAGCCATCACATCCCCAAGGTGCTGTCAAGACTCCTCACCAGCTCGTGACATGACAAGAGCCAGAAAACACAGGCGCTCAGTTTCCGTCCAGTACAACTGGGTTACCTAACCAGGTGACCAAAGCAGCTGACCACCTGAGACCGAAGCAGTTCCTCCAGTGCTGTTACAGGCCCATACACAGAATTACCAACAGCAGGTATGTTTCAAGAAGGGAGGAGTTGCTGAAGTTGCAGTCCTGTGGGGCTGAGGGTCAAGTTTTACCCAGACATGCATTCCAGGTCAGGCTGGCCAGAGCTCTGAGCAACCTCATCTCATTCAAGATGTCACTGCAGGGCCTTTAGAGGTCCCTTCCAGCCAACAGTATTCTACGATTCTTGGCTGCATTAGCCCCTGCTGTTGGGGAATCTCCCTTTCAGAAACCGTAGGATGGTATTGTTCATATTTCACACCATTTTCAACGGTAACAGGTCAATTACCCACATGAAAGCCAGAGTGACCACTCATATAAGATACTGGTGAGAGAAGCAATGTTCAGATGAGTTACTTGACGAAGTCACCAGACATTAAAATCCATTTGGATAAACCTTTAAGAAGGCCAGAGCACTCCCCTAAAGGCCCCTTGAGAATTTCTGACAGCCAGGTCCTAAATACAAGTCAACACACCAAACAAGGGATCTCACCATACTCTGCAAGATCTGTTTACACCACCAAGTGAGACAGAAGAATACACGAGCAACTTCGACACCAGTGTCACGGAGAATCACAAGCACTTCAGAAGACTGGTTGTGTCAGCGCCAGCAGAGAACCATTGGTGCTACTGAAGCAGAGAGACGTGCTGCACTCAAAGTGAAATCATACTCAGCAAGGTGCAATTAATACTCACATATCTTAAGCACAGACAAGCAAACAGCACATAAGCAAACTCAAACAGCACAACCAGCAAGAGCAGGGAAGTACCGTGTGACATTACTACCACCGCTCATCGCATAACCAGCAACAAGCATTTCTACAGCCCAGCTAAATGTACATCACATGAATTGCAAAGGGGCAAATAGGGAATTGTGATGGAGTCACACAAAGGGGATGGAGCAAGACATACAAGCAGTGAAATCCACAAGGCAAACAAAGAATGTCAAGCAGATAGGAAAGGTGTTTGGTGAAACCAGCCAATGAGACTGTACTCTTTATTTTGGGAAGAGAGAGGTAAGATGACAGTAGTGAACAAAAATGGATGGTAAGAAAGATAACAAGACAGTTTCCATTCCAGCCTCCCTCCTTCAAAAAAGCACCTAAGCAAGACCACCTCCACCTTCAAGTAAAACCACCAAGGACTCACAACAATTAGTGCCAACTACATGACTTTACCTCCAGTAGACTGCATATTTGCGAATGAATTGGAATAGATTGCCACGGGCTGAATATGTAATGATAAAGAGGTAGCCATTGGCAATGTGTATCATTAATGCACAGCAATTAAGTACAGGAAGTGGTCTTGCCAAGGTTGAAACAAATCTGTTGGTGCTCCGAACCACTCCCACCGCAGCCCTGCGATTCCCTGGGACACGTGTGTTCTCCACACTAGAACTGTTTCAAAGTAGACATACCAATTCCTGATAAAGTTTGTGCTTCTTCATCAAGAAGTTCAAACAGCAACAAGCACCAAACTGAATGAAATAGAATTGAGCGAGCAAAACCAGCTAAGAAATAACCTATTCTGGGTGGAAAAAACATTCATCTTCATTTGTGCTCCAAAACGCTCCAGCAGAAGGGTAAAATACACTCTATTGCCTGACAGATGTTAAAGTCCACGATCAGGCTGTGACAGATCCAGATTGAAAGTGCTGTTTTATCTCAATCAAGGCACAGATTGCTTGGATTCTCTGAAATCCCAAGCCAATAAACTACTCAACAGACTATGAAAACGCAGACTTTGTATTACTCTCAAAGCTGCTGACAAAGATGAAAGTAAAAAAACACAAAAACCCAAACTTCATTAAAACTTTTTACTTAACCAAAAATGTTTATAGATAAAGGTTCATACAATTTCTGAATGAAAGCAGAAAGCTTTAGAAAATGATCACTAAAGAAAGCAGTGGCTGATTGGTAAAGGTTTCTCAGGGCTGTTAGGTGAAGAGAAAAAGCTTCAGACTTCTTACAGGACAAGTTTTCCTAAACTGAAGCTATCCTCATCCCAAGCCTGTGTAGTATAACTTGCATGCTTGATTCTAGAAATACATACTGAAAGAGATAATTAGGTGGCCAGTTAATCAACTTTTTTTTTTTGCAATTTATAAATAAAGAGAGATTGGTAAATTCAAACAACTCCAAAAAACTAAGTAACTTCAGTGTTACAAATGCTTTCTTACCCTTAGCACACCCAATAATAAGTTTTCAAATTGTCCAAAGGGGAACTAGTTTTGCAAAGGAATAAAACGAGAATTACTACTGAAAGCACAACAAGTTTTCTTGTAAAGGATGAAACTGCACTGAAGTGTGCAAAACCCTCTCTTTTATTTTGTGCTATGAATAGAACTTGATAACCTGGCCTAATCCTTCTGAGCAGCAGAACTGGACAGAGCAGCCCCAGCATGCTGCCAAGCCCACCTCTCACTCCAGTGAAGGAGCTGACCTGAATCCCAGCACAAGGACAACTACGGCACCAAAACTGCATCCGCACACAAGGACAACTTGGGACTCTCAACTTACTAATGCACCTTAGGCTGGAAGACCAAAAGAGGGTTTTTTGTTGGTTTGTTTTTTTTTTTTCCCTTTGTTTTTTGTCCTATTAATTTTAGAAGGACAAGGCACTTCTGGCTCCAAGGCAGAACCATCGCTAACAATGAACGTATGAAGCCACTGGAGCTGCCAACGTCCAGATCTCTTATCAGTCATAGTTTGGAGAGAAAGCATCAGGCAGACGTGGATGAAGGAAGGAACCTTGTGCGCTTCAATGAATATTCATTACATTCTCTAATTTATTATCATGTTTACAGCCAAAACTGCAGAGCAAATTACATTCTACATCAGGTCCCGAGGGGGTTTTCATTTCCACAGCCTGGACTGGTACCAAAATAAAGCACATTAGAAAGAAATTGCAACGAGAGTCATTAATATTTAATGGACTACTAACAGCAGTGCTCCTCATGACAAAGAGGCAGGGCAGGGGAAGGATGTGAACATTCAGAACTTTGTGCTACAAACCCCTTTTCATTAAGCAAACAGAAACCAAACAGGTGGCTTTCTAAAAAAAAACAAAACAACAAAACAAGACAACAAAAACAAACAAAAACCAACGCAAAAGCAAACAAACAAAAAACAAAGAATGCCACACATACCAAAACAAAAGAACAACAACAAAAAAACCCTGAACAAACAAAAACACAACAAAAACTCCACACACCCACATGGAAAATCTGCACGCAAACCCCACACACAACAAAACCCAAAAGAACCACACCCTCAGTATCAAGTAGAAACAAGCAGCTAAAAATCGGTCCCAGGAGAGCACCAGTGCAAAGGAGGAATTCCAGAAGCAGAGCAGAATTTGAAACTATCAGATGGAAAAACCCCAAAGTAATCAGTGGCTGGTTGAGTGTACAGAAGTTAATGAACTTGACAGCTCTGAAACTGTCATTTCCTAGCACAGGAAAAATCTCCCAAGTGCCCATTACAAGGGGATGGGATTAAAACACAGGGAAAACCAAGAGCCCAGCAGCCAGCAGACCTTTTACAGCACTGACACAAACGGCATAAACTCGGAATGTTTTTCTAGCGAGTCGAGTAGGATGGCAGAGGCAGCACAGTTGCTGCTAAGGGGATGACAGATAAGGATACACACACACAGGTCTATATTCCCATTCAAAAGGGGAAGCAGATAGAGGTCACTTGCTTAATTCAGTATTTCGTACCCCTTCTGCTCATCGAAGACAGTAAGGAAATCCCCAACCACTATTCCTCCAGCTCTTGGTAAAGCAAGTCATGCAAATACAGTTGCACGTTCAGATTTTAACTACAATTCCAATGCAGCCTCAGAGCACTGACCAAGGACTGTTGACCATCACCCCCTGGACAACCACCCTTGCCCTGGGGAAACTCTGGCTTTGCCCCTGTTTCACTATTCCTGCACTGGTCTTTTAAACAACTTGTTCATTCTGACTGCCTGACCCTGGACAGACAGACTGGGGCATGCCAGTTTGACACCTGCTTAATTCAGTCTCCCACTCAACATTTGCCAAGTTAAATGGCTTTGGAGACACAGCTGCCTGTTTTCATCCACAGTTTCTTAGCTCTTGCCCATCTAATTTGTACCTCTCCGTGGAAAGAGGAAGATGGGAGCTGTAGGTCCTTATCTGCCTGCTAGACCACCCTTCTCTCCCTCTCTGACACCTTTTACAGGGGAAGGTTCTCCCCTGTAGAGCAGGCATCTGGCTACCAAGATTGAAGTTTCACCCTTGAAGGAATATCACCTATTTCAGTCTCTCTCAGAAACTTTGTCTGTTTGAAACCCTTCACAAACCCAGTCATGTTTCTCAGGGGGTTGCACAGACCTCAAAGGGTTAAAGATTGGGAACAGCAGAAAACATGCTACACTTCAACAGTCTAAACAGCAATTAATTTGTTCTGAAGCTAAAATATCTTCTAGCATGGCACAGATCACAATTCACATCACGTTTAATACCTTCTCTAGGATGTAGATTTCCAAACTGTTGGGAAGTTTTTCACAGCTGGTACAGCTGCCAGCAGAACTAACACAAGTAGCTACAAAATACATACACACAGGTCACTACACGTTAAGCAACGTAGGTCCTTGTCTGGTTTTGTCACACGTTTTCCTGATCCTACAATAAAACCCTAAGTTGCATAAAAGAGCATTAACCCTTAAGACAGTTATTCCACTAACCTCTGTAGTGAAGGTCCTGGGGCATCATTATGCTGTTTGGTACTTGCATTATTCTTCCCCATGGAATTTCACCTTACACATGTATTTAAACTCCGACCTCTATTCAGTAAAAAATAAAGTAAACCCCAAAGCAGCATGTTGGGGGGTTGTATTTACATCACACAAGTGTGTTTTGCTTTTGAAAATAATTACTTTGGGAAGAAAATAACATAAACAGCAAAACAAAGGTTGTAAAATCACATAAAGTACCTCAACTTTAGATTTAACAAAAAACGCTTGGTAGAGTCAGGAGAAAAGTCCTATCAACTCTCATCACCAAGGTACTAAAAGACAACTTGATCAGCCCCGCCTCCATCTGTAGATTTCCATGTTGCTGTGGCCTTGCATTGAACCCCAGCCTTTATTATCAGCTTCAGAGACATAATATCCCTTTGCTGTGGCCACTGCTAACATGAAATAGTCCCTCAATCAGACCTGTCCTTTTTTACTCAAGTCCCAGAAGTCAAGAGGGATTCTTTGACCAGAAGAACCAATACAGACAGAAGTCTGAAAAGCTGCTAACTCCGTAAGAGCAGCAAAAGAAAAACCCCAGTTTCAAATGCCAAGAAAGGAGTCTCTCTCCAGAAAAGCTGTAAAAAAGAGCAGCAATTTTGCTGAGCAGGAAAGCGTTAGCCCAAGCAGGCAAGAGGTGACAGACAAAATAGTTCATTCCTAGGCAGAGGAGATGAAACTCCCAAGGTTCTATGGAGTTTACAGACCCCAGGCAGTAGGGCTGCCTCTGTTCAGCCCCAGTCAAACGCTTTTCTCCTTGATGGACTTCAAAAAGCTCATGGTATGGAGGCAATTAAAAGATACCAGAGACTCAAACCTGTGACTGCCCTGAATCAGCAGCTGGAGAACAGGTGCTCACTGGAGATATTCTCCTGGAGAAGTCCAGGCAGCAGTGGACAGGCAGCACGGGCATCAGCGTTCAGCTTGTGCTGCCCACACCCAGCCAAAAAAATATAAATAAAGCAGGAAAATGGGAAAATTCAAAGCAGTGGATTAGACCATTCATCTTCAGCCTTGTAATTATCTTTTCTTCTGCCTATTAATATTTGGGGGGGGGGAAGAGCTGGTGGATAACACCCAGCTCCTCAGACAGCCTCACACACCAAGACACGAAGTAACTGACTTAAATCCTGGGGTACCATCTGTGTGCAAATGGCAAGTTGTCAGGAAGATATGTCGGACTTGCTAGAAGAGGTGTCAGATGTAGCTGCTTGATCTGATGAGAACTGATTGTTAGAGCAAGTTACAAGAAACACAAGCACTTGTAGAAATAAACTGGTTTCCCATTAAAAAAAAAAATTACCAATGTCACTTTCTTAGAGGAGAATTGATCAGCTGTATGTTAATAGATAGAAAAATAACCCTTCCGAGCGAGGGTCTCATTTGCCATTTGCTTTAGCCAGGTACAGTGCACGAGGAATGTTTGTGTACAAGATGTTCACCCAGGAACAACAGTATATTCTCCGGAGAGCTGGACAAATCTAGGAGAGAGTTGGATGTGTCTGAGAATGGCTGTGAAACAGAGGTCCTGCCCAGCTCCCCAGCTGGCTGTGATTGAAGGCCCTCTGACACAGCCTCACTGCTGATACAGAAAGGGACAAGCTGTGACGAGGGCTTGATATACATTCCTGGAGAGCTACCCAGCGAAGGCTAAAGCTGTTCAAACCCCAGCAGAGTATGTGTGGAGGACAAACCAGCATTAACATCTCAAGTCAAACCTGACAGCAGCGATTATGGAGTGGATTTCACAGGAATGTAACATAGTATTACCAGGCATCTCCCTCAATCAAGGCTCTCTCCTGAACAGAGCGATCAACGCTCATCCCATTGCCATGCTATTATATTAGCAGACTCATAAGCTTCCCATTCCCCCACACCATTTAAATGCACAAAGCTGGTGGCTCCCGGCCATTTGGAACATCAAAGCGATAGGGACAGTTCAGACTTTGCTGAGTGTTGCTAAAGGTCCTAAACATAAAATCTATTGGAAACATCTTCAGTAACAGTATATCCCTCAACACATACAGCTGAGAAACCACCGAGCCTTCCCCACAGATGGCAGTGGCAGACACCCTGAGCTAGCAGATCCTTCTGCATCAACATGACAGCTACATTATCATCGCTGTTTTTACAGTGCAACTTGCTTAAGCAAGCAAAATTATTACAGCCACATCATTCAATTGGCTAAATCCAAACCAGAATTTATGCAAACAAGTGATGCCTAAGAAAGATTTTGCTCCAAACAGAGGTTTCATCATTTTGTCTGGTCACATGCCAGAAGATACTTCAAGATATCTGTAAAAAAAAAAATTATGAAAAATGCTCTGTACCTAATATTGCCTAATGAGAACTTGAATAGTATGTACCCAGTTCCTAACTGCAAAACATCCACAGCTCACAGACAAATGTTTTGCTGCTATTCTTTTGGTTTTAACTGTAAGATTACCCTTTCAGCGGTATTTAAGTATATTACAGAAGCAGCATTTACTAAGATAATTCTTTTTTTCTTTGTTTTGCTGAAGTTGTCTAGACCACAGGTAGAAGTAAATAGACTTCGAGACTGGAATTGTTATTTGATCAACTTTCCTGATTGGTTTAGCTTTTGAGATCATCCAGTGAAAATTAACAAGTTAATTTTAACATTTTCTTCTTTTTTGTGATGTATTTTAAGAAGAAAAAGGAAGGAGACTAACACCAAAAGTTAACGGGTGCCACACAAAATATTTCTATTTACACCTTTAAGAAACCAGTTGCAAGATACTAGTTGGCCTGCATCTAAAAATCAGTTTAGAATCCAATTCATTTAACTTCATTAGGATGGACAACTAAATTGTCCAAAGTAATTTAGGTAATCAATTTCTGGAAATATCTACTGCCAAAAATATGATTCACCATAACCTAAAATTAGGTGTGTGGGAAAAGAAAAAAATCTAGATAGCATGAATCATTTGACAGAAGTAATCTTTTCCCTACCACAGCTATCAGAATAGGAGGAGGGATGGCACTACAGCTTCGGCCAGATGCTAAACTTCAAGCTAAACACATTTAGATTACATAAATCATGCCTCACACCACAGTGATTTCAGTACTGCTGGCAGCTTCTGTCTTCCGGTCTTCTGTATCAAAACCACTATATATCATAGAATCACAGAGCAGTTTGGGTGGGAAGGGACCTTTCAAGGTCACCTAGTCCAACCCCCCTGCAAGGAGCAGGGACAGGTGCAACTAGAGCAGGGTGCTCAGAGCCCTGGCCAACCTCACCTGGAATGGTTACAGTGATGGGGCATTGACCACCTCTCTGGGCAACCTGGCCCAGGCT
>WUAM01000399.1:910946-924309 GCA_024336885.1 Actenoides hombroni
CCTCTGGCCCCGCTCCAACAGGTCCCTGTCTCTCCTGTGCTGAGGACTCCAGAGCTGGACCCAGCACTGCAGGGGGAGTGTCACCCAAGCAAAGCAGTACATGTGGTGATGTACCTCTCTGCAGGGTTAGAGCCCTTCAGTCAGATAACCACAGCACAGCAAGTTTGAAGTGAACCTAAGTGGAATAAACAGCTTAAAGAACCGGCACTTATTTCAAAGATTTGTTCGTAACCGTATCAAGAAAAATGGTGAGAGGGATTAACACGTTCTCTCCCGTAAGTACTTCAGAAAAAACTCTTGTGCTGTAGCACCAGCTGTGCTGAACACACACCGAAATCAGCCCTTTACAGCCGAGTTACTACATAACGTTACCACCAAGCACAAGAACCTCTTTGTCACAGCAATTTATCAGCTTCCAGCAGACCCCTCCTTCCCACGACAGCAAAGCCCAGAGCCCAAACTGCTGCCAAGTGCGCAAGCACCTGCCTCAGACAGGCTCTCCAGGGCAGGCTCAGCCCTCGCTCGGGCTGAGCTTCACTCTGCCAAATGGATCCTGACAGCTTGCCAGAGGGGAGGCCACTTACACGCTCCCTTACACGCCGGCTCTTCTCCCTGCTCCGCAAAACCTCAAGCCAGCCCAACGTCTCCAGCTGCTTGTACCTCTCCTCCTCTCGCCAGGGCTCGAGCACCCGTGGGCACCTACCACGCCTGCACCACCTTGAACCGCAGACAACTCGCTTTGCCTTCCCACAGACACAAAGGTGTTCAGAGCTCACTGACTTCCAACAGATAGCGGGCTCTCGTGACGGGACGGAAAGAGGGCTATGAGTTACAGGAGGCCTCTACCCATATTCCCACAGTCTCATTGCCTTGGAGGAAGCTCTATTGGGAGTTTATACCACCCTTCACCAGCATTTTTAGAGCCTGCAATAATCAGACATCCTTAAAGCCCTGAAAAAGACCCAAAACCTAGGTGGCCCCCAAAGACAACGCTGCAAGTACCGTATGCTGTCCAAAATCAAGGTCCTTTCCTTAGATCCCCTTAATTTATTACAAGGGAACTTTTACTGCTTTCTCACCATTACAGTAGTGAACTTCCCAGACATTCACTATGTTTTGTGGAACAGAAAGCAAGACTTGATTTATTTTTTTTTCCCCCCATATTACAGTTTTCGTAAGCACCTCCATATTTTCCCACCACCGGTATAATATGGGAAAGAAGTATGAGATATTATTCCACAGATGAAGAGGAGCAAGCATAGGAAATATCTGATATTCTGATTTGTGATATTGGTACATCTTTACAGTTTAAAATCCTTAAGGATTCAACAACAAATGGCAGGACACAGATCAGAGATTTTTGTAGCATTGTTAATGTTGACCCACTCTCATTTTCCATGTCCCAGGAGAGTGAGTTTGCTCAAGACTCAGACCTCTGCAAATGATGCTTCCAGGAACATTCATAAAAATTACAGACGGGCTTGGGTGAGAAGGGACCTTTAAAAGTCATCTGTTTCAACCCCCCTGCAGGGAGCAGGGACAGCTGCAGCTAGGGCAGGTTGTCAGAGCCCTGGCCAACCTCACCTGCAGTGGCTTCAGGGATGGGGAATCTACTACATCTCTGGGCAACCTGGGCCAGGCTCTCACCCACCCTCAACATAAAAACAGCTTGCTTCCTTCTCTCCAGTCTGAATCTCCCTCTTTTAGTTTAAAACCATCACCCCTTGTCCTGTCTCAACAGGCCCTGCTAAAAAGACTGTCCCCATCAATTCCCTGCTTGATATCAGGTTGCATTGATAAGGCCAAAAGCTTCATTCATGAAGACTTCTCAGTCACTCAAGCATGGACAGGCATAAATATCTGAGGGTAGAAAAGTACATCAAAATCTCGTGTAATTGTGAGCCTGTAGCCAGCTTTTCAAACATCTTGGAAGAAAAACTTAAACCGTGCCATTTACAATACATTAGCATAGGCTGGTCTGTGGTGCTCAGCTCCATAGGTACAGAAAGCTACAACAACTGGTTATGATTTCAGTTTTTTCGCAGCAAAATTGTCAGAAGAAGTTAATATTACTTACACAAGCACGCACATCCTTACTGGAAGGTTGAAACCACACGTAACAAGAGACTTTGCCCCAGGGCAAGAATCATTTGTTTCAGCAGGGTTGAAAGTTGTGCTGCTGCTATCCTTGTGTTCTTTCTATAAATATCCAGGAACTGGTGCTTGGAAACTACACAAAAGCAGTTCCAGTATAACCAGAATGGGGAGAAGCGGGTTGGGGGTGGTGGTGGAGTATTTTGGTATTTTGCTGTACCCTGCATAACCTGCTAAGGAAGAAACTCTTAGCATGGTGGTTTTCAGCCAGAAATTTCCCCCAAACTTGGCGAAATATTTAAGCTGGAACACAAACAGATTTTATCCATGTATAAAATATGATCATTTCCGAGAAGAAAACGTCAAATTATTTAGGGTCCATCCGTACAAGATTACACAGTTTTGGGGTTTTTTGTTAAATCCTATATAGGCACTAACTGGAAAAATTCAAGGTAAAATAATAAAGTTACTCAAGATCAAAATTCAACCGCATCTTTTTCTACAATAATAATTAAAAAAAGGTATCACAAAATAAAGAACTGGTTTTAGTAACTCCAAAAATAAAACAAATCCTTTTCAGACCAAATCAACTTTTTTCTCAGCATTAAATGAAATAATTTAACCTTTGAAAATTTTAAGGTCATCTTGTGTTTTTAAGGACAGTCATAAAACCAGGATGTTTCATGTAAAAAAAAGAGCACTGATGTAAGGTGTTGTGAAAAGTTGGGGCAGAGATGTTTTACAGTAACTGTTTGGCAAAACAAGCAGATACCTGTATGTACTAAAATGGAATGTTCAACAGCAGCACATCTTTTGGTCATGTTTGCTCTGCTTTGAAGACATCGTGCCACTATTTGCTCAGGGGAAATGCTTTAGTATCATTACCCCCATAACAGAGATTCCCTGTAATTAAGATAATTCATTCGAAGTTCTCCTTCAGGTCAGGATGTGCTTTTGCAGTCACTGCCTGCTCTGCCTCCAGCCTCATCCACGGCCACAACAGCCTCTCTGCTTCCCCATTTTCCCTTTTCACCTATTACCAGCCTCTCACCTGTAACCTCAGCACCTTGCCACATTCTGTCCATATTGGTATCGCAGTATCTCTTTGATTCAGCAATTCTCCTTCCTATTAGAAGGAAAAAAAAAAAACAAACCAAAAAAACCCCAAAAAAATCTCCCCTGCAAGCCCTCTCCCTACTGTATAACACCTCCTGCATCCCTCACCCCCCTCTGTTTCATAAAGTCTAGTGCCAGAGCAACACCACACTGGAAATAGCACAACCAGACTGTGGCTGTTGAAATCCAAGTTCTCTGAAAAAACACTAATCCATTTAATTCCCCTCCCCCTAAATGTCTTGGATTGCCAAGCATGGGATTACTACACAGATACTGCCTTCTTCACTTGCTAACTCAGCTGGTTTCATGACTTCTTTCCTGGTGCGGACACCCGAACAGAACACTGCACCCACCAGGGATTAGCCACCTGCAAATTGCATGTAAACCCAGCTCTATTTGCACTCAAAGATTAGAAGCAGATGGGCTCAAGTGATTACTCTACCCTTTGTCCAGAGTATTAGAGCATACCACCAAACATTTGCTACCTTCAACTCACCTATGTAAAGTTAAACTGATATGAAGGTTCTCCACTTAACAGCACTGTATCAACGTTAGAAAGATCCAAAACACGTATTTAGGGAGGGGAAAAACAATCGCCAGGATTTTTCCCTCCAAATTACAGCCATATATTTAATTAAGAGGCAAGCAGTCAATTAAAATTGCACAAAACAAAGAAACAACAAGGAAAGTGTCACGGGAGGAAAGGAAACACACACCGCAATTCAGCAGTTGGGAATTTACAGCAAGAAGAATACAGCAGTGCAGAGTCAGATCACTGCCACTTAAACCCAAAACATTACACTGCTTGGAGAAGAACACCTTCCATTCACATGCTACAAGAAGGGACATGAAGTGATCATTAGGTCAAGCACTTAAAAATCAGACAGAGACACTATAAGGTTGCCTGCTCAACTCTTAACTCACTCCTAGGGCTCACTACCTTTATTGCTACAGGAGCCAGTAACCCCCAGCTTTGGTGCCAAACACTGGGGGACATCATCAGCAGGACCTTCCTGCCAGCCATAAGCTCACTAGTTTCAGCCCCTCCCTTGCAGAAGGCCTGTATGCAGGTTCTGGTTGACACGTAACCAGCTTGTGACGCTCTGACTTCAATCCTTGCAGGAAGCAGATGCTTTCCAGAGCGGCTGGATTGCATACGCCAGTTCCTGGCAATACCCCACGCTCCCCACCCACTCTGGAACATCAAATTACCCAGGTATGGTCTGCTTTAGGAATAAATGAATCCATCTGACTCGGCAGTGTCCGTGCATGTGTTGACCATCTCCACCATAAAACTGCCTTTGTCAGGTTAGTTCTCCACACCGGGTTCCACACCCCGCGTTCCCCACCGTCCCACCCCCGCCCAACCCCCCCACGGGAAAAAGCTCATCAAGTCCACAATATGATCAGGAAACTTTTTATTAGATAGGGTTTTTTTCCTATGTCTCAGTTTTCTCTTCTGGATTTCCTCATTACACAACTTAGAACCCATTATTACATTTTTTTAGAGCATATCTGCACTCCACAGTGCACACAGCCTTATGGCTTATCAGCAAATGCCACAGATTACACTCTTCCAAATATTTCAATCATCACATCTCACAAAACATTGAATTTCACATTTACACAGAGTTGACCTTCAGAGTTACTGGGGGCCACTAACATCATCTCTGATTTTATAAGTATACAGTCTTTTTCCTCTCCCTTTCCTTTCATTGCTGCTTATTTAACCCCATCAAATGTCAGTATCACACATGCTACAGGGTGGCTGAAACTGAAAAGTATAAAGAAAGAGGATCAATGAAAGGGTCCTCAAGCCATACCAAAAAAAAACCAACCAACAAACCAAAACTTGGAAATTCTCAACATTTCTGTTATTACGTTCAAAGAGGCACATGAGAAATAATCTCTGTCAAATAAAAAGCTTATATTGAAGATGCAATAGAAAAGGTGGAGAGGAATATAAGCAAAAACGTAGGTAGCTGAATCGGAATTGGTTTTCCCTAGTTGTTCTGAACCTGGTGTTATTTATGGAAACCAGGAGCAGAGCAGTTGCAGTGCAGTGACTAGAATAATGCCTGACAATAATGATATTAAATCCATGTTGTTCTAATTATTCTCAGTGTGTAATCTGGTTCGTTCCTCAGTCTTGCTGTCTAAAAGCAGCTGGGCTTCCTTCATTCCAGCAGAGTAGAGCATGAAGACAGAAGTCACCTTTCATTTCTCTCTCATTCACTGGGTCACTGAACAGGAGGATACCGTTGAGTACAAAGGGAGGAACAAAGTCATAAGGCAAGTACCTTGCCTCCTGAGAGTCTAAAAAAACAGGTTTGAAGCATTACCTGCAGCATCATGTTGCAATGAACACAGCAACAGTGCACAGCAAGGAAATAAGACAGCCTGAGTAGTGGATAGAGAAGACTGAAGTCACCAAGGCAGTAAAACTGACACATTAATGGATTTAACAGAATAATCTCTGACAGAGTGCTCAAACAGCTTCAAAATAGTTCAAATACACAGAAAACAAAACATGGGCTATCAGGATGCCTGTCTCTAACACCTCCCAAGCTTTGATCAGAGCTTCCCCTGTCAGGAATACAAGAAGTGATACATTCTGTGTAGGATTCTCTTCTACCTAGTATCTTATACTTCCATCAATACTCCAGGTTTTCTTCAGTCTGGATTTACCTGTACATCTGTTCCAAAAAATAAGTTAACTAATACCTCTGATCTCTCTACTCTTCTAAATTCAGTTAATACCAGTGATGACCAACTGAAAGACTGAGAAGTAGAGAGATGCAGGCAGGGGAAGGAAGTGTGTGTGCTTACCCTGAGAAATAAGGCTTAAAAGTAATTATAATGGATTCTTTTTTAAAGAGTTCATTGAAACAAGGTTAAACCACATTGTGTTTTCACAATCTAACTCTGCCTATGGCCTAGTGGCCAAGGTCCACCAAACTACAAGGAGAAAACTGAGCAAACCATTCCTAGATGAGTTTTGCTGGTCCTTTCCAGCCCAAACCAGTCCACGTTTCTATGGCTGTCGTCGGCACACAAGTCAATGCTGGGCTCAGCTAGCTGTTGACGGTGCAACATACATCTGATTTCAACAAAGTCAATCTACAGAATTCCAGTTACCTATATCATGAATAGAAAGGGATTTAGTGAAAAAACTATGTACAAAGAACTCCTTACTTGGAAAAAACAGCTTCCCTGTATTACTGGGTAAACCATCACCCCCAGGCTTGTGTGAAGGCTACATTTATTTTACCATTACAACTTTCCTCTAAAGACTTACACAACAGTTTCCAGTTCCCTCATTAGTTTGCATTACTTACCCTCTCCCCATCACCAAAAAAAAAAATAAATTCTATAGAAGCTTTACAAATAGAAGCTAGAGGTTCTGAGCTCAGTACCTCAGCTGGACTTGCATGCTTTCCAACTTACAGTAATTTCTTCCGCTGAAATTAACTTCTCCATTAATACAAGTATTTGCAGTGAAACACCTTTTTGTACTGAATTCACTATATATTCTCTCTATCTGCTACCAATAAATCCCCAGTTTATCAGTTGAACTCTACAGTTTCACTTGGTTTTGCCAAAAGAGTATTTGGGCTGCATCCCCTCCCTGAAACAGAACCGACGTTCAATAACTTGTATGAGGTCATGAGCAGGTAAATACAGAATACGAGCATCCATACAACCTCGTGTGCTTCAATAGCTTGGTGAAGACAACAACAACTGCTAGAGCAGTATGGATCGTCTTCTAGTTCAATTTGATACAGTTATTTCAGAAGCTTTAGTATTTCTGAAGATACTGACTTCAGCTTCCAGGCTACTGCAGAGGCCCACACAGGTGCTTATCTTCTCAAGCACCTTTAAAAAAAGCTGGCAGATTTTCCTTCCTATAAAGCAGTGATGGCATTTCAAGAGGCACGACAGTAAGTGTACCCTCTTCAGGTAAGCAGGATACATTAAGTAAGGAATTGCCACTCCCTTGCAAGGAGTAGTTCCCAGCTGGTTGTTCATGGGCCTGTCTTCTTGTAAGTGAACTTCAAGCACTACTCAGAAACAATAAAAATAAACCACGAATAAACAAAAAAACCTGAGGAATCAAGGTCACCGCAAATCCTTTTGGTAGTCAACAAATACAGTCTGGTCTATCAGTTTGTACATTGATCAGGTTAGGTCAGGGTTAAGGACTTAGGGAATGACATCAGGCAGGATGACTTAGCAGGACAGAAAAGTAGTTATCAAACCATACACCTTAAATATACAATTCTAGCACCTGAGCTTAACACAAGCTGAATATTTTACGCAAACTGGACAAGAGTTGGAAGGATTACTGATGCCACTTCTCTTCCTGAACCCCTCTTCCCTGAGCAACAGCTGGAGCAGAAGTTGATCGCGGGAGAGACACCACTTACGCATCCAACACTGACAACAACTGGGTATCATCTGGACAAACACATTAGCCTCACTGACACCAAATGAGTACAATGACCTTCAACTCGCAGCTGCTGCAAAGGGTCCCCCCACACCAGGTAGCTGCCGACACCTCCCATCACACACTACCTCACTGTTTCCCCGACTGAAGAGTGTGATTAAAAACAGTTTGAAAAAAAAATACCTTCTCAGTGCTCATCTCACAGTTTGGTTCAGAGTTAAACCAGGTACCATTCCGTAAAAGCACATACAGAGAACATGCAACCTTCTATGTGCTAGTAAATCTGACCGTTTACGTCCCAGCTCCATAATGGTTAAAGAAACATCTTTAAAAACGCCAGACAACTACAGTTCCACAGCCTTAAGCTCTAGCGTTGCCTTCACAGAACTCATTTATGGACTGGAAGTTTAAATAATTTGTTCAATGTAAAACTATTTGCCTTCACCTGTGTTAATCTCCATGAGGATTTTTTATTCATACAATCATATGCAGAATACGTTCAACTACTCACTACAGTGGGAAAACCAAAATATTCTACAATCTCAAATGAGTGTATCCGAGATATGTATCTAATCTATACATATAGAAGTATACATCACTCTTATCTCTCACAGGAATTAATATGCAGCATTTGCTCATTGAATGACACAGCAAACAAGTTTCAGAACCCAATCCTGCAACTGCGATTTGATGGAAGAGATCTAGATACAGGTACAGAGATGTTAAAAGTTGACAGAATATACAGACAGTTCTCTTTAATAAAGCATTCAATGGAAACAACGTGGTTTTTTTCTTGCAAGTTTAGGTAAACAAAAATACTGGGTGGATAAAGAGTCTGTGGACAGACTTTTTTATGAACGATGCATTACCCACCTAACTTGAAAAATAATTAATTCACTACAAAGAATCAGCGTCTTAGTAGGAAAACCAAAAATGAATAAAAATTCAGTCACAGATAAATGGAGCAGGGGAATAACAGTGAAAGAACTAGCACCCAGACACACACACTGAAACGCTGAATTAATTATTTTTCCCTAACAATGACCCATGTTGCAGCAATACCTTTCAGGGTGCAGAACCCCAATCAGATGTGTGCTACAGCTGCGCACGCAGAGAGACAATTAATTGGAAACACTAAATTGCTACAGCACACACTGACTGCTATTGTGACCATCTCTAATGGCACTCGCCACTCACATGACTACCATAGTCAGATCAAATATATCTGAAGTTAAGAATACACAAGTGTCGCGTGTGATATTACATTCATGAACAGAACCATATCCGTGCAGGTTTATATACCACTGAGCTAAGCAAATGTGCAGCAATAATAAACCGTGCAGCGTGCTCGCTTTTCCACGTGCCCAAGAACCGAAGCAAATGTGAAACTGCATGTTATTAGGGAGCCATACAGAATTTCCATTTTTAGATTCCTCAAGGCTGTACACCCAAGTTGCCTAGTAATGGTTGTCTTCACAGAAAACAAAGCAACATGTAGAAAAATATCATTTTCGTATTGCATCAGACCTCCTGTAGTACTCTGATCTTGTGTCTTCTCTTTGCATTTCCCAGCCCTGTCCAGCTAGGAGTAATACAAAGTGAAAATCCCTTCTAAATAGTCACAGGCAGAAAACACTTGACAATTACAGCAGAAAAAGTAATATAGCAGGAAAGAACGAGAAGAGGTGATAGAAAAGAATTTTATACAGGATTACTAAGGCAGTTTTGTTTTATACTTGATGTTCACGTTCTTCCCCAGTTGAGGTTTTTTCCTTTGGCTGTGTCGTACCTGTGTGGTTTAAAACTACTTGCGTAGTACGGAAGTACTGACACTGGCAATTTCCATATACAAAAGCATAAAAGACACACTGTTATCCTTTATTTGTCACAGATATACTGTTAAGCTGGGGGAGCGGGTGTGTTGAACTCCTAAGAAAACTAAAAATGAAAATACCGCACCCACTTGCATCAAAAAGGGACCTAAGAGAGCAAATCTGATTTTGTCACTATGTTTCACAGTATTAATGACATCATAATATTTGTAATATCAACACCTTCTAAAAAAGCAAGACGTGCAAATTAAAATCCCTCTGAAGTAACTTACATCTCTACTAAGATTATTACCTCATCTTTACAGTAGTTCTTTAGGCAAGGAATATATCTCGCAGAGAAAAATTATGGGGGAAGAATCAATGATGTCAGTTATTTTAATGAAAGTTTAATTTTAAGAAAGTCTTCTTGCAAATAAAATCCATTCTGATGACTTTTTCTTACATCTGCCTCATGCTTTCCCCTTTGTGGGTTTTGCACCAAGGGCTAAAACCCAAGTAAGACTACATAAAACTTGTTCCTATATGAAGATCTACTATAGGAATCAGCAGCCTTAAAGAAGTCTCCCATATTTTCCATCCCAGCACTAATGAATTCAGTCCCAGAGAGCCTTACCAGGATAATTAGTTGATGAACTGAGAGAATTGGGAAGCTTAAGCTACTATTGCTTTTGCAGATCAGGTTCTGCAAAAACAGAAAAGAACTCGGGATTTTCAACATTTTTAGCACAACTAATTTTTCTCCAGAGGGAAAGGAGAGGGGAAAAAGCACAAAAAACCCAAAAAATCCAACAAACTCCTGCGAGACAAATAAGAAGAAAATCCCCAGGACTGAGATGGGTGCAAGCACACATAACAGCCACCTTTGCCCATGAGAGAAAGCAACCCTGCCAGTGGCAAAACTCCTCTGTGATATTAAGTAACTGGCTGAATGCATTCTGCTAATTCTGGAAAGCAAATAAATAAGTATTCTCACATCTCAAGAAAACACTGCAGAATTACACTGCTGGCGGTCCATTTCCAGTCATTTCAACACCTATAATGCAGACAGCTAAAATTCACAGAATTCCTCAGTGCAGAGTCACTCAGCACCCTGAAGACTGCAGCCCTGGCAAACAACTAGAACAAGCTCCTGGTAGGTGCTAAAGTCGTTATAGGGAACAACATTGCTTTAATTCTGTCGCCCTAAGGCCACTCAGATCACAAAGTACAGGAGCTGAGTCATTAACGTCTGAAAGGGAACTCAAGCCAGAATTTATGCATATTTTCAGGCTGCAAAAATAACCCATTTTGGGAGCCTTTCTTTTCAAGATATAATCTTCTAGATAACACTTCAGTTGTAAGATAGTCCAGTATGTTCCTTAGTATAGTATCTATCTTCAGTATTTTTATGTACCAGGTGGTCATTTTTGTCAAGTCATGACACAGTATATAGATCAGCAAAATAACACTGGATAAATATATATACGTAAATAAAATAGGCAATTGTCACCAAAACTACTGACATGCAAGACATGGCTATTGACCCAGGCTTCAGTTAATCCACAGCTTCAGATTAGTCTTGAGACAGACTTTTTAGCAGGGCCTGCAACAACAGGACAAGGGGTGATGGTTTTAAACTAAGAGAGGGGAGATTAAGACTAGAGAAGGAAGCAAGGTTTGACACTGAGAGCCTGGCCCAGGTTGCCCAGAGAGGTGGTCGATGCCCCATCCCTGGAACCATTCCAGGTGAGGTTGGCCAGGGCTCTCCGCAACCTGCCCTAGTTGCAGCTGTCCCTGCTCCCTGCAGGGTTTGGACTAGATGACCTTGAAAGGTCCCTTCCAACCCAAACCATCCTATGATTCTATGATTAAAGCAGAGGCAGGATGCAGAGCTGAAGGTGTCCCATGGCTAAACAAATAAGCCCATGGTCTCACATTTCTTACCAAAACGAGCACCCTGCCCAAAAGGGATTTCAGATAAAAAGTTAATGCCACTGTTGTCTGTCTTTGTAAGGGAATTATAACATTGCTTTCTTCATACATATTTCCTCCCTGAGAATTTTTAACAACTAAGTAACATAGGCTCTGTGAGGAAAGTAGCTTCCTAAACCCAATGGTCAACAGCTGGCACATATTTGAAAGCACAAAAATTGGTGTACCACAGCTTGCTCATAGTCCTATCATCATTATAAAATCAGCACACTTGGGGATAAAGTTTTTCTTTTAGGAAGTGTACTTTCTTCAATCAAATCCTGTTGCAGTCTCTTGTGTTTTAATATCAAAGCTATTTCATCCTCTTGTAGTGCTCTTAGAGATTGCCTTAAAAGCTCACAAAAAACCAACCAACCAACGCCACAACAAACAGAAGGGGGAAAAACCCCAACACATCAATCTTTTGATTCTCTAGTTCTCCAATTTCAGGAAGAATTGCATTGGTCTCATTTATTCCATTTGGAGGGGACTGGGGGAGGAAAGAAGAAACAACATACTAGCCATTTTCTTTATTCTCTTTTAGTTTTTGTTAGGAACGGGTTCATAGAGAAGAAAACATGAAATACGAAAAATCTGAGAATCTCAACAGGAAATAAAATTAACTTTTCCATGAGAGTTGCTTGAAAATGCTACTTTTTCCACTCTTCTCATTAAGTAAGCATGGTACATGTACTTGGCCAAAAGCAGAAGTCAGTACATGTAGACGACATGATCTGTATTATTTGTCTTACTTGTAATATCTTTTGATCTCTCACATGCTCACACTTCTTGTCATCTTTATTCTTTCCCATTTAAGAGGTTTAGCACAGTTCCCCCCTAACAACCTTGACAACGTATCCCTGAAGTCAATGGAAGCTTTTCCATTACGACTAGAGAAAAGGCCAGCTTTTTTTATTGCTTTCCCACTTTTTCTCCCTAGCTCCCTCTTTGTTCTTTCATCTCTAAAACTAAGGAAGAAAAAGGACAAACAAAAACTCAAGCAAATATTTTACACATCCTCTGCTGAAAAAGCAATGTCTAGTATATTCTCAGTTCGTTTCTTATTAAAAGGTTATTGTCAAGTGCATTTTTCAGATAATTTTGACCACAGCTGAGTACTAAGCAGATACTTTCAATGGGCCAATAACAAAGCCCAGGACTCTATGAGAGAGAATAGCAGCATTTAATTTAGAACCCATCAATGGTTCTGAGCATTTCAAAGGGCTCATTTTAAAGTTCATTACCTTGCACTTTTCTGCCTGGGATTAGTTTTGTAACAATTTCATATAGCTCAGCTTGGAGAGGGGCGGGGAGGAGACACCTAGAAACTCAAACCTAACAATTTTGTTATTTCCCAAATCTTTGCCACTTCAGATGCCTTTCATCAGCAATGTCCTTTCTTCCATTTTCCTCATTCGGAATGATCTTAGGGAAAACTGGCTGCTCATGGCCTGGCTGAGAATACGATCTGCTGGATCAAGCACTGGCTGGATGGACAGGCCTAGAGAGTAGTGGCCAATGGTACTGAATCCAGCTGGTGACAGGTCACAAGTGGCGTTTCTCAGAGCTCAGTGCTGGGACCATTTCTATTGAACATCTTTATTGATGATCTTGATGAGGACACAGAGTCTACCATCAGTAAATTTGCAGATGACACCAAGTTAGGCGGGTGTGTCAATCTGCACAACGATAGGGAGGCTCTCCAGAGCGACTGGGATAGACTGAATCACTGGGCCAATGTTAATGGTATGAGTTTCAACAAAGCCAAGTGCCAGGTCCTGCACTTGGGCCACAACGACCCCATGCAATGCTACAGGCTTGGGGCAGTGTGGTTGGAGAGCTGTCTGGCGGAGAGGGATCTGGGGGTTCTAATTGACAAGCGAATGAATATGAGCCAGCAGTGTGCCCAGGTGGCAAAGAAGGC
>WUAM01000399.1:926901-960326 GCA_024336885.1 Actenoides hombroni
TCTCTCCTGTGCTGAGGACTCCAGAGCTGGACCCAGCACTGCAGGGGGGTCTCCCCAGGGCAGAGCAGAGGGGCAGGATCCCCTCTCTGACCTGCTGCCCACGCTGCTGGGGATGCAGCCCAGGGTGCCACGGGCTTCTGGGCTGCAAGCACACGGTGTCAGCTCCTGTCCGGTGTCTCATGCCCCAGCAGCCCCCCAAGTCCTTCCCCACAGGGCCGCTCTCCATTCCTTCACCCCTAGCCTGTGTTGATACTGAGAGCTGTTCTGCTCCAGGTGAAGGACTCTGCAGCTGGCCTTACTGAACTTCATGAGGTTCCCAAGAGCCCATTTCTCCAGCTTGCCCATGTACCTCCAGCTGGATCTCATCCCTCAGACACATCATCCACACTACTTTACAGTAACACAAGCAAACGGAGAGGTGCAGGAGAGAAGCCCTACTGAGCACTTAGCACAGGCGCGACACAAACCGGTAACCACAACTCTAAAATCGTGAAGGCAGCATGTCAGAAACACAACAAGCCAAACAGCATCAAGACAAGAAGAGCTCCTGATGCCCCGCCAGCTGCTGGTCAGCATTCACTGGGGTGCAGCTGCTGGAGCTACTGCATCTGCAGGGAGACAGAAAGAGCCGTTTGCTCCCCTGGCCCCATCACCACGAGGGACTCCAGAGCTGCTCTTGGGCTCTCAGCTGCACCTTGATACTTGCCAGCCACAGAGAGGGCCTGGGGGCAGAGGAGCCCTGCCATGGAGCACCCACTTGGGCATTCCTAAGGCAGCCAGCACCGCTCTACTTTCGCAAGCACAATCCCAAGGCAGCAAAGGGGTTTGCCTCAGTTAATTAGCACAGAAAGGAGCCACGAAGGAACCTGCTCTTTCATCTCTCCCAGGCTCTCCATGCCTTTGCAGTCCGAGATCACTGCCTCCTGGAGTCGATGGCTGGCTTGTGTCAAGTGATGCAGTTTTAATGTGTCTCTGGGAAAAGCGTGCAGAGGACTATAAATAGGGAATCTGACTCCTAAAATAGAATTTATTTATTTTTTTGCCTACATCATGTTTAATATACCAAGCACCCTTCACACGCTATGGTTTCCTAGCCGTGTGTCTGAACAATCTTTGGCCCTAGCACATACATGAAAGCACATGATCTTGCAGGGAGATACTGGCTTTTTCCTACACTTGCACAGCATATAGCGTACCAGGATTACATTTGAGAGCCTAAGAACTGATGTAACAAAAATAACACGTAGAAAAAACAGTAACACATCAGGTCCGAGATGGAAAACTGAACAGCAGCAGAAAAAAACCAAGGATTCAGGAGAGGAACACTTTCAATTATATTTTTGAAACTCAAACTAAAGTCTGAGGAAATGCAAGCTAGGATTCACATCAGGAAAAAATCCACAGCTGGATGATAATGAAAAATAAAACTAAAAAAATAAGAAGAGTGACATGCAAACCAGACACTGAGGACACATTTCATACTATAGCTGTGTACCAAGGTCTCTAAGCACTTCACAACAAGCAAACATTTCCCTAGGCAGCCAGAGACTGGCAAAGGCCATGTACAGAGACCCAGCTTTACAGAAGGCTGGTTGAGGTTTTTCCTGTTCTTAGGGGGAGGCGTTGTGGAAAAAAAAAATCTACTTACAAGTCAGGAAGGAAGAGGCAGAAATTTCAGTTTCTAGCCCCAGGCCAAGACCACGGGACAGCATTTCCCCCCACAGCCTAGGTACACATTTCAACACTGAAGTGATCACGCAGAACACCTAGCTGGTGTCACTGCCCAGGAAGGGAAGATGATCAAGATATTGCTACCTCGTGGAGACTCGATGAATTCTTGCAGGAAAGTGCTGCAAGCAGCTAAACACACAGGGCAGATCAAGCCACACAGAGCACGGGGAGGAAAAAGGGAGAGGGCTCAGCTCCAGACACTAGTGCAAAGCTTGAGGTTTGCAAGAACTGGTACAATTCCCACTTTGCCCCGTCTCCGTTCCTCCACTTGGTCACTTGGGACTCTGACTCCAGCCGTGGGAGAAGATTTCTGCCCTGTGCCCTCCTGTCCTGCTTCCTAGGTCAACAGCTCTGCCGTGGTTCTTTGTCTACACAGCAGAGAGGACGCTCTTGTAGCTGACAGAGCAAAAGCAGCCCAAGAAGGTGTGAGCTGAATCTAAACCAGTAAGCATGTGAAGACAGCTGAGAGCATGCCTACGAACAGCATCCTTGGATTTGCTTCCCCTCTCAAGCAACTCAGTTGACCTCCTCTGATGACAGGGCCATCTGCTCTCACCCTTTCTCTCATGTCCCTACCTTTTGAGTAGGGAAACTCACCCCTTCTCACAAAGTATCATCAAACCTGTTATGTGCTGGTTTTATAAACATACTCTGGTTGCTGGAGGAAAGGTCACATGCTTATCGGGAAAACGACTTCAGACAGCAAACCACAAGACACTAGGAAGCAATTAAACCCTAAAGACAAGTTCTTCACTGGAGTGCCCTTAGCAGCTGCCTGTTTCCTCAGTCAAGTTCCAAAAGAAATGGCTGCAATTTCCCCAGAACCAGCCCCAAGAAAAAGTGAACCCCTGGGTTTCCCAGCAACAGTCTGGTGGAATATGCAAAACTGCACCGGGCCTGGGAACACCAATCTCTGGAGGAATTTGTCATTCTGTAATTAAAGGACCATCATCTGTGAAAGCATCAGGCACATTCTGATGGGAATAAGGACGAGCGTGCTGACAGCAGTAATATCAATTGTACTTACAATATTCAAGCTCTACAGACATCTTAGCAAGGACAGCTCAGTAGCTTCATATAAAGGGCAAGTCTTCTTTGGGAGTCTGTGTAGTCTTCATTATTGGGGGTCTTGAAAAAGAAATCAGACATCTGCAAAAAGTGACTTGAGTCAAGCTGATCCTTCTGTGGATAGACACCATTCTGATGTCCTTCCAAACCCACAGCTATATGAGGCTCTCCTTTCATCTGCCTACTTTATAGCCTTAAAGCGGGTTGCTCTCTCCTTCCATAAACTCCGTTTGCTAGAAGTCACTCCCAAAATGAATACAATTCTTGATAACAGGAGACATCACTAAACAGGTAAATAGACAAGAATCAAACAGTACACCCTGAAGCTTTGTGTCTAAGGTTTGTGAACCACCCTCCCTCCTCCAAACTGGCTCTCTTTAATACAGAAACAGAAAGGCAACAATCCTGTTTGGGGTCAGTTCAGACAACTTCTCCGTAAGAAGAGCTGGAAAGTGGGAACTATGGCTCACTGCAAGTTAACAGAAAAGTGGATTATTACCTCATTATTTATTGTTTAGCACCTCAAGATTTGAAAAAGCAGCAACATCTGGCTGGCTAAAAACTAAACCCGAAGAGGCAGGGACTCCAGCTTCCCAGCTACATCAGTGAGCAACCCAAGTGTTTACAAGCAATACGTTGTCCTAAACTGCAGATATATCAAGCTGGCAAAGGGGAAGGTGTAAAGCTAAACATATTTATCATATATAACTGAATATAAACAATGCCAGAAGAAACGAAAGACTGAATTTTTAAAAGCTCAGTTCTGATTCATGTGTCCAAATAAAGGTCAGATTATGACGAGTCTACTATTACACATGCAAGCCTTCTGAAACAAATATAGCTATTAATGCCACAAGAAGAATTAGTAAGTGCAGAGAGCTCTTCCAAGTGACTTCTGCTCACTTATGTGAAAAGGGCATACAAGGTCTAAGGAAATCCAGCTTTAAGATCTCTGGGTAAGTCTAAAGGGCTCATGTACCACACTGTTTCAAGCTCAGTACTGCTGTTCTGAGCATACCCTGGTTAAGCAAGAACATAAATCAGCTAAACATTACTTCAGTGATGTGTAGCAGCAAATTACACAGTTTATGATATTTCTAAATTCATGTATTGAAACTCATTTGCAATCACCTTTCTCCAAACTTAAAGAGAAATTTAAGACAAGTAGATATTCCTCCCTCTGCCACCAACTACAAGCATGACCAATGCAAACACACCTCCACAAATGCAATGCTCTCTTGAAAACATATGGAAAAGCACTTTGCAGGTGCAGTAGCTGTGTAGCCACGTCATGATTTCCAACTGTAGTGCTACCATACAGGTGAAATCCATAGGTAAGACCTCTTGCCCTATTGTTGCTCAGGTCCATTCCAGACCAAGAGTCAGCTGGCCAAACTGCGCTTGCTTTCCCTAACAGATGGCCCCATTACCACTCAGGCTACCACACAGCAATCTTTTTATCAATTAACACAAATAGTCACTAGAGCCCGGGCTCAAGCACTTATCTGATTACATATCTGCTCAGAGCTGTCTGCATAGTAAAATAAAAAATACTCCAACTAGCACAGGAATCCTTTGTTTCCAAAACATCCCATGCTTGGCTAACTGAGAAACATTAGAAAACACAGGACAATTCTGTTACTCCCAAGAAGCTGCCTCTGCTTCCATTTTCCTTTGCAGAAGAGCCATCACTAGGAACCCCCCTGATGAAAGAGATCCTAGGTAAAAACTAAAGGACTATAAGATGCAGTAGTGGAACTCGTGAGTCAGGTCACTTGTAATACAAACACAAGTTTGTAACTCCAAAACTCAATCTATTTGATTTTCCCCAAGGCTCCTGGAACTGCTCATTCACTCTGAGCAGCTCCCAGCACCTTCTGTAAGGTGATCCTCACATTGTTTGCATCACCATACCTGTGTTGTCTTCTCTTGCCAAAGAAGGCTTTATAGTTCCCAAAGTCTCAGAGGGTATATAGTAAAGTGAAAAGAAGTCTGAAAGCCTCCAGTGAAACTTCAGAGTCATGCCTCAACCACAAGCACTGCATCTCTCCATTGCTTGTCATTACCAACCTAAACACTCCCAAATGGTACAATATAAATGCAGAAGCCCCAACCAAGGGACCTACAGTGCGTCTAATGCATTTAATTAGTCAATATCTGTAAGCACTTGGAAGATAAAAAGCAATGTGAAGTGCCAAGTATTACCACTGCGTAACCAGCGGCTCAAAAGCACGTTGCCAAAGTACAGCAACAAGCTTGTCCTTTTAAACCTGTTCCTAATAATTACGGCTGCTAACAACAGATATTGTTCAGCTGAGCGGACACGGGGAAGCTGCAGCAAACGGCTCTCATCAATCTGACACTGTTACTAAACGGCCTTTGCTAAATGTCAAGTGAGATTTCAAGAGGGAAAGAAAAATGCTTTTCTTCCCAGAAAAGGACAAAGTTTATGCAGATAAGAAAAAGTGAGACAGAAGTGGAAGCAAATGGCTGTTTTCAAAAAACCTCTAAAATTACTGCCAACTACACAACGCCTTAATAAGGACTCAGCTTCAAGCAGGAGAAAGGATCTATTACAGTGCTGCAAACTGCATCTTTTGGACACTGATATAACTCTTTACAGCAAAAAATAAAAGAAGATACTGTGATTTTTTTTTTTTCCCCTTATTCACAACTCTGTTCTAGTCCTTTAAAGAATTATACTGGAAGTAGCTTGCTGTGCGATAACTTCTTTCTTCATTTTTAAATATACTAAAAAAAGAAAAATACCTTGATTTGTGGCACCAAGGTAAAACATGGCACATTTCATTCCAAGTTTATTTGATATGCACAATTTAAATGTGCAGAAAGATTTTATTTTTTTTTATTCCTGAAAGGGCATTTATAAAACCTGGTTAATTTAACTACTCAGCATCGCACCAGACTTCTAGCTCAAAGAATACCCGTTATGTCCAAGATGCTTACCCTCATGAAAACATAATGCATGGTTGAGCATTAGCTTAGTAGCAAAGAGCTCTTAAAAGTGTCACACAAACACACCAGAGCTGCCAATATCTCTATATCATCTGTCTGGAAAGGGAATGCCTACTGGTTTTTATCAAGAGAATGCTGAAAGAAAGCCTTTTAAATGGTTATAAAGTGCTCCAAAGAAATGAATCTCTAGCATGCTTTCCTATGAGCACCCACCTCCCCCCTTTCCCATGCTTATATTAGACTGAGGATGATCTCCATCATGTTAATTCATCTCATGAACAGTAACAGATGTATTAAGGTACTCCATGCATATGGTGTTGATTTGTGCCATGGCCTTTCATATACATATAAAGCCCTGGCATCAGCTGCCATTTAAGCAGCTGCCACAAGGAGTAATGTGTTTTCAGAAAAGCAAAGGCTGGTGGTTCTCAGAGAAATTTTGAGAGTTGAAAAAAATCCAGTTTTAAGAAAGCTTCGGTATTTTCCAGCTGTGCAATGTGCACAAAGTAGGACTTTGGTGAAGAGTTGTCATTTACAGCAGAACCGAAGACTGAAGGTCTTCCAACTTGAAGATCTTACGACTTCAGAACAACCTTAAAACCAGGTAAAAGCAACACAACCACACCCCCCAAAATCTACAGACATTATGAATGAGAGATTTGAACATTTGCTCTTTGTGTCAACGGGATTTCCTCCAATTCCTGATGCTAACTAACCCTACTGGCTATTCCAGCATAAGCAGCCAACTAGTCTCTCTCTCCCATGAAAATACTCATTGTGCATCTAGAACCAAGACATTGATTGGAAACGCACTTCGTAGATCAAAAGCACTCTCACTTGCTTTCCAACACTCCACGCTAACCTGGCAAAAGAACCCTGTGGTGGGGAACACAGAGCAGAAAAATTTAGAGGAAAAAAACAAAAAAAAAAGGGGGGAGGATAGAGCACTCGTCTCCTTCCATCTAGAAAGAGCAATTTTGTTGATAATTTTAACACTCTCCTTAACGCAAGGTGCCAATAACCATTATTCATTTAGTTCCAATGCTGGTTTTATGTCCTTGATGGAACCTCAGAGCAATTCCTGCACCCCCAGACTGGTGCAGAGATGACTTACTAGTTATATTCAGCAGTCCAGTAACACACACAAAAGATCAAAGGGAGTGACCAAAACTAATACACCACGAAAAGCAGCCTCCTGACTCTCTCTGAAGACGAAGGCCTTCTTTTTTGACTGATCGCTGTCTGAAATAAGCTTAGAATTTTGTTCTGTTGTTCAATTCCTTCCCTGCTCAGGGAACTGATTCAGAAAAGTCAGGTTACTTTCATCAGCATTTTTCTTCCTAAAGGACTATTTCATGCCCTGAACTTCAGCTGGCTTTTTAGGTCAAAAGTGGGTAACAACAAAATTAAGTTTCTGTATTAGAGAAGTTACAGTTATGAGAAAAAGGGAGGGGGGAATTGGGAGAGGTAATGAGCACATTTTACCCGATTTTTACGGGATTGATGTACTTGCCTGAAAGCATATTGAGCCACATCAATACAGGCAGCTAATGAAATAATGAGTTGTGTGAACTACCACCTTATGTTTGCTTAGAGGAACTCGGCTTTAATGAGGTAAGCAAGGGAGAGCTGGGAGGAGGAGCCGGGCAGGAGCCAAGTGCAGCCCCACAGCAGCCCCTAGTGCCAGCACCCACCGCTGCATCTCCCCAGGGGCTTCTCACCCACTCCATCCCGTTTCCAGCTGCAATGAGGGGAAGAGAAATGATGCTGAACCGGTGCTAGTGACGTGGTGTTCCCTTGGTATTATGCGGCACCAAGATGAACTGAACTCAGAAATGACTCTTAAAGAGCTATGCATAAATCTGTTCCAGGTCATGAGGAAAAACTGATTTTTCAACTGTCTACTTTTAATCATGATAAAACTCAGTAAGGAGTGCAGGAAAAGAAAAGGGAAAAAAAAAAAAGGTAAAAGCTTGAAAGATTGACAGTAGAGAAAGGGCTCACTGGAACGGTCATTTCGTGCTTGGCTCCAGAGACAGTCTTTCAGAAAGGCTTGCCAGAGGAAAGGCAGCTCAGATCTGCTCCTACAGGAGAGGAGGCAAAGGGCTCTGAGGGTCAGCAAAATTTACAACTAATTCTTGGAGACAAGGCAAGGAGAAAGGGAAATACTGGTTCCAACTCTTTAGCTGAAACTTGACCTTCTTTCCACAGACTGCAAGAAAAGGAAGAAAAAAAATAAAAGGTCATCTAAAAGAGTCCTGATAGTTGTTCACCTCTCAAGTACAAGAAGTTTCAATGTTTTGAACAGAAAATCTGCTTCTGTTGTAGCAGGAGGATGACAGAAGCACTTGAACCTTCTGAAGAAGTAGGTAAGTGTGTGTATGGATATGCACATGGTATTTCTAGCTGCAGGCATGAGAACAGGAATGCATTTCTAAATAAATATTGTGCTACTCCTTGACCTCAAGTCTGGAAGAGTTGGTGTTGCACAGCATTAAAAGAACAACGAAGAAAGCAGTGACAAGAATGATACCTGCAGTTATGAAGATTTGAGATCAAAATGTGAGGTCAACTCAAGTTATTTCATAAAGCAAACTAGCCCAGACACAACCTTGTTCTGTCAGCGATGGAACATTGTAAGAAGACTAAAGTGTTATTACTTGCATTATTTAAACTGTAGTTAGATTTATGCAGAGAATGACAGGGGCTGTCTTGAAGGATTCAGTGCTGCTTTGCCTTATTCTGATTTGGAAATAAATTTCATTTTAAAAACCTCAGCAGAAGAATATATACATCCATACTACTGAGCATACAGAACTTCAGCGTTGCCTCTATCATGTCAATGAACTGAAAACTTTCAACCTCGTATAATTTCCTCACTTCTTAGAAAGTTCTAAGTTCCTAAGGCATCGATTTCCAAAAACATAAGTCAAAGCCACCATCCTCCTGAACTTCCTTCCCCATTTCACACACTCACAAACCACCTCTCCTGATGACACTGTCGTGATGATTTGTTTTACCTAATTTAGAGAAAGCCTTAAATGTAGAATTAATGTTAACAACTAATTTAGTTAACATTTTACATGTGTCCTCTGCACCACAACAGAAGTGATGGGGTAAAGAGTTATACTGTTCTCTGCTTCCACTTCAGCTAAAATCCTGAATGTCAATCTGTTTGCTCTGTAAGGAATACATACCAAGGAGGGAAAAAAAACACAACAAAAAACCAACCTGCTTTTTAATCATAGTTTTCGTATCCTCCCGTCAAGTTCAATAGAAAATTACAACCCAAATATTAAATGCTATGGGATAGTTTAACAAATCCTACAGAAAAGTGCCGTGTTAATGTTCTACTATATTTCATAAATTTAAGAGTAATCACCACATAGCCCTGTGACCTTTTGGTATAAGCCTGTAGTCTCCATATCCACTAAATGCCACACAAAGCATCTTCAGGGGGCAGAGGTTCCTCTAAATCTGTGACTAGATTCATGCGTCATAGCCTGACCTTCTCTAAAACTCTTGCTACAAGGGTTATTTTACCAAATTCTGAAGGTAGATCCTGTGCTGGGATCAGCTGGCTGGACTGCTGTAGAGTCTCCAAGTCCCAGTGCTGCTGTAAGGCCTGACTAGTCAAGTTTTCTGTATCAATCTCCTCAGAGAGCAGTGCCCATCCATCTCTGGCTTCCCTACACAGCTACAGAGCAGTTAGAGCAGCACCCCACCCACATGGGGTTTATAACATTCATCTCTATTATTCAAACCGGTCCCACAGCTCTGCTTTTGTTGTTTCTACCTCTGACAGAAACACAATCAGCCTTGCAATCCCACAGTGTGACTGGGATCGTTCAGAACATTGTGGCCAGTAGGTCAAGGGAGGTTCTCCTCCCCCTCTACTCTGCCCTAGTGAGGCCACATCTGGAGTATTGGACCCCATTCTGGGCTCCCTAGTTCAAGAGAGACAGGAAACTACTGGAAGGAGCCCAGCGGAGACTACCAAGATACTGAGGGGACTGGAGCATCTCCATGCCAAGGAAAGGCTGAGAGCACTATGGCTGTTTAGCTAGAGGAAAGATGACAGAGGGGATCTGATCAATAGCTGAAGGATGGGGGGCAAGAGGCTGGGGCCAGAATCTTTTCTGGAGTGTCCAGTAACAGGACATGGGGCAACAGGCACAAACTGGAACCTAGGAGGTTCCATCCGAACAACTCCTTTCCTGTGAAGGTGCCAGAGCAGCCCGGAGGGGTTGCAGTCTCTCCTTCTCAGGGGAGATTCCAAACCCACCTGGACAATGTGATCCTGGGCCCCCTGCTCTGGGTGACCCTGCTGGAGCAGGGGAATTCCATGAGATTGGTTGGACTCGGTGATCTAAAAGGTCCTTTCCAACCACAATTATTCTGTGATCTCCAAGGGTCCCTTCTAACCCCCACCATGCTGTGGTTCACAACATGATGTGTTAGAGTATGCTGCAGTACAAGCTATGACTAGAGCTTCACACCTACTGCAACTCTGGAGCTATTTGAAGCAACTGGAAGCGAGACAAAGCCTCCAATACAGCAAGTCAGAACTTCATGGTTGATTTAGTGACTCAGCTCTTTCTTAATGCCTCTCAAATTATTCTTGCACTAGCTGCTGTGGAAGAGAATGAGTCAAAAGTTGGTTGCATATTTCATCTCCATCCTCACCAGAGCAGGGCAAACAAGCAAAGAAAAATGGAATTAACAAGAGCAAGCTTTAGAATCAAAACCAAAACTAACCTTGCTAATAGTCTAGTTCCTCCTTATCCCCTAAAATGACATAAAGGCTGCCCACTGTCTCGACATGGTGACCCACCTTTATCACCCCCTCATACCACATGACTGGCAGTTGCATCAGCTCTAGCCAGGGCTTGGTGCAGGTAATAGAGGTGCAGGCACCTCCAACGTGATCCATTCCTTTGTCACCTCTGTCCTGCACACACCCTGCAGGATAATTTTAAACCCGGATGGCCCCTGAAAGTAATGAAGAAGGCAGCAGCAAGGCAATAGTAGTGTCCTAATCCTCACTCTTGCCTGCAGAAGAGCATCTTAAGAGAATAATTTTGGCTTTAAAGGTCACAGGCAGAAAAAGATCACGTACCTGAACCACAGCCTCGACCCTGACTGCACTGCACTGTTGGTGCAACCTGTTTTGTTCCAGTTCTGCTAAGTTAAACTATGATCTCAGAAGGGAGATATTGCTTTGTCTCAAAACAACTGAATTTTAAACAGGTGTTTTGCAATAAATTAAATTTAAAAAAAATTATTACTGCTTCCGAGCGCCTGCAAGTAGAGATTGAAAGCCCAAGCAAGTGAAAGCATTTCTTTATCTTCTGAAACTCAGGACATTGTGTGGATAATGAAATGCCATTAGAGATATTTGTTACTGTAATACAGAGAAAGCAAGTGAATTGGAAATGACACAAGTGTCAGGGGTACACACAGTGGTGGGGAGGAAGCTGCTCATTTCTGTCCTGAGGGCCAGGAGACAGGTACTGGGGGAACCATTTACCAGCTTCATGCAATGGCTCTGTAACAGTTTTAGTAGTCTATACAGTATATAAATCTATACTTTCTTTACCCTACAGGAAAACAGGTCACAGGGAAAGGAAAAGCAAGTAAGACAGATCACAGAGTAGCTGCATATGGTTATAGCAGATCAAATATAAAACTCTTCTTACCACAGCTACCTGAACACTTTTATGGGCACAGAAGAGCCTGTTCCCTCCAAAAGGGCCTTTATTTAAAGGCAGTGCATATAGACTGTTCTTTTGGGGGTTAGCACATCTAATGAGCAGGGCAACAAGGGTATTGACTGCATCTATTATTTTCTTTTGTTGGGAGACAAAGTCTCTGTAAATAATTGAATTCAACAAAGACTTTCAATCTGGGGCAAAAGCAAGGGCAAAACACATTAGTTTCATTTCGTATCACACACACACACCCCAACTCCTTCTCAATATTAACTTCAAGTCATAAAAATTAAATTGACTCTGGAGAAGTGCAGGAAAAAATAGAAATAAAAGCGGGAAAAAAAGTAGGGCTCAAGAAGCAGACCTTAAGATGGATTGTTAAAAAAAAACACAAAACAAAACAAACCCAAACCATCACAGTTGTACACCAGTAATCTTACCCAAAAGTTTTCTAGTGTAGCTACTATAGCTGTTTGCTTTTTCCGACTGTATTTCTTGTTGAAGAGGTATTACCTCCCAAGGAGACAGCTTCCACACCGAGCAGGAGCATATTCATCATTTTTCACAAACAGAAACAATTAAAGCATTTCCTTTGCAATGTTAAAAATCCAGAGTATTACAGAGGGCAATTTCCAGTGCTGTTACCACCAATGGTAGAAAGCCTGCGTAGCCTTAAATTCTTTGTGTTTTCTAGTGTGCGTGTTATCCTACTCCAAGTCAAATGCAAGGTCAGTGCCTGTTGTGGCAGGCATGCTGCTCTTCCCCCAGTGACCTTTCCTGCACTGCTTCTTGCGGTGCTTGCTGCTAGGCTTCAGTAATTAAACATGCCTAAACCTGAAGGGATTGCAGAAATGCACCTACATTTGAAAAGTACCATTTAGACGATAATTTGTAGAACAACAACTGGAGGCCAAATGCTTATCCTCATCAACTGACATCCTTACTGGAACTCCCTATTCATTTCCATCGCCCGAGGGCCTGGACAGGATCAGGAAAGCAGGCTCCTAGTACACCAATTACAGTTAGACAATATGAAAAGAACAAAAGGAAGAGACAGCTACCAGCAACACTTTGACTTCGAAGTAAAAGAATTCAAGTGTTAAGAGCTCAGGCATGGTTGCTGATTAACAAAAAAAAAAAGCACTCATCGTACAACAGGCATTTAACCTTGACAAAATAACCTGAAATGAAAAACCACTTCTGTTACATTTAGAAATATGTGGTATTTTTTCAAATATTAATAGATTTGGAAAAAAATCACTACTTCCCAAAACGCAATTTCTCCTCCCCTTATGTAACACAAACCTCTCTTCCACTAGCAAAGTCAGTGTTTATGACTATCAGAAGAGTAGCTTTCCTTTTCTACTTCCTCTGCATCCTCAAGACCATCCCTTGATAACCTTCTGCTCCTTAAGTTTCTCCCCCTGTATATGAAAGGATAAAGAGAAGCGGGGCAGCACATTTCCTGCTGACAACACCACAAAGGCTTCAAACTGGCTCATCCCTAGCCAGAGACAAAGACACAGAGATAAGAGATGATGAAATCAGTTATGCTTCTCCACTGCTGGACCTCCAAAGCCTCCATTAAATTCCAGATGGAATAATTGCCAAAACTCTCACAAACCCCAGCAAAGCTTTGATTTCAAGAGGGAAGTTACACAAATAGACTTATTTAGTATAGGCCTTTTACTAAGTTTCCCTTGTCTTTCCACGTTCTGTAAAGATGTTCAGTAGAACACACACCCCATGTGTTAAATGAGGTGTTTCATAAATCAAAGCTGATACGCTTGGAATGTTTCACACAGATCTTCACAAGAAGGAAATCAGCAGATCAAGGAAATTCCATCCTTTCTTTTTAAACTTCTAGCCTAACACTTCCCATAAAGGAAAACAGCGTTTTAGTAATGCTGTTATTACATTTATTTATTAATTTAAAAATTGAATAATAATTATCACCACTTGCCTGGTGGCAAACACTCCCCTTGAAAAGAAAAAGTTCAGATGTAGGTAGAAAAACAGAGATGCATCTCTCTAAAACCAGGAGAAAATGTAAAGCAGTTACCCCTGACTTGTAATGATTCATCTGTTAGAGCTGGTGTCCCAAGCCTGCCTACTACAGAACCCGCAGACAGGTGTGGAGCTTCTCTATTCATCTAACTGAAAAGCCAGACCGTGCATCTCCTCCTCCTTCAGAGAAAGAATATAATAAGAAGAATTAAGGCAGACTAAGAGAATCTTTTAGGCAGCTTAAGACCCTTAAGCGCACATTCCCAAGACAAGTATTTATAATATAGGAAGCCTCCTAGTTACCTCTCTCAACTGTCACTGTTTTCAGTATTGCATAAAGCTGCTTAAACTATAAAGCTGATTGTCAAGGGAATCCTAGTTCGAAGGCATCTTTTGTGGTTTGAAGGGGTTGTGACTTCCGTGGAAGGGCACCAGGTTACTGCAGCAAGCCCGATATGAATGACAACGAAGGAAAAGGAAAGCTAACGACACAGGCAATACTGTCTCTCCTTTACTACTCCGCTAAATCACGTGGTAAATGCAGGACAGAGCCAAGGAGTAATCCTGGCTCCCCTGGGGCCACTTTGGTCTCCAGGAAATAGTGCCGACACCCTACTGCAGATCACAGTACAGCAAGCTACAGCCCACCCCACCACAAGCATCCACTGAAGTGTCAGTGTGGCAAATCCCATGGGGATCAGATGTGATGTGAAGCATGAAGCGGAGAAAGAACATGCATGGTATTTACCACATGACAATCAGGTTACATTCATCCAACCCTACATCAATTCAGCCCAATTATTTGGCATATTCTAGACCTCTTAATAGAAAGCCATTCGCAAGTTGGTTGGTTTGCAGGTTTTTTTAGTCACTAGAACTCCTCAAGTTTACATGGTTTGACTTACATTTTTTCCCTGGAAGACACGTGGGTGATTACATAAAAACTGCCACAGTCAAATATTCTAAGGCCTAGCTCACCAACTCTGGAAATCCTAACAGTTGGTTTTCCAGAAATGAGTTCAAATACCTACCCATTCAGTTAAATTACTTCCTACTTTCTCTATGATACACACTTTCCATGCAACAGTCATTTTATTTAAAACGTTATCTCGGAATACTTAGGATCTTGCCAAACTATGCATTAAATCACCTCTTCTGCATGCTGCAGTTTGCTTCAGACTTCCTGAACTCAACTGATGGAAATGTCAGCTGTGCTGAAGCCACGGTTCCCATAGCTCTCCCAACAGTCCCATCTCAACTCAAGTTCAGCACATCCTTATTTAAGCTTCCAACCACACAAAGTATCTTGTTTTCCTGGGCCTTTTGTCCAAACGTGAACTAAACTAGGTCTCTTATCTCATTTGTTTTCAGAACTAGATCGTGCTTCTACTTGAGAAGAATGATGACACAGCTGAACAGATGAAGAACATGACTTTAATATTTACAACCCCACTGCAATGCAATAATTGAAGAGTCTGTAGCGAGACAGTATTCCCAGGAAGATATGTTCTTACTTGATATTTATTCTTACTCAATATGCATCCCTTTGCTTAAGGAACTGCAGCTCAAGTTTCCTACCAAAGTCCAAAGCTTAGGTTTTCAAAGCTTTTTCAAGAGAGATCCAAATCCCTTACTGAGTTTTGAAAATACCACTCCTGTTATTAGTCTTGCTCTGTCTGTCCTTGTTCAAAGCAAAGAGGCAGACTTGGGACCGAAGTGACATTTCTGAAGCATATGGTTGAGATGCTTAAAAGAACATTCTACAACCCATTTTTCCCCACCAGAACTGCTAAAACACACTTTCACTGCATGCAAAAGTAAAATATTCTTCAGCGGGCAGTCTGTACACTGCAATCCTTGCTGGTACCCTGACAAGAATTTCAAACTGCTTTTGTTTGGGGGAGTAACCTCTGCAATATATTTCCTTCCTACTTTTGAGTTCACCCATTCTACTCTTTTTCTTCCCACTTTTTACTATTGAATTTTCTGCATTCCAGAAGGTGACTACTCTTGAAGGTTTTCAGAAATTTTTAGGTAGGTCATTTAGATTCAAAGTGCTTCATTTTCTTCCTGAAATAACTGAGGGTATAGTGAAGATTTATAGGTTTACATGAAATGCACAGTTATTACAGTAAGTAGCTCCAGAGAAAAGTCTATAAATAAAAATAGGTTGAAACAAACAGCCTCAGTGTGAGAGAAAGGCCTTATCTCGGAACACTCACCTTCTCTTTGTCCCTTCAACTACAAGCTACAGGAGGCTTTCAACCATTTCTAACTGATAAACAATGGGGGGTCAGGGTGTGTGTGTGTCTCGGGGTAAATCACACTAGCAAGGAAATTCCATCCCTAGCTTTCCCTAATGACACCAAAAAGCTGTCTTACTGGTTTCATAAGCTAGTGAGCCACTATACGGGTAGCGCCCAAGTGTTGCTTTTCTTACTTATTTGCCTCTTTCTTTCTGGGACAGCAGACTAGACAGTAAAAATTAGGTACTAACACACAAATTAGAAGAAGAAAGCCAAAAAAATACGAAAAAAAGCTCACCGGTTGATAGCTTCACATCACACAAGAAGATTTTTTTTCCTACAGCTACACAATAGAAAGAGGAGAACTTTCTCAGTCCCACGGGGAGTTAAATCAAACGAAGCAAACATCTGCAAAACAAGGTTACTGGCCTCCCACCTCACTTGCCTGTATCTTTACCTCGTACCAGTTCTGCAATTTGAGAGGAGCTAAGCAGAACAGGAAATAACCCTGTTCTCACCCTTGTAAACAGGATCAACAGGACTGGAACCGATAGTCTCTAACTACTGGTGCGTGCTCAACTCCATGAGCACTTGACATAAACGTAACCTACCAAAACAAGATCTTAAATGATCACAAAGGTTAGAATAACAGGCCTCGCAGAAAATCTCCCCACCGTGGGATGCAAGCTCAAAGCTACATGCAAAATGCAGCAACAGAAGCCCTTTACATTTGCAATTATGAGCCTCATTTAAACAGGCTTTTTCTCCCCCGCCCACTGATGTCTCTGCTAGCCTTTGCAACGCACGAAGCACAACCAGAATACCTACCACTGATGGCCAGTTAAGTAAAGAAACTTGGGCAAGGTACAAAATAATTGTTGCCTGCATAAAATATGCCCTGGGGGGAGACCAAGATTCCTTGCTACCATTCTGCATCTGTGGTATATATTCTGAGAAACGAAGTTTCCAGTTTCTGAGGCAATCTCTGCCCACCACCCTCCTCCAGGATCAATACCTTATGTAACCACTCCTGGGTTGGCAGCAAGAGCTCTTACACGGCAGCATCTTGCAGGTTCTGAGAACTACAGAAACTGCAACTTTCCTCCTCAGCAATATGAAATCGCTGTAGAAAACTCAAATACCACTTGGGCATTTGAATCTTAACTTTGAGAACATCACCATCTTACCAACCTTGTTCGAAATACAAAGGTCCTAAGAAAGGACTGGCAGTAGCCGTACTAGTGAAGCAGCGAATTATTATCCGTTCTTGCAAGACAGGGTGTCCTACCAAAGTAGTTTACTGAGCAAAATGCAGTATCTAAGTCACTACTGTCCATCTTAAATAGCCCTGAACTGTTGCCCCTTTATCTATTAACACATCTTCACTGGCAATTGTGCCCTTTTGTCCTTCATCTTCCCTTTACGACTGAGCTTCAGGCCTCAGTTTCCAATAAGACCATTTCAGGCTTCTGATCTTTGGTAAACGATTCTTGGTGGGGCAGCTTAAGTCTTTTATTCCTCAAGTTAATATAGAAATGATTACACTTATTCTACAGTTTGCAAAAGCAACGTTTCTCAGCATTTCCTACAACCTGAACAGTAAAAGAGAAGCAAATACCCACATGTGTACTTCATGCTCTCAACACTCCTCTTGGCCAAACTCCTAAAAGCTAGTGTCCCAGTCAACATTTTCTCAGGGGTTTTTTGTTATACAACTCCACAAAAATACTTCATCTTTTCAATTAATTTCATAAGAACATAAGGAACTCTTACTACTAAAGGATGCCTTCTTGACTACCTAATCAGTGGAAGGCCAAACAGCAGGTAGCACCACTAGGCCGTCTTCCCTAAGCAACCTGAGTAACTGTCCCTTTGAAAGCCAAGAAATTAAACAATCTCCCAAACAAACTTAGTTTTCACACTTCCAGTTAAGAGTACTGCAAGCAGAAAATGAAGTCGTTTTAATCTGCTGCTAAGAGTTTTGAGTATCTGTCATTTGCCAGCCCAGGAACTGGTATTTTGGGTTCTGAGTCTCCTTCATTCCTAAACCTCAACCTTTAACACTAAGTGAAATGGGAAGGAGCGCAACGATGGCAAAAAAAGCCCCAAACAAAAACACACACAACCAACCAAAAAAAAAAACCCCACCCCAACAACCTAACACTACAAAAACAAAATAAAGACAAACAAAAAAAACCCCAACAAAACAAAAACAAACCATGCCACCAAACTACTGCAGTCAACTAACTTGTCAACAGCTGAAAGGACCTAATTTCAATTTTCTTAAGTAGCTAAAAGCTGTAAATTTTACTTACTATTAATTCTCTTGTCAGAGATTTAAGCACATTAACTCCACTGGCAGGAAATTTCCAGCAATCCTAGCTTTTGTCACTAGAGAGGTCAACATCCATAAGCAGCGTGTGTTTACTGATCAACTACTCTTTTTCAAGCTCGTTATTTCCAAGCCAGCCCCAGTGCTATGACATTAGCCTAAGATAACACTGCACACCAACACAGTGAGTCAGCAAGGAAAATGAGGTGTTCTGCCATCCTACAGAGCTTGTTCTTCTGCTTCAAGCCCTGGAATTGCTGGTACATCTCCTCTCTCCCATCCTCCCCTTGCTGGCATGTCGCTGCAGAGCTCCAAGATTGACTTACCAGTTGTCAGTCCAGCACGTTTCAGAAGGAAGGAGGAATTCATGTGTAAAGTACCCTGGGTCTCAGAAAGACAGAAACATGTGCTGGAGAAGCTGAGCACCTGGGTTGGCTGACCTCAGCAATGTGAAAAGGAAGCTACCCAATTAATTGCAACTAAGTGGAAAAAGCAATTTTATTTTTATCTTCCACTCATTCTTAAAACACCATTTGAGTAATGCAGCTCACAAGAACCTCACCGTACCCGTATTCCCGCTGAGACGTCACCTGTATCATGCAAGACCTGCACAGCAAGATCTGCACAGACCTTCCTTTCATATTTCAGCAAGGCATGCAATGCCTAGTGGGTTGAGCTGATGCAAGCACCCAAACAGCACCGAGAACAGCACCTTTTTCCCATGACGTGAAACCGGAGGAGTATGGGGCATTACAGGATGAAATGGAAGCCCCACTGGAATGAAACACTTCACTTCCTTTTCAATTGAACTGAACATTTAAAAACAAACAAGACACCACAAAAGCCACACATGGTCCAACTGGTGCTGAAGCCTGTTCCCACCTAAGACCTGCTAGCAGTGCCTATTAGCCATTTCCATTCTTGCCATAACAATAGCAGTGGCATTAGAAACCCAAATTGATGCCGTGATGTAACATGTTACATACAGTATTTTGTGTGTTAAAGGTGTACAACACCAGAAGATGGCCAATATGACAGTACAATTAGTAAGTCAGAACTGAAGTCCAGGAAAAGTTCTAACTGACATCTACTAAACCAACAGAAATACTGAGGTAGGGTTGGGGAGGGAAGAAGCATGAGATGTCCTCTTCAGTGAATCTGTTCAAATGTCAAATGAGCACCGTTTGTTTTAGTCTGCAGTATATAAGGAGATAATACTACCTGCAAAAAAAAAAACGTGCACCAGCCTCACTTCTGTAGGGTTCATGCTCACCAGAAATAGATGATTAATAACATCTGGACACCACATAGAAGCGAGCAGTGACATCTTTCTTTTCCAGCATACAGGTGACTACCCATACAGTTCATGGCAACACTACTAAATTTTACCCTAGACATCCACAGCAATACTAGTGGAGCAAGCGAGTCATAATTTTTTCGACAGAACATGGAAGTTGTTTTGTCTCTAAGCAGAACATTTACACCCTGCTCTCCCCTAGTCAACATCTCTGCTCTGATGATCTTATGGCATACTCCAGTTCTAAAGCCAGGTTAAGACTGAAAAAAATCATGATTTGTCATTTCAACACGTACACTCCCTTTCTTTTTTAGCCCTCATTACACACAGCCCGTTTCCCATAGTTAAAAGAGAGCATAGCTTATTGCCTGGTGAAACATATTCATGTGCTACAGGCAATGGGGCTTGAGGAAAGTAATAGGGAAAACTGTGGCAAACTGCACCACACCAGAAAGAGATTTGTTTGTCATAATCACGTAGATTAAAGACACATGCAACACAGAATATTACTTCCAGAAAATGAGAGAAAAACACACCTATAACCAGTTCTCCTTTCTTCCTTAATCCCTCTTTAAAGCTATTATGCAAAACCAGTGGGAAATAGAGGGACTGACTGACAGGATGCAATAATAGAAAGTGATTTGATTACTCTGAAGCAGAGCCTTTTCATTAAGTTTTTAGCTTTACAACACAGGATCTATCACAAGAAGGGTCAGTACACTTGTTTGTGCCAAAGGGATCAAAGGTCCATCCTTTTTGATGCATCCTTCTATTTATAAATCTGACACAAGTCCCCCTTTCTTTCCACACATTCCATATGTATACATGCAAATACAAGCCCCTCAACATTCAACCATTCAGTCGGACTGCATTTTGGCCACATCTTTTTACATGAAATAACCAGCTATGCAGTTGTTCAAATAGATATCATTAGTCATTCATATTCCTGTAATTGAGGAGCGAGTACCTAAAGCAATTCCATTTGGAGAAGGAAGCATCTTTGAAATGTATTTACAGATGGTTTTCTCTCCTCCTTGGGAATGCTAAGTACTATCAGTGCAGCAATAAAAGACGCTCAACTACAAGAGCTCCAGTTCTATTGCAGTGCAATGCTATTTTATTTCTATCTTTTAATGGAAAGATGGGAAAAGCTACAACAGTTAGGCTGTTCCTGCTGAAACTGCATTGGGGAGGGAGGGAGGGGGGGTGTGTGGTGTGTATGTGTGTGCTCAAGGTAAGTGCCAGGTTTAAACACCGAGTAGCATCACAGATACATGATTGATAGATCAATCTCCAGAAATACTGGAGGGTCATGAACCTTGCTGGATAAGACATTTACTTTGGTCACCCGAGCACTTGGTAGGACCTCAATCCCCCAGACTAAAGGCCCACAAAAACTCCTTTGTGCCTGGCATTCTGTTCCATAGGAGTTATTACTGTTGGGCCCTGCATTTCATAAAGTCTGTAGCTGAAATAAAGAAACCAGCAGCATTCCAAAGGTTAACGAGAAGCAAACGGATGAACTTCATATAAGTGATGTACAAATCCTCACATTGACATTCTGTTACCTTCTACTTCCACTAACAGCAGCAGAAGCAGCTTTTTACTTACATATTCATCATTCCAGAGCTGACTGAAATGCAGGGGAAAAACTAGACAAGATTTATGAAAATATGCAGACTCCCATTGAAGAAACTGTATCAGCTGTATTTCTTGTCCATTCTAGATACTTTCCAAATATTTTAGCTGTTTTCATAAAGAGAATTCTCTCTCTGGAAATTCTAATACCTTTGAAATGGAAGGAGCTCTCTAGTGCTATTTAACTAACATTTTCCCGTGCCAAAGACCACTGTTTTGCTAGCATTTTTCTTGTGCTAATAGCAAGGGCAGCAGAGGAAAACAAAAAAACAACAAAAAACATCCCCCCCCCCAAAAAACCCCACAACACAGAAAAGGAAGTAAAAAGGAATACAAATTACAAGCACAGACTTTACAAACACCACACTCCATCTGCACCCAGTACTCATGTTTTTGCTTTTTTTCCCCAGCTCAAGCCAGAAAGCAGGATACAAACACGGCAACAGACGGGGTAGACAAACCCCTGGACTTACCTTTTGTTCAGTCCCTCCGCAAACTTCTCAGAAAGGCATTTAAATTCCTCCAGCTGGATTCACATCTCGTTGCTTTTCTCTTTCTCCAAGTCACACAGCAGCAAAACAATTAGTTTTCAGAGGTTCCATTTACTGCTCTTCCATCCCCAGCAAAATGCGTCCAGGAGACTGTGCCAAAAGTAAGCCCAGAACTCAACGGCAATTGGAAAAGGGAGCGTAGGGGGGTTGCTGAAGGACCAGACTGTGAAATTCAGGAGCTTGAGCACAGAAATATCCTGCTGTACAATATACCTGGCTTCTCGCTCACCAAAAAAACTGTAGTGCAAACTGTCAGGAGTAGCCTCCAATAGCTGCTGTGTGTGCTGCAGATGGTATGTCTCACTGTTACCTTCCCAGATGGGTAGAGGATTCAGAGAGCAGCAAAACCAGGGGGTCGCCTCCAAAGCAGGTGGATTGCCAGCCACTCATTCACTCAGTCCAATTAATCAAGACAAGAACAGCTCCATCACCAGAGGTATCTCCTTCCAGGGTGCACAGGATTATGGCAAGGTTATTAATCTTGCTTTGCTGCATCCCCCCCCACCCCCTACATTCAGCAGCCTGCACCGAGATGATTGCCAGCTCTGTCTCTGTCCCTGTTCTACTGCATTTTGCTCAGCCCTCTGTTGCTGCAAGTGAAACACAGAGGAGGGAGGAATACTAATAAGGTGGTTAGCTACAGTTTCTTTAAGGCGTTCTACATACTGGGTGTACGTGCCTCTGTGTGTGTGTATGTGGGGGTATTTTCCATGGGGCAATCCAGATTTCTTTGCAGCTGAAACAGGATCTGGTTCTCCATCAAAGTCTGAATTAATCTGGATTATCACTTAATGAATGTCAAAGCCAGCAATTGTATTTTACTTAGAATAAGAGGAGGGTACTAAATGGTCTAGAAGATTAAGATGCAGGGGGAGAGGGTGTATGGAGGTGATTGCATGTGTGTGTGAAAACGACGCTACACCCAGAGAAGCACATTAGGTTAGGAAATTTGTTCCAAAGCAACTCATTTCAGCACTATTTTAGAAGTCATTCTTACATCCTGCGCTAGTCAGGATTTTAAAATCAGCACTATATTATCCATCTCTAGATTATACAGCAATATGCAGAGTCAAGTAAATATTTTTAGAGAAGAAAGGATTTCTGGCAGGAAAAGAAAAATTTAGAAAGTCAGTGGAGGCAGACATCCAGCACTGCATTTATGAAGGTGCTTGAAATTCCCTCCTTGAAGGAGATTTGTTCTGCTGAAACCTTGCACTTGTGAAATGAGTTTAGAGTTCTCAGCCCAGCAGCCGAAACAGATTTTCCCTGAATTGTCCAAGAGGCTGACTTGTACTTGCTGCAGCAGAACACCCAGGTTCATGCACCAGTGCCAGTCCCAGCTGTAACTGACTCACATGAAATATGAAATCAGTCCTGTCGCCTTTGCGTTCCCACAGGTAATTCAGACCTTTTGCATTTGTTTCAGGATGCAGGTGCTGCTGTCTCACTTGGCATCTATAATTCCAGCTTTTCACAGCAGGTAACACTTAGAGATGCCTTCAGGAACCTGAAAGCAAAAATAAACCATTCTTTAGAAGCAGCTTGGGGATTACTACAGCAAGTAATAAATGTGTGGTACTGGTAAAGAACTAGTTCATAGGTCTGAGTAACCAAAAGTACTTGACAGAGCTCCCTACAGAATGGGCTACATGAAATGAGTTCAGTTCTTCATATCACATCACATGGTGGCAACTCAACTGTGATGGAGCAAGCACAGGGATGGAAAGGCCCGTGCAGTTTTAGCTAGCCTATCCATAGCCTAGCTGGCAAAGAAGCCTGGAGGCACTGGCCACAGCAGTGTAACTCTAATTTTGGCACAGAGGACTACAACCTGATGTGGCACTGTCCAGAAGCCCTGTTGCCAGAATATTTAATACTAACACTGAGTAGAAGTCTTCTTTTAGTTAGTAAACCCTGCAGTTTTAACTGCCAGTGAACTTACAGAACCACACAACACAAAAAGGCTGGATCTCCATGGCATTCAGAAAGAGAAATATAAGGCACTGTAGGGATCTGTTTCAGAACACAGAAGACCAGCCCTGTTCCACTAATCACATGTATTCACTTTTGTTCACTTTTCCAGCTTAACTTGCATTATAATTTAAATTTAAAATTATTTATTTATACAAAAGTCTACAGAACTAACAGGAGACATTGTAACTGCAACTGTTTTCTCCTTCACTGCCATTATTTTTCTTCTCCACCAGGCATCCTACTCCCAACACTGCATGACACCTTGTGGTTCTGTTTAAGCTCCAGCAGACCAGAGAGCAGCATTCTTGTTCATCCCCAGACATAATCCAGCTTATCCACATTGCAACAAAACAGTCATAGCATCTTGGACTCAAGGTCCATCTAGCCAGACTTTTGCCTGGGTTGGTCGCTGTCCCAGACAACCATCAGGTCAAGGGAAGCAAATAGTGTTGGGTTTTTTAATTCCAAAGTGCCTCAAAAGTTTTTGCACCGTTTTGCTTGGCTTTTATTATGTTAACCTGTTTTAAGTGAACCCCAAATCCACATGCTATTTGTCAGCCCAGCCCCCTTACTTCCTCTTAATTTTCAGCAACTTTGTCAAGGAAAAGGTATATTTGAGACTACAATTTCCACACTGAGAAAGCTATTAGCAAGACCATAGCAGGGTGACAGATGATTTGAGGGGCTCACGTGGACAGCCTAAGGGTGTCACCAGGTATGACCAGGCACCTCTGGCTTTTTTTTTCCTCAGGAGTTGCTACTGCCAGCTGTCGGCATGACCCAGATGAACACCCTAGTAGCAATCATCAGAAGCAATTACACACCAGTTTCTCAGCTACCACTTTCCTCTACCCAGTCCTAACCTAAAGCCAGCACCAATGGGTGCTAGCCTCCAAACTGCAGGCACCATGAAGCAGCACAAGTGGCTTCTGCCACCTGCATCCTACATAAGCCCAGCACCCACTGCCACCGCTTGACTGAGGCACCTTCAGAGCTCGACCCTATGATCCTAAGAGCACTGTGATTGCTTTCTGATGGACCTTTATCCCAGGAGTTGTGAAGCCTACTTATAAACCATGAGGTTTTTCAGAGTGAAAGAAAGCAGAAAAGTATACAGAAGATTAATATATCATCTGGAGAGGGAGGAAATATTGTCAAACTCCTGAAATATTTGCAAAGTTTATATTCAAGACAAATGGTAAACAGATTTCTTCTGTCCTGAGCATTTTGTAGGTAGTATAGGGTCAGGGTCTATCCATTCCTGTTGCAATAGGCATATGAATAGTAGTAATAACTTCATCATAAACTTCTCTTCTCCAAGGAGAAAGCACAACAGCATAACTACAGGAAACAGGTATTTCATGTTCTTTACATCTTAAACATCAGAGTCCAGTGAGAAACACAAACAAGTTCCTTAGAGTTTGAGAAACATCCTAGATAGTATTTAGGTATTAACTGTCCTAAAATACAGACAGACAAGTCACATAGCAGCAGTCTTAACTAACTCCTTTTGCAAATTGAGCAGTTTTCCTTGCAGATAGTTTTAGTTCCAACAGAGACTTAAGATCAGATTCCAACCTCCTGGCTAAAAATTGATTCTAACTCAGTGCTTCAAGTCTGATTTCGAATTAATCCTGCAATGCTGAAATACAAACCATAATTGCCTTGATTTTGTACTATTTGGCTGCTATTAATTGAGGACAGGTTTCCCAACCTTTCTATCTTACTTAGGCAGAAGACTCAATTCACTCAAAAGTCAGAAGTTAAAAAAACGTACATGTTCCCTTATCTCTTCCCTTTGGAGGAAAAAAAAGTTTAAAGTCTTATTTTGAAAGTGTTAAAAAGAAAAGCTATTTTAGAAGCATACAACTCATCATCATAAAAAGCCAGTCAAAAAACATGCTCACAGATTCCAACTCCCCAAATCCTACACAAACGTTATGTTTCAATACATATGTGTTCCCTCACCACCATCCCATAGGAAATGTTTATTTTTCCTGTCTGGTCAAGTGACCCTTGAAAATACTGGAAAGACAGGGACATTGCCTGGGTTTGCCCTGCCTTTCTTCTTACACAGTCTTACCGTCTTAAATACTGCATCACCTTTTAATAGACAAAATAAAAATTACTAAACTAAAACTAACCACCTTGGATTGATTTCACTTATACAGAAGCAGGATTGATAGCAAAAAGATCAGGGTATTACACTATTACATTTCAGTTCCTGAGAAGATTTTTTCTTTTCTAAGCAGTGAAGAGATTTTTATTTGTTTGGGATTTTTTCCCCTCTGTCGGTCATAAATCTCTTAATGACCTTTACCTTAACATACATTGAGGTAAAAAAATATTAAAACAAAAAGAACAATTGAAAGCTGTGACTTCTACATATATCTCAAACGCTTTAGTTTTCCAGTAGCTTTGACTATCCCCTCTACATCTCTTGTGCCCATCATCAGTTTATTATCTGCACTGACTCCAGTTTTACTGGCTGCAATTGAGAATGCCTGAGGGATAGTTTCACCAGCAGTCCCACTCTCCAGAGACTGCCATTCTCCTTCCAGCCCCAACTCCAGCTTTCTTTTCAAGTCTCATTTGTGTGCACAGAAATTCAGCAAACCAGATTGATACTTAGTACTAGGATAGGCATTGCTAAACAAGGAAAAATATCAAGATGGGGGGAGATGAGCTTTATTTTATCAAAAAGGTGTGCTTCCTGTATTTATCTCAACACTGCAGGCTGACTCCAGCTGACTACCAAGATTATTGGGAAGAGTCAAAGTGTCTTCTCATATGCTTACAACTGTGCAGCGTTTGGGAAATTTGTTTTAGACTGTTTACCAGGGTGCAAGCATACACATCAATCACAAAAACCCACTTGCATGCAAAAACAACTCAGTGAATCCAAACAAGAGGAATAATTAAAAAAAAAAATCCTAATTTCACGATTCACAAGGACAAAGAGAGTTCTGTGACAGTGAGCATACTCTTGCACATACCAAAGTCATGTTGAAATATGGTACTTGAATGCTTTCTAGCTTAACGTAAGCTCCACCTGAAATAAGGCTGAAATGTCTTCCCAATGGGTACAAAAGCTTGTGAGAGCCTAAGAAATCTGCAGCTCCTGCAGAAGTTCAAAAATAAATGTTGCTTTAGCATCAAAAGCAGAGATGGCCATGCTGATGTACCTATCTATATAAAAATTAATCAAACCTTGTACACAACTGCACTTGCAAGAGAGTTAGTGTCTTCCATGAAGAAGGAAAACCTAAAGAAGAAAATCTAGTTATGTTTTTAGGAAGCTCAAGTAATCAGATTCGATTGTTACCTCAGCAGTTCCCTCATGAAATTCAGAAATGGAAGGCATCTGTTATGTCCATCTCAACCAAGTTCACCTCTTCGTTACTGCTCTCTAATGTACCTTCACCAGCTTGCAGTCTAATTTTAAAGTCTGAGCAAAAGAGTCTCCATCACTCTTCATGGGAGACTGTTTCAGAGCCTAACAGACCTCAAAGTTAATGCTGTAAAGAGCCACTGCATGTGCACCGACTTCAATTACCTCAAAAAAGCATGTGCTAATGGAGGCTGTTATAAGCTTACACACCTTATTTTCTTATTAAACATTTTTTTTTGTCAGCCATTCCATCCACATCCCTCACATGCAACGAAGCAGTTTTTATACAAGACTTTCCTTTACTCTTCTTACTAACACCTCCATATCACCACAGGCAACAGAGAGCAAAAGATGAGTTTTTCTTGTGCTGAATTTTAAGCTTCCAGATGACAGACAAGAGCAGATGATTTTGGACTTCAAGTTAAGGCTGGCTTGTTTTTCTCCTCACTCAAGCCAGGGCAGCACTTCCAAGTACATGCTTTTGCAATAATTTTAAGAATATTACGATACCTACAGATGCATCTTTCTTACTCATCTCAGAAAAAATAGCACTTAACTATCCTTGAAGACAACAATCCTTTTACTTGTGGTCCTACATCTACATGCAAGCCTCTCCTTTTAACCATCTTTTTGCTGTTAAAAAGGGTTAATACCTCCGGGCACTGTCATTTGTTTCATTTTAGGCACCCAAACCAGACCGTCCAAGCCCCTCCAAGCCCCAGAAGTACTTGAGTGACCATTTCAGACACAGACACCTCTCCTGCAGGTGCTTACGTTTGGCTTTAGCAGATTGCTAACAAGGGTTAATCTGCAATCACTCCATAGAAAGTAGCCTGCTGTATATGTGTCACATATAGATAAGCTCCCTCTAAATACTGAGAAGTCCAATGACTATTGTCACCAGCCATGAGAAACAAACATTTCGTGGAATTTTAACCCTAGAAAATAGTGTTTAGAAAAATTAATTGTCTGTGCTTGTTAATGCTACCTTCGTGTTCTCTGTCAGTCCTGAAGCAGGAACATGATGTCTTCCTCTGCTTGACAATTTTTGTTCTATATGTAGTTGGCCTGGATGATCCGGAGATAAAGGTTTCCCTGTAATGTGATCAATACACAGACACTCATCCTGTTTCTGCCTCACTCACCTGCATGCCCTGGAGCCTGCTGCAATTACTTAGAGCACAGTTAAGAGAACCTGAAGAGGTTCACCAAATATATTTTGGAGACTTCATGAAAACGGATGAAATTGGGTATGAGCTCCCTCTATTATCTGCCATTGTGGTGAGCTTGTTCTTTCTGCCATGGGTGAGAGAAGGAAATAAAAGGGAGTGGGAAGGAAAAAAACTCGTACAGAAAAATTTATCTGCAGATTCTGAGAAAGAAAAGTAATTATATTCTTGGTGTATCTTGTGTTTGTTCCAAGAGTATTGATTGCAGTGGTAGTGTAGGACTGAAAAATCAAAGGGGAAAATCAGGGGGTGAGGGAGAGATGGGGAAAACACACAACAAATGAACAAGCTTGAAAGCTTGTAACTAAAAATGAAACCCCAAAAATCCAAACCCATGTTTCACATGAACAGAAGTCTGGAAGATTACACAAGAGCCAGCACAATTAAAGACTTCAGAAGTTACAGTACAAGGGAGGAAGTAAACACTTCAAAGAATGTTTTTAGGAATAAGTCCTTGTTTAGAATAACTCTGAACAATCCAACTGAAACCTGCCTCCTTCTGTAACACACTACTCAATATAATAATGATCATCAAAACCAAGCTGCATCCATTCTAAGATTTACTGGGGTTCACTGGTTGCCCAGGTGCTATAACTGACTGTTACATGACCCCGGCTCAAGAACAAATAAAATAGGAACTACTCACAACTTGAATGGAAGTACAAATAGTTTGCGTGGGAGAAAGAACAAGTGCTAAATTGGCTTCATTAATTCAGGAGTAAGAAGAGAAAATCTTCTTAAATTTAAACTTTATTTGGGTCCATTAACTGAGAAGAGAAGAATGGCAGAAAACATTGCTCTTGGAGGCCTATGTACCATGGCAAAAAACAAGAGCCACAGAGGAACTTCTAATCAGGAGCTGAAAGTGATTTTACATCATAAAGTTTTCACTAAGAATTGTTACATGAAATTAAGGTAAATAAACGTTTAACTTGTAAACAAAATATGTATGATAATGAGATAATTTTCAGCCTTGGAAATGTCATTCAGATGAATTAGTCTAAGCCCTAGCATAGGTCTCACTTTAAATGAGACTGGACAAAATAATAGCACAACAGAGAATAACCTCATACTGAGGGTGAGGGACATTAGTTAACCTAATAAAGGGAATCTTTTTCATTGCTGGCTTCCATGATCCAACAGAGAAAACCCAAACAGCTGAGGGGATTCTTCATAAAGACACAAATGGAAAAGAAAAAAAAAAAAGGATTGTATCACTACATGGAATATTAGAAAAACTCTCACGAGAAAATGTTGTTCATTCCTATTTATAGTTCTTTTCAGAACGACTACATGCCAAACTATTAAGGTGTTCATTATATGAGGCATAATCAAGATTACTTGATTATACCAGTCACTGTATGCAAAATCAAAAAAAAAATCCTAAAAATACTCTCACTGACAGCTTCAGCTTTTCAAAAAAAATAAATAAATGTAGCGCTTTCGGATTACATGTCTCCTGTCAAGTACCTCCTTCAGGCTAAATGTTTAAAATTAATTCAGAAACTTCAGAACGCCTGAATTGCAGGAAAACTACTTTGATTTGTTAAGGACAGCGTTACAGCCAATCCACTGGATCTTTCTAGCATACTTGGACTTTGGAATAAGGTTTTTTACTTCGCAGGCAGCTCTTCTCAGCCCAGAGAATTTCTGTCCGCTGTATATTGAAAGCATTGTGGACTTATAAAAGTAACATGCAAAACCTAAATGCTCTTAGTTCAAATCCATTCAACTGGGAGTTTCTGCGAGCTAGCTGGTAGGCCACCAAAGCCTGACTAGGAAAAACACACAGGCTGATAACACAGGAACGAGAAAGAACCAAAATTTGCAGGAACATAAAGCTGAGTTTGCACTAAGGGCTAAGAGAAGAATCATAAAGTCACAGACTGGTTTGGGTTGGGAGGGACCTTTCAAGGTCATCTCGTCCAACACCCCCACAAGGAACAAGGACACCTGCAACTAGAGCAGGTTGCTCAGAGCTCTGGCCAACCTCACCTGGAATGGTTCCAGGAAGGGAGCACTGACCACCTCTCCGGGCAACCTCGGAGAAGGTTTCACCACAAAACATTTCTACCTTACCATCACCCCTTGTCCTGTCCCAACAGACCCTCCTAAAAAAGTCTGTCCCCATCTTTCTGACAGGTTCCTTGGAGTACTGAAAGGCCACAAGAAGATCTTCCTGAAGCCTGGAATGTTACACACTTCTTGAACACAGAATATTTACCCTCAGAAGAGGACTCCAAACCACAAAAAGGTTTCCTGAGTTTAGAAGTTTAAGACTCTCAAAGAAAAAGGATTTTTTTCACACTTTTTTTTTTCATTTCTATATATTATCCCATAATCAGTATTTCCCAGTAGTTAGATAAAGGCAACTTAAACACAACACTACAGACACATTCCTCTCCCTTCCTGCAGTCAGACGCCAAATGCACTTCTCAGCAGCTTTCCCAGCAAGTACCTTCCTCAGAATCCAAAGTCTTTCCAACAAACCCCAGGAAACACATAACCCTACTACTACGCCTGAAAAAAAAAATACAGCTCCACAAATTTAAGTAAGAATAAACAAACAAAGCCCAACATCTCTACCATTACCTCAAAACCCCTTGATCCCCACAAGCTCCCGTTGCTTCTCCTAACTTCCATGACTCCATGTTGAAAAGCTACCCAGGCCTTCATCCCCCCCTGATTGCCATAAATACTCCCAAAAACACCTGCACCACCTCCAGCCTGGCCCTGCCCCCTCACAGCTGCCTGTGGTCAGGGTGTGTCAGAGCTTGAAATCCAAAATCCCAGGGCTCCTCCCATTCTGGGTCTCGTATTTTTATCAGAAATGTTCTGAAATTTTGTTCCCTATTTAAAATGAGGGTCAGCATACCACCTTATTAAAGAAGAACTGAGGAAAATAACAGTCCAATATTAATATTCATTAAGCTCTCAGTCTAAGGATAAACCCTGTGGAAAAGCCTATTGCTTAATAATTCTGTTCAAAGGAAAGCGCTTGAAGCACTTGCAGTGACTAAGGGACAGAGTCGGGCAAGGCAAAACCACAAGTTTAACAGCACGTTGAATAAACATGAGTTACACAGTCGCCAGCAGACAACCACACAAAGGTTATACTCCTGTGGCTCCAGCTAGGCCCCAGCTAGGCCCCGAGGAAGCCTGTAAAACCCTGGGTGACTCTGGGGTGTTGCAGCTACTCACACAGTCACGGAATCCCAGCATGGTGGGGGTTGGAAGGGACCTCTGGAGATCATCTTGTCCAAGCCCCCTCCTAAAACACCCAGAGCAGGCTGCAGAGTTCAAAGTCACATCACTTGTGGCCCAATGGACATGGTTTCTGTGACCTGTGCTTCCATCGCGTGTGTGACTTTAGGAAGCCATCCAAACTTTTCTGTGCTCCAGTTATACTTATGTAAGCTAATATTACCTGGTCCTCATTCTTAGGACTTCTTTGTATTTCTGTTTTTTTAGGAAATCAACACATGAATGATCTTCTTCTCATTACTAACCTTAAGGGATTTCCTCATGAAACTTCCATGTTTCTGCTCTTTGCTCCACACAAACCCACACTGGTTTCCTGTACAGGCCATGTGCGGCTGTAAGAAAGCTGTAATGCTAAGCTGGTATAAGTTTTCCTTTTGGCCTTTAATGCTGATAAAAAATTATATTTATCAACTATTCCTGTGAGCCTCCGTATCAACACCTTCATTCCCACGCTGCTGGAGCCACAGAAGATTAAACCTGTGACTCCATTGACTTCATCATTACCCTCCAAATCTGAGCACCTGGCCTGAGGGGCTCAGAGCAGCAAGTCAGTGAGGGCTGAGACCCTGAGTTACTGAGCAAAAATATTTTAACCCATGGCAAATGAAAGGTGAAATACCTCAGCTGAAATCTCTTCAGTTGAGAGTTAAGATGAAAGAAGGTGTTTCGCCTCTGTTGTCAATTGCTAAGCTGTGTATACCCAAGTCTCAGCAGCCTGCACAGCACTGAGGGCAAATTCACTTTGGAAAAATGTCGTTCAAGAATTCTCATCAGAAAAATTTCACCATCAAAATGTCACTGTAGAAATCAGTGTGATTTAGGAAAAACTTAGGGATGTTAGAAGGTTTTATACAGATGCTGAGGGAAGGAGCATATTTTATTTTACAGATCAAAGGACTTAATTGAAGAATATCCCTGAATGCAAAGGTGTCAGCATTGCTTTTGGTGATCTGTAACCCAAGTAATGGTGTTTATTCGTTGTCACATGTTGCAAAAGGAAAACAAAATCTTTCTCTAGAAGTGGGATAAAAACTGTGACAGAGGGGAGGTAAGAGGAAAAAGCCCTCTATACACTCAAGTTCAGAAAGATTATGTTTCTCATTTATAGGAGAAATATGCTTGCTATTTCACAGAAGAAAAATACTGATTATATATGTTTAAACTCAGGCTTTTAAAATAACCATTTCAGCAAGCTGTTGTCTCACACATACTGACCTTGGTCCTAAAACCTCCAGGCTCTTTATGAGTAATCAACAGGCTGTACTTTAAATGAGAGTTATGTGACAGATTATCTTCCCTTGTATAAAAGAAATAAAAACAGCCTTCCAAAAAGAGAAGATACTATTGTTCAAGCAAGGACAATAATGACAATATATTAACTTGGAAAGGAAAAAAAATTTTCTCAGATACTCACAGATTCAATGAACTCATTGGAGTTGTACATGGTGCAGACTTCACTCCACAGTTAACTAATCAGATTCAGCTTTGCCCCCCACATACCCTCTTATTTACCTAGAGTGACTACAGTAATATAAATACCCGGTATCACTTTGTCTTCATTAGGATTTCAGGTTTTACGTCCAAATTTACTTTTGTAATGGACAGTGCAGCTCAAGTTGTAGTTTTGGAAAAGAAATGAGGAAGAAATGAAGGGAATCAAATCTTCATAATAAATATTGTGATCTGAGCCACTGCTATGACTTCCACAATTCTCACTCTCAACAAAAATGAAATGAGATCACTAACAACAGATTATCTATCTGTCACAACCTGTATCCACCCAAGAGGCTGGACCTTATTCCACACACCTAAATGCCTTTTCAAGCACTGATCATAGAATCACAGGATGGTTGGGTTTGGAAGGGACCTTTCAAGGTCACCTAGTCCAACCCCCTGCAGGGAGCAGGGACAGCTGCAACTAGAGCAGGTTGCTCAAAGCCCCAGCCAACCTCATCTGGAATGGTTCCATGGATGGGACATTGACCACCTCTCTGGGCAACCAGGTCAAGGGAT
>WUAM01000399.1:960552-974026 GCA_024336885.1 Actenoides hombroni
CAGCAGAGGGGTTCCAGCCCTCCCATCATGGCTGTGGCCTCCTCTGGCCCTGCTCCAACAGGTCCCTGTCTCTCCTGCGCTGAGGACTCCAGAGCTGGACCCAGCACTGCAGGGGGGTCTCCCCAGAGCAGAGCAGAGGGGCAGGATCCCCTCCCTGACCTGCTGCCCACGCTGCTGGGGATGCAGCATAGGGTGCCATGGGCTTCCAGGCTGGGAGCACACGGTGCTGGCTCATGTCCAGCTTTTCACACCCCAGCACCCCCAAGTCCTCCTGTGCAGGGTGGCTCTCTCCCTTCATTTCCACCCTGTGTTAATGCCTGGGGTTGCCCTGACCCAGGTGCAGGACTCTGATGCAAAACGAGTCTCACTATTAGCAAGTCACTGAATTTTTTTGTTGCTCTATGTACCCGTTGTGTGAAGAAGTCTCTCACCACTAAAGAGCCACTGACCATCCTGTCTCAGGGACAATAGCTTTTAGGACACAGCATTATTCCTTTTTTATGTTTTTTTATACGCTGCTGTTTAGCTACCCTCTGACATTTTGTAGCAGGGATTTAATTTCCTAATTAAATTTTCTGAAATTCTACCAGATGGTTGTAAAAAAAAACCCCAAACAACCCCATGAAAAAATTTGTCAGTTCCTGTTAAAGTTTAGAAGAGTATATTGGGCCTGAACTGCTTTAAGTAGCAGGAGCTGTAGTGGTGCCCTGTGTGGAAGAAGGGCATGAACTGCCCCAGGCCACTCACAACCAATTCCAGATGGCTCCAGTACTGGTATATCACAAAATAAGTGATCAGTTTGTGTTAGTTTGCAATAAGATACAGTAAAAACTTTTCAAGTTGATTATGTTTTGCCCTTGACAGAATCCATAACGCTGTCTGTACCTCACAACCAATCCATACTGACATGCCTACACCTTGATTTGACTCGGCCACCAGGATCGCAGCTCACACAGTGAGCTGAGAACTAAACTAATCATACAGGCAATATAGGCTTTGAAAAAGAAACACTGAGGTGGTTCTTTCCCAAAAAGCTCATGTACTGCATTTTTTAAACCTGCTATTTAAATTACTTTTTAAAAACCTATTTTTCTTAGTGCTGAATATTTAGAAAGGCATATTTTCCCTAAACAAACTCGTCCTTGATCCCTGTTTAATTCACAATTACTGGCATTTCTGAAATTAGTGAACACCTACAATTCAATGGCCTCATTCAGCTATTCCAGGTTTAAAAGAGGGAGCTGATTTCTCATCTGTCACTCATCATCACCATTAAATTATGGTTGAGCATCTTCATTGATTCCACATCTGGAATTTTGCATACTAAGTCAATTTTATTATAAAATCAGGTTATGCTCTCCAGTGTAACTGTGAGAAAACAACACATAAGAGGCAAGGAAACCATTTTAGCTGTAGACTCACCAGTAATAAAATTCTAAGTCTCAGAGGCTTCCTGGGGGATTACTTTTTAGATCAAGTGTGTTTTGGCAGACTTACACATTTAATCACCCCCAAAGAACCAAACTCTTCCTTAAAATACACATCTCCTCTGTATCTGGAGCCAGAACTAAGAGCCAAAAAGAAAATTTCATATTTATTTATTCTCAGTCTGGACTTGTGGAATACTAGAATATAGAGGGGGTTTTATTCCTGAAAGAGACAAAGACATTTAGGTCTCATGAAAATGTATCTTTACTGTACATTACCCCAAGAAAGTACTTTGTTTCCCTACCTACTCAAGAAGAATGTATGGGTACATTGTATCCAAATGAAATGAAACTGTATAAAATACAGTATTTTCTGCACCTTTTTTTTTACCTCTTTATTAATTTGTAATTATCTGGTCCTATATTTTTGTAAACATCTTGAAAATATTACCCTTACTGTGTCTTGAAAAGAGACAGATGTTGGTAACTGAATGACTAGTGAAGAACTTGGGACCTGATGAGCCTGACTAACTTCACTAAGTCAAACAGTACTTTGTAGGGCATTCAAGATAAAAAAAAGCTTGAGTTTACTAATGTCCAATTCCTCGCTTCTGTACAAACCCATCCATGTTGTAGCTTCACTCTGTGGCAATGCTATCAGCAGCCCAGCATCTGTTTGCAGAGACAAAGGCCCACCTTATCAAAGGCTTCCAGGCATTTACAGTCTAATTAGTTGCCTAACTCTCAATGAAATTAATAGGATAGAAACACCTGAGGAGTCTAAGGTACTTCACCTACAGCCCACTCCCTAAAGAACCCAAGTACAAAGAACAGTCATTATAATTACCAGGGAGAGGATGAATGCCCAGGTAGGAAACGAGTGGCCTTGTGAAGTGTGAGTGATGTCCTTTAAGAACAATTTATGTGAGTGAAGAAAATGCATGTACGTAGCAGTAAAGCCTGGCCACAGTTATCTAGACTCTCCTCTTTAATCGAAGTTTGAAATCAACTTGATTTCATGCTGCAATAGCAACCAGTTATCACTAGGCTGTTCTATGCCTGCCAGCAACCCTGTCCCTACCTCTGCTCATCCGAGGCACAACAGTGGGTTAGTAGGACCCTGTGGTCTGACCAAGGGCAGCTATTCTCGGCTTCTGGGTTTTCTGTCAGTATTTCATACTCCAGTCTGCATGGGGATTCCTCTGCACCTGTGGGTCTGTATGTTAGCATGAAAGGGGTCCAAAGGAGAGTTTATTTAATGCAGACTTCAGTGGTGACAGATACCTAGGGCATGAGGTGTCCAAAAGAAGTTGAGTGAATCACTCTAAGGTACATTGCGTTGTTTTTCATTATTATCACAGCTAATACTGACCTGTTGTGCTTAACATAATCTAAAGTTCCAAGTCATCTTAAAAAAGGTCACGGCATTCAGCCTGATACTGCATTTTTTGCTGATTTTCCATGAATCTCTGTAATACCCACTTTACCAAACACCGAACAATATTTTTGTCTCTATACTGCTTCCATGTCAAAAGCTCCTTATTTGCAAATGACCAGCTGTCTACAAGGCAGTGGGCTCAAATGTGGGAAATTGTCATCCTTCAGGTTATGCCCCACCTTCTGACACCAAGATCTTACCTTCAGCAGAGAGCTTTCAATTCCCTCCTTACTTACAGGAGATAGAAACCTTTATCTTCTTCCCAACAACAGATTTTCATCTTCTTTATACTCACAAGAGATTTCAGATATCTTCCCTCCAGCCCTGCCAGTTCCCCTAATCCCCTTTCAGTGGTGCTACAAGCTACCATATCTACCACTCCCAGTCACTCTTCTGCATCCACTATCTACCCTCGAGACAGTTTACGCACTGACTTGGAGAACCACCTCTCACAGCCAAGTGCATTGCTAAGTAACCCTCTCTTTTCTCTCTCTAAGCAACTCCTGCATGGAGCTGTCCTCTTTGCTCTTCATAGTCTTGGTACTACACAGCTGGCTTCTAAATGTGTTGCAGCCCTCATACTGTTGGTATCATTTATCACATACATCATTTTAACAGATCTTGAAGAACTTCAAGATCTGTTTCTCCATTCTTCCTCTTCAGTGTGTATTTCTGCTTGGTGCACAAGTTGTGTCATGCCCTGTAACCAGTATTGTGGGCTTGATTTCAAAAAGTCATGATACCTGTATGAAAACTACAGCTGGATTTCAAACACCCTGCTACCACGAGCCTGTTCATTCCAAGCTGTATTCAGCCTTAAGCATACAGTGAGAGGTAAAGTTACCTCTGTGCCTTTAATGTACACATTCTGCAAATGATTAAGGGAGGAGATGTAAATACTCCCAGCAAATCCCTGGAATAACTCATGTACATAAAGTTACTCATGGATGTAATGATTTGTAGAAAGAAGACCATATATTATAGATAGAACTGTTTCAGAGATGCCTGGAACTGTTTTGAGCCGTGGGATGTTAAACTATATCAATATATTATTGTTTTTTAAAGACTTGAAAAGAGAAGGAAATGACTGTAAATCAAATAAAATGTTTCCAAAGGCCATTATTTTAAACTTATTTGACCACTGAATCAGATAACTCTGACAGGATGCTGAGTAGAAAGCTTTCTTTTTCAGTCTGTCCTTAAGGTTTCACAGATATTTTCAAGTATATTGTTTTAAATTGTCAAATGTAGTTTCTTCAAGAGGAACAGTGATATTTCTTCAAGTCAGTCATCAAAAATGATGAGCTTCATTTAGTGGAAGAGGTGGAGTCTTTGCTATTTCTCTTGGATTCCTCTTTTTGGTTTGCTTTCTTGCTCACTCTTACACACGTATGAACACGTATGTGAAGGGGCAAGAGGAAGACTGACAGGTTACCTTTGTTCTATCCAGCTGCATTTAGTACTCTCAGTACTTTGTCAACACCACAAGTATTTTCTGACTTCTGCATAGTACCTTTAAGCCTTAAAATGATCACTCTTAATGACTGACAAACATGAATCTGAGGTACTGGACTTAGGACAGAGAATATTTTCCAGTTCTATTCCCAGTATTATTAATAATTTCTTATGGTATTGCTTCTACCTTTAATTTTCCAAACCATATTTTACTCCATTGGGTTAGAGTTAATTCTTTCAGCCCCGATCCAAAGCACAGGGAAGACTGTGGAAAGACTTTCATCAACTTCAGTGTGCCTTCAGCAGACACGTAATACTTTTTTTCAAGTGCTTTGTGATCCTTTAGTTGCCAGGTGACATTTACAAAAAAATGTTACACATTATTTGGTTTCCCTTACTTTATTATTTATGGTTCATGTGGCATATCAAAGGATGAACTCACATAACAAAGAAAAAGAAATAAAATTTAAAAAAGCAAGCACACAACTAGAATCTATTGCTTCCTCTGTATATGTCAGCATTAAATCACAGAGGAAATATAGCAATTATATTAACAAAGGATAGAACCTGGTTTTCAGACACCAAACATTTTGACAGCTTGACAGTTCACTTTGCATTGTCCATTAAATATTCTAATATTTACTTAATATTTAAGTAAAATAAAAACTTAAATGTTAAGTAAATATTTAGCTAGCCCAGAATAATTTTTGCTGTCATAATCAGAAAATACTGGGGGAAATACATAGTGTCTCATGTGGCAAGAAGAAGTCTGAGATGCCTAATTCCCAAAACAATCATTCTTCTTGGGACTTTCATAATATGGCATTTGCAGTGGTGAAGCTGATAAATATACCCAGGAATAATTTATATACATGTTCTTTAAAATTGATATTTTCAAGCTATCGTCACGCAACCTAGTGTCAGGGACCTGAGAGGTCCCAAGAGCGTTAGCAGAGTGTGGGGGTTGCAGGTGAGGTGATCAGGGCAATCAATGAATCACAGACTCATTTTGGTTGGAAGAGAGCTTTAAGATCTTCGAGTCCGACCATTAACCCAGCTCTGCCAGGTCACCACTAAACCATGTCCCTCAGCACTGCATCTCCACAGCTTTGAAACCCCTCCAGGGATGGGGACTCCACCACCGCCCTGGGCAGCCTGGGCCAGGCCTTGACAACCCTTTTAAGTAAGAAATTTTTTGTAATGTCCAAAATAAACCTCCCCTGTTGCAACTTAAGGCCATTTCCTCTTGTCCTATTGCTTGTTCCTTGGGAGAAGCGTTTGATTCCCACCTGACTTCAACCTCCTTTCAAAGCCTCTGGAGCCCTCGCACTCAGCACTGTCCTCTGGGAGGCAAGAACCACAATCTTTGGTCAATCCCATGTGAAAGAGATGGTGGAGCTGTTCCAACAAGGAAAGAAATAACTTTTGACCTGGAATATATTTCCCATGTATACACAACTGTGCTTCTAGATTGTGTAGGCATATCAGAGCTACTCTAAAGCTAGCTAAGAAAAGGGAATGAGGAGACAAAATCTACTGACAATCATAAATAATTCATGCAAAGTGGCTTCTGCAAGCAGAGCAGGCCTAGCAGCATGCAGCTTAGCTTGGGCTAAGAGCCCAAACATTAACTCAGCTTGGATAATTTTACAGCAAGCACTGATTTCTCAGCTTCCACAGCTAAAGTGGCCATCAGAACCAAAGCAAGCGTGCTCAGTTCTAATTCAGGGGTTTTGGTGCCAAACAGCAGTCACAGGATTAAAGATTATTTGTGATTCTTTCTTAATCCAGGACTAGGAGGTAGTTCTTACTGTTTATTTCGTAGGCTTGGATTATCTGTACCTCCCTAATGTTTGGGTGCTTCTCATTCATTAACAGGCCATCTTCTCCTTGTCTATCCTAAAAAATGCGGTCCAAAATGAAATTACGGATCTTCAGTCACCTGAAGTACTGTGTCCAGCTTTGGAGTCTTCAGCACAGGAGAAACAGGGACCTGTTGGAGCAGGGACAGAGGAGGCCACAGCCATGATGGGAGGGCTGGAACCCCTCTGCTAGGAGGCCACGATGACTCCCGGGAGACAGTATTATGGCCTTTCAGTACTTCAAGGGGCCTGTCAGAATGAGGGGGACTGACTTTTTATCAGGGCTTGTTTTGACAGGACAAGGGGTGATGGTTTTAAACTGTAAGAGGGAGATTCAGACTGGAGAGAAGGAAATAACTTTTCACGCTGAGGGTGGTGAGAGCCTGGCCCAGGTTGCCCAGAGAGGTGGTCGATGCCCCATCCCTGGAACCATTCTAGATGAGGTTGGCTGGGTCTCTGAGCAACCTGCCCTGGTTGCAGCTGTCCCTGCTTCTGTAGGGGGCTTGGACTAGATGACCTTGAAAGGTGCCTTTCAACCCAAACCATCCTGTGATTTTATGCACTCGGGGCTCTTAAGTGTCAAGTGTCAATGCTATTCTGGACACACCTGAGGAGGCTGTAGCTCCTCTCCCTCCTTGCCTCTGTCTCTGCAATTGCAGCACACAGGCATTTGGGTATTGTGGGAAGCAGAAATAGCTGTACAGCTGCAGAGCCATGCCCAGCTCTTCCCATTTGCATTCTACAGCTTTCGAATTGCCCTCAGGCTTTTCTCTGTGGCTGTGAGATTTTTGCAGTTAGGAAATACTCTTTTTTTTATAAACACCAACGTCCCATATATTCTCAGTGGTGATTATATCTTCTAAGAGCAGAAGTTTTTGACATGACAGTTGCATTAACCAAAAAAAAAATTTAAAAATTACATTAATTCTATTCCACACTGAGATAAATATTATTAGAGTTTGATAGACAAAAAAGTAAACAAATCAGATTTGATGGTCTTTTTCCTTCAGAGAAAACACATATTTAGCACTGTGTATTTCATCAATGTAGTCCTGTTTATCTGCAGAGACCATGAATCTCACCCGAGAAGGCAACAAACAACAAGATGCAATTTTTTGCTCCTTCTTTCAAAGCAGGAACATTCAGAAGTTCTTTTACTTCCCCACAGACCTTTTCTGGGCCAGGTTACCATCCTTTCTCTTACTCTCTCCATGGCTCTTTGCTGCATTTTCTGTTTGCTTCACCCAGTGACTTACTCACAGCATCAAAGGGCATCAAAACTCTTCTTTTATGTGCAGTTTATCACACAGATAATAAATACAGATATTCCTAATGTTCTCATATAAGCTTTTTCTCTATGTACACATGAAGAGGCCACAAAACTCTTGGGTTTTCAGTTTTCAAGAGCGCTAAACTTGTGTCCAGCTCAATTTATTGTTCATTAAATCAAGCTAGAAGGCAGGTGTTTTACTAGCTCTTAAAATTTTCCAGTTCTTGTGTAGGCTCTTGACTGGGTGACAAATCTGGGCCTATTCCAAAAATCTAGATGCTGAAAGCGGAATTAAGTTTTCACTGTTACTTAATTCACCTACTAGAATTTCTACTCGCTACTTACAATTTTTAATTTACTTGCCTCAAGAAACTTCTCCTGTTATTCATGTGTCTCTGACATTAGATTACTTTTACAAAATGTTTTGTGACATATTATTCGATCCGTAACCTTATAATTATTCTGTTTCTTTTAAACCTTCTTTTAACATCACTTATCATCTTTTTACACCCAGCACCTATTGCTGCATGATCAAAAATTTTTCTCTGCAGTATGTCTGTTCTTTGACCTCCTGCCAAAATTCTATTCTGCTGCCAGTTCCGTGGAAATACGGTGTTCATATCAAATTCGCAGTGTTTCTCTAGCCATGGAGCAGATCCCACTTGAAGTTTTTACTACTAGTGCATTCTCCTTTGAAAAAAAAAGTAATTTCTTTTCTTTTTTTTTTTTTAAAACCCTAAACCTCCACTTTTACGATCAGTTTTAAATAACCAAAGGAGCAGATAGTATTGCAGAGGTAAAGGCGGACAGAAACATCTTTGGGATTTAATGGTAGGCTGAATATTTTTCAAAATGATTAGTAGAAAATATGTTAAGTTTTAATTTTGGGGGAGTGGCTTTATTTTTTCATAAGTTTGGGTCTGTCTCTGATTTTCCCAAGTTTACAATGTGATTAGGGCATCCATGGAGCATTACTCATTGTCAAGGCTCTGTATTAGAGCTTTGGTCCAATTTTTAGAAAAAAACAGATTAAATATTAACTTTTGCTTCACATGAGATTAAAATGTTTATTTCTAGACACAGGTAAAATATTGAAAATTTAAGAATGAGGTAGGCATTAATTTCAGCATAACCTCTACATAATACAGTAATTGAAAATTCACTTTGCATGTATTTTTTTCTTGTATTACTTATCATTTTAAACTATTAAGTAATATGGGTCCCTGTACATGATGATACAGAAAACCAAGTGCTATTATTGTGGTATTATTTTATATAATCTTCACCTGAACAAATGCTTATTATGTTCAGTCTATATCCTAATTCTTTAACATCTTGGTTGCTACAAAGTAAGAACAGATCCTTATCTGCTCTCTTCTGGAAACTCTTTAATTATTTGCAACCTTTAATTGGGTCTTATCGTCTTATCACAGTTCTCTTATTGTACCTCTGTGAAAACTTATGAAAGGAAAAAAAAAAATAGCTGCATTTTTAAAATGGATCCTTATGTGCACTTATTGGAGCCAAATACATGAATTTCTACCAGAGTCATCTTAAAGGTGAAGGTCAGGGATATCATCTTATAATTGGATATGATAAAGGCAACTGATATTAAAACAACTTAGGAATGTTCATTCTTTCATGTTACCATGACTCGTGAGACCATAAGATGTCTAGTTCATGTTTGAAGTATCTACAACCACCTGAGGCATAGTGCATCATAACATGAATACCTTCTTATTGCAGAGATCTGACTTTGGTTGACATTGACAGGTGCCTGAGTGTTACAGACCACCCCAGGATTGAGAAGAAGCTGCCCCTGTGGCTTCATGCGAGGATTTGGGGCTCAACACAAGTGTGAGTGTGCTACGAGCCTCCTCTGAGGTTGTTCTTAGTTAGGATAGCTGTTGGAAGCCAGTCAGCTTGGTAAGTGATTGTTGACTAACCTCAGGTCAGCAATATCTTCACTTTCTCTTAAGACAGGTTGAAATACCTTGTGGGGCGTTCTGAAAAGGCAATGTAATACTGAAAGAAGCAGACTGGAGGGAGGGCGACGCGGTCCTACCTTCTACCCCTGCCATGTGCTAGGCTTCCCCTTGCTGCTGACTTGTTTTGTTACAGTAAAAATGTCAGTAAGACATTCTATTGAGTTTGGGAATGAAATGAGAAAAGAGTTCTTTGCTACCTTCTGTAGGTCGTTGGAATAACTTCATAGAAATACAATTGTTCTGTACTTGTTACACACCCTGGGCCTTTTTTTATTTGGTGCCATTAGTTTTCAGAGCAACTTTATGACACTGAGAATAAAGAATAAGCACGGCTACCATAAAACAAAATGCATGAGACAAGGGCTTAGAAGAGGGAAGAAAAGGTGTTTCTAGGAGAGTTGAGCTGACAAAGAACCCTCGCAAAGTATTTTTGTAGTATCTGCAGTTCTGCACATTACCAGCAGAGGGGGAAAGAAGCTGCACTATTTGCATATAAAATCTAGTGAAATGTGCTGTGAAAGGGGAGGAAAGTGTTGGGTAAAATAAAACGTCAGGCCAGGGGTGTAAAATTCCCACATTTCTATTTTTGCATATATAACTAGGGTTAGCTGAAAGGAAAACATGATAACTTTGGTCAAGTGTGCAAAGAACTGAGGACGTGGCAAAGGTGTATGCTAGGAAGGTGAAAGAAGACTTTTAAAGCTATTGGCAGGAATTAATTACTTGGGAGTACTTCACAGTCACCTCCTCTACTGAGTTTTACACAAGTACTTTATCCATGTATGCAATTCACCCTGACACTATGCTTCCAAATTTTTCCTTTGTCCCTTTTCAAATTAAAATTCTATTGGCATCACATTTGTGAACTTCTTAGTCTTAGACCACAGTCTTTCTTTACCCCAATCAAACCATATTATTCATTGCTTTCATATTGTCTTCCCCTCAAAACCATTAATAGCCCTCCCTTAGTTCCTCCCGGGATACCTTGAGGTATTCTTCCTCTAATCCCTTTGCCAAGCATTCTTATTTAGGTTTTAAATTCCCAAAGTCCTTTCCCAGTAAACAGTGGGACCTGTGCCAAAACTTCCAGAGGAATTATTCAGGGAGGTTACCTCAGCTACTTACTGGTTTTGATCAGAAGAGGAAGAGTATGTCTTGGATTCCAGTCTATAATAAATGCATTCCTTTAATATTCAAGAGAAATAAAGTGCTCTTCAATTTTTCAGTAAATATATCTCCTGTTTTAATCTTTTCTTTTTGCTCAATCACAATTACATTCTGTGTTTTCTCTACGCTATCCTTTAACTCTGAATATGAAATACTGTGGCAAAACCTCCACTGTTCCTTTCCCGTTCCCTGAATAAGCACAAAACTTATTCCAAACAGAATGCAGGATGCAAAATTTGTGTTTCAGCAATCAGAACTGCTAAGACTCTTTTTAAAGAGCCACGAACCATGTGCTCTCACAGAAGCTCTTCTAAACACACCTGGGTTAATGCATTCAAATCCTGGCCTGTGGCAAGATGCAAACCACCGTATTCACCCTCAGTGTGACCTGAAGACTTGAAATCAGCTGGCTACAATAGAAAACGTGTCATGGGTTTTAATGCTTCTTAAGTATCGAGACATTCTGTATCCTCTAAACTAAAGAAAATATTCTATTTTTGATAACCAGGTAATACCCATCTGAACACCTAAAGAAATCCTTGTTTCTGTACCTGGTCTCCTGGCAAACCTTAAATACATGCGCATGGCACTGTGCCTCTGGAAAAGTCAGCCATTCTTAATGTTTTCAGCAGGGTTCACTCCAGGGACCCTGAAAGGTAAATTGGCTCCCCATTCCTTTCCAGAACTCCTGCTATTCTCCAAGCAAGTCCAAGACCTCATACTGATAAAAGGCAATTGTCACATATGGTAACACCTATTATCTTCCCAATATCCAGATGAGGGTACTAACTTTTTACATGGTGAAGTAAATATCTAAAACAGAATGAGAGGAAGAAAAACATACACCCTCTTCTACGCTGAAAAAAAATAGAAATATATGGGACAGAAGTGGTTTATTCTTAAAAATTCTTATGCAGGCAAAACCCAGCTTTGTCTCCCTCTTAGGCTCTCTACAAAACCTCATCTGATTTTTTGATGAAGACTGTTTCTTCATTTTCTAATTAGCACTTGCATCTGGGGGGTTAATCACAAGGTTCTTCCTCTCTCAGACAAGTAGCTGGGTTATAGTCCTGTGATACCAGTTCTTATCTAGCTCAGCAGGTTTGATTATGTCTGTGCCCTGCAGACCTGTTCTCTTCAGGACCTTGCAATAGTAATCAATGGTGAAATTGCCCCTGCCCTAGGTAAAACACTTTTTGCTTAGAACAAAAGCATTGCTGGGGAAAAAGAGATAAAACCCACTACAATAGACTGTCTAGACTGTGAAGAGTATCATCCTTTGGATACAAGTGGTCCCAAATTCTTTAGACTTTCTCTGCAAATTGTCTCCTTGTCGGCAGGTTTTTCAGACATTATGTCACCCCATTTCCTAAGACTTTCCGCTCTACAGCCTTCAACTGAGAGATGTTCCCAGGCTTGGAAAGCAAACCAGCAGTGGCATTGTCACTGGAGATTGGAAGGTAGCTGTGGCCATTCTGACTTACCATAGCCTCTCAAAATGCCAGGTCAATAAACATCCACAGGAGATCCTATACACTGTACATTCCATCTCTGATGCAGTCATACAAAACCAACAAAGCTCATCGAAATCACTGCCTCCAGGATTCTTAGTTTTACTACCTATAGCTCTGCTTCTGTCATACAGGGGCTACCTATAAAAGGGATAGACAACCACAGAATCCCAGCATGGTGGGGGTTGGAAGGGACCTCTGGAGATCATCTCATCCAACCCTCCTGCTCCAGCAGGGTCACCCAGAGCAGGGGGCCCAGGACCTCATTGTCCAGATGGGTTTGGAATCTCTCCAGAGAAGGAGACTCCGCAACCTCTCTGGGCAAAATCACACTGTTGATGTGTATATTCCATTGCCTCCAGGCAGAGCCTTTGGGGTACATCAGGTGCATCCTTTCACCTTCATTTGGATCACTCAGTAGAGCAGAGATCACAAGGCTCAAATGTATCTTCTAGTAATATCTGAGACAAGCAAGCTTCTGTTTTTCCCAATCTGCCAGAGTCCAAATGGTAAGTTATCCTGCCCCTGTCCTGTCCATTTTAGCATTCATTTTACCATTCATTTCCATGCCATGGATACAGCAGGAAAAGCTTTGCATCCCACAGTATCTCTCTGGAAATCTCTGCAAGTTTGCATCCCTCGCCATGTTCTCATATCCTTAAGTGCTAAGATATCCTATGTCAATCTCCTCGCTGTGCGTTTGGCATAAAAAATTCATCCCAACTCCTGGATGACTTCTCTGTCATCAGGCAGGATTACTGGAGAAAAGAGAAACCTCAAGCCCTCACTTATATGGGTGCAGAGCAGATCTGAATTCAGAATCTCTCACAGGCAAATGGAGAAAAGTGAGCCGTAGCAATGTAGTGAAAGTTACATTTTAGCTGCCTAAAGCCTGTTACAACATTAGGAATACCAGGTGTACAGAAATAATATGATCCCATCAGCAGCTTTTGTCTCTGTCCTGTAAAAGCAACCCACTAGCAGCTCTGTTCCCCTTCAAGCAGGTTTTAGAATAGATATGATAGAACCATAGTTATCAGGGAATGGTTTGGGTGGGAAGGAACCTTTCAAAGTCATCTAGTCCAACCCCCTGCAGGGAGCAGGGACAGCTGCAACTAGAGCAGGGTGCTCAGAGCCCTGGCCAACCTCACCAGGAGCGGTTCCAGGGATAGGGTTTCTACCACCTCTCTGGGCAACCTGGGCCAGGGTCTCACTACCCTAAGCATAAAACATTTTCCTTCTCTCTCAACTAAATCTCCCTCTTTCAGATTAAAACCATCACCCCTTGTCCTGTCACAACAGACCCTGATAAAAAGTCTGTCCCCATCTTTCTGGCAGGCCCCTTGAAGCACTGAA
>WUAM01000399.1:979706-1045468 GCA_024336885.1 Actenoides hombroni
AAAACTTCCAAGGATGGGGCTTCCACCACCTCTCTGGGCAACCTGTTCCAGTGTCTCACCACCCTCATGGGGAAGAATTTCTTCCTACTGTAACCTGAATTGACCTATCTCTAGCTTTAATCCATTCCCTCCAGTCCTATCACTGCCCGACAACCTAAAAAGTCCCTCCCCAGCTTTCTTGTAGGCCCCCTTCAGATACTGGAAGGCCACAATAAGGTCTCCGCAAAGCCTTCTCTTCTCCAGACTGAACAACCCCAACTCTCTCTACTTGTGGAGGAAGTAAATTTGGTGTACGTTTTTGTTGTGTTTTCCCCATCTAGAACTCTATTAAATTCCCGTTACCTCCATTGTTTCATCTCTCCCCAGTTATACCCTTAAGTTTTGTGACTGTGCGGCTCGTAGACGTTTTGTGAGTTGCATAGCTGAGGTTATTACCCTTCCCTTGTCCATGAATGCGGAATGCTTAGTTTCTTTATTTTAGTCAGATGAATATGTTTTTGAGGCAGAAGGGCCATTGTCATCTATGTGAACTAGAACAGAAAATATCCGTCGGTGATTTTGGCATGAGCTTTGAAGGGTGTTGTCCCCAGGTAGATGTCTTAAGGTGGCCTGGGTTAGCCAGAGAGCTCTGGATCATGGAAAGGTGGCAGGGAACATACATGCATTTTTTTTGGAGGCCTGGTTGGTTTTGATGACCCTATGTTATGGTTAACAGCTATTTCACTTTCACTGAATTGCAGTCCTGCTTATTCTTTTTTTGTTTTGTTTGTTTATAAACTGGGAAACTATTTTGATATTGGAATAAGTGTCTCAATGTGCTCTTAACTTGTTCTTTCTTTATCCTGGCCTTTTGAATTTTAAGATGTAGCATTCAGCCTTGTAGACTGTCATCTTCATTCTAGAGGTGGAAGTCCCAGTTTTGGCCTCTTTGAGTGAACAAAACTATTTTTGGTTCTGCTTTGGCAAAGTCCCTTCTTTTTGAAATCAAGAAGTCTTGAGTAGCAGCCTTGATTTGCTTCTATTTAAGTGCATTAGAAAGTTTATCACCTGGGACTTCTAAGGAAGTCGACAAGGTTTAAAAGGATGCTTTGTTTGGCTACAAATGTGTATTATTTTGAATTTATTTTTTTTTTTTTCTTTGTGCCACTTTCTACATTGGTAACGACAATGTTCAAAAATACAAAAAGCACTACCTTGTGAGGTAGTGGTTTTGTGTGGTTTTTGTGGTTTTTTTTCACTTTTAATCTTACCTTTTAGACTGTATTTCAGTTCCTTTAACCTTTAGTGTGTACTGGACATCCTACTGCAAGCCTTATTTTCTGTCACAAGAAAAGCTGCACATTTCCTTCTTGGCTGTATCACTAAAGAGAAACTGACCTCTGGGAGGGAGGTTAGTGTATCTAGAGTTTGTTACAGAGACCTAATAACTGACCAGGATGAAAGATTTCAGCTGTTTGTCTATCCCTTGAAGTTTATTTTTTTAAAATATTGGTCTTTTTTAAACTTGTATGTGATCTCTTGGCTTATGATTGAAAACACTTTCTGGTAATACTCAGTGTTTCAGGATGAAAACCAAACTATACCTTTAGTTTTTGCATTGACTTTAATTATTTAAACCCCTCCCTCCTTCCCCCCCCCGCAAACAAAAATGCAAAAGCAAACTCAAACTTGCAAGATCTATCTCACACAAAATTAGGGTTGTAATAATACAAAATAACTTCCCTCCTGTTTAATAGTGTGTGGTGATACATTGTACTTTGGGATAAAGAGTTTTCCAATGGCAAGTTGTATTTCAATGAACTTGTTTGTGAAAGTCATATTTTTGTTGAAAGTAATAGAGGCAACTTCAGAACCTGAAAAGAACATTCTTTTATTGAGGTAGTTTATAAAAGTCCTTTTCAGGCATTGAAACTGTCCACAGTGATTATTAGTTTTTCAGAAGTAGTAATAGAAGTATTTCTAGTTTTATCTCACCGAGATCTTGTGAACATTTTTTTTTTTCCTTTTTCTTCCTTTTCTGGAACTCCTCCAACCTCTAATAATTTTTTTATGTATTCCATTCCTATTTCTGCCACTGAAGTACTGCATATTAGCCATCAAGTCTTTCTTCCTTGAATGTGTCTATGCTGTGTCTTATTGGCAATGCCAGGAATATTATTAAAAACTTGAAGAAAGTAATAAATTCAGTGAAATAATTTCTTTGCTGCTTTTTCTATTTGAAAAGAAACCCCTAACAGAAATTGATTTCTGAAACTACATCAGTTGTTTTAGTGGTTTGCTCATGCACCCTATGGACTTGAGCACTCTATAGACTAGTAATTGTTCATTATTTGTTTGTAGGTAATTTTTCATCCCAAATCGTGCACCACATATAAAAAAATGGACTGGGAAGAACTTGTTTCTCAAGTTATCGCAGCCTTGCACAAAATACAGAAAGCTGAAGTCTGTTTCTGAGAATCTGTATGTTCTCCTATGAATCCTGAACTTTTCCTGCCACTTTTGCCTCCAGGTTACACTAAAGAGACAAGGTAACAATGATTCTAGACTCCACTCCTGACCAAAACTCATACTTGGTAAGAAAATGAACTATTTGGTGGAGTTAGAGATGTTATGATACTTAGAAGACATGTTTGCCACAGAACAGGAGTGAATAATTTGTCCTCCAATGCTTAGTAGTACAATTTAGTCCTTGTTTGTAAAAATAACACAACGACAGACAGAACTAATGACTTAGTTTATTTTTATTTTCACTTGTTTACTCATCTTTCCTGAATTTTCTTCCCTGTCTCCTAACTTTATGTACCATGATAGTTCAAGCTGGTTCTCAGTCAAATGAGAACATCATGCCTTCCTTCTCTAGCCTGTGGATTAGGTTTTGTGCCATCTCTGTTTGCAGCCATGTCTAACCATGAGTGAGTCATTTCACAGAGAGATTAAAAAGTTGTACTTCATTTCAAGTTCACAGATTTCACTTTTTCTTTTTACTCTCTGTGAATACAATAATGCATGCAGAAGTTATGATCGAAAGTTCTGAGTAGCTCTTTGAAGAATTAACTGCTATCTATTGAATTAGCAAGAACTTAAATTGATCACAAAATTGAGTAGAGTACACTGATGCTTTATGGAGAGAAGTTTGCTCTTCTTTTTTTCCAGGTTCTCTCAGTAACTACCCAATAACCGATAACTTAGTTATTTGATATTGTTACCAAAAATATCTGAAAACAACCCGATATGTAGCTTAGTCAAAGAGCATTCCTGCTACGTGATAATCACTTAGAAGCAATGATAAATGAATTTTCCTCATTGATTATGGACAGGTGACTGATGTGGAGGAAATGGTGAATAACAACAACGGAAAGAGAGCCCGTAGCTTAGAGAGGTAAAAGAGAAAAGGACGCTGTCTATTCAGGAAGATTTTGCATGTCATTCTCCGTATTGGCTTAAGAAAACTACCATAAAAGCATGACTAAAGCCAGAGAAAGACCATGGATTTTGTGGAGAGAAGGGAGAAATTTGTGTCACATGGTTGTAAACTACAGCATCTTGGGAGTGAGATACTCAGTAAGGATTCAGTACAAGATCTATAGTCATCTAATAAACATTGCCACGGCTACTTGATTAAAAAATACTGTTATAATTTAACAACAAATATACATTATCTAGCATAAAGACTACCTAGAAGATCTTAAAAACAGTTGTCAGGATGATACTCATTCAAGAAGGGAGTTTCTCCTTGGCTCAGTCAATGGCATTGACACTATGCATCTACTCTGCTCCTGCTATTTTCTGTCAGTGAGATGAGGGAAAGCAGGAAATCAGTAATGAAAATTTTAAGTTGAAAAAAAATAAAGCGAGAAATTCTAAATAATAATGACTGAGCAATTTGCTTGAATTACTGAGTTAAGCATTCTAGAGAGATTGTTTTAATTCAGTCAAAACTAAAATTATGCATTATGTTAGGAAGAAACCCACCCCAAACCAACAAAGCCAGCCATATACATAGAATGAGGACCTCATCTTAAGAATCAGATAAACATCAAATAGTCACAGCATCCCAGCAACTCCAGGTGAGCTTCTGGCAAGCAGGGTTCGTCCAAGGGGCAGTTAAGATGGATAGATGAACAGGTTGTGGCAGGCACAAGGAAACTACGATTGCATGGAATTGGTGGGATGAAAACTAGAAAATGCTACAGATTCAGATTCCTGCATATTTAGATCTTAAAAAAGCTCAAAGGACTGAGAGAAGAATTTCAGCAATGACGTAAGGATTACCAAAATAGTTTATAGTGAGAAGTTTTAAACAGTCGAACTATTTATCAAAACAAAGCCAAAGAGATGACTTGATGATAGTATAAAAGCCTTTTTGATTAGTGACAGAATAAAAGCACCTTTTTACCCATCTTTTCCATCCAGTCACTAACATATCCATCCATCCTCCACACACGCAGTCGCTCGCACAGCACTGACAATCACCCTGCCAATAATCTACAGGGCAGATATAAAATACTGTGAAGAGTGGAGAAGAGAAATGGTTCTCATTGTGTCTATTCCTATATCATAAGACTGTTAATGCTGCTGTTCATTGGCCTCAGAGAACTGACAGTTTGAGGTAGACAGGGACAGTTTCAATGACAACCTAGAAAGGGTGAGGAATTAACGGCATATGGGTAAAACTAATCTGTATTTCTGTTTTTAAGATGATCCATTAGACTGTCTTGGGAAACTGTTTAATTAATAGCAACACACTGATGGGGATTTAAAATCACAGCAAATGACTGAAAATAGCAATTTCTCATTGAGACAAGTAGTCATTTCAGAGCTACTGTAAACTGTTCTGTCTCAGATCGATTTCAAATCATAACTGCAAAGCCTAATAGTCTGCATTCATGCTGATGCTAATGCCTGTAGAGTTACTCAGCAGTTCTAGGCCACTCCTGAAATGTGGCAGCTTTTTTTGAGGCCTTCTTTGTGGGTTTTTTTGAGTTACTTATACATAACTGAGAAACTATGATAGAATTCAGACGAGACTTCCTAGACAAACAGAGACTTTACTCTATACTTCACTATCATTTTCTGAATCCTGCCTATGAATCTGATGGGTTTGTTTAGGAGATTTTAGAGCTATGTCTAGGTTTTTCAAAACATCCTCTATCTCATATTCAGTTTGAAACACAGCTTGGTAAAGCGCGTAGGCTAAATTATCTGCTGTTTTCCCATTTGTAATCTGCTTCTGCACAGAATGTATAAGATTTAGCCGGGGGTAGAACAGCTGTATTTTATATCCACTTTTCACTTGCTCTCTACAAATGAGTTTAATCATTCATGGTGCAAAGCAGGAGAGAGACAAACTGTATGTGGCCTAACTACGAATCCTAGTGGAATTAATTCGTGTACCTCACTGTTTTCTCCAGCACTTCCCCCAAGATGTACTTCTGCAGCGAAAACTTGTAGATGAACTGTTTCAAAGCCTGAAATAGTTATGACATTTCGGTGTCTGACTTGTCTGTGCTCTCACTGCAGTAAGCAGCAACATTTCCATCCGTTTGCCTGAAACACAGAAACCACGTGAGTGGACTGAAACAGTGTGCCAGGTATCCATGAGCTCTGACCCCAGGATGAAGCACCACTAGGTTTCAGAGTAATGTTCAAGAGACCTTGGAAGTATCAGTTACGAAATATCTGCTCACTCATGTTGGCTTATGTCCCAAAGCATTACAAAAATGTAGAGCTTGTTAATAGGTCTTTATTCCAAACCGCTGTACTTGTAATTTTTGAATTTCTCTATCTCTCTTTTTTCTTTTTTGAAATAGGAAAAGTTCTGGCTTGAGTTAGAACAACATAAGGAAGAAAAATTAACATCACACAGAAAATCAGAGCAGAAAGCTGCAGTCTTTTAAAAGCAACAGCAGAACATGCCTGTTGCATTCTGATTTCATTCAGCAATCTACAATCCACAAATGTAAGCTGTCAATTAGATCCTTACTACAAGACTGGGTACAGATGGGCAGTAATAAAAAAGTAGCTCCCAAGTTGGTAGTGAAATCACCTCAGCATAATCTAGACCATGATGTGTTAAGGACCTTTTAGAGGTATTTTAAATAGGAGCTGGGTGAGACTCAACAGTGCTAAGTGGAGGTAGTTCGTGACTTGACTGAAAGGTCTTGCAAGAGAGGAATGATTTTTTTTTCACACAGGTTCACCTCCTAAAGATCAAAAATAGTGGTTAAAAAAAAAAAAGAGAAGCCCTCAACCTCCTTGTGATTTGTACTGTATCCCTTTATATCCTTTCATCGTACCATATCCCCTCATCCACCTAACAAGTGCTAATGTGCTTGAAGCAGAGAGGTTGTATGAAGCACCAATTTCACTGCTAAAGGTAGTGGAAGATATATGTCTGTTGGTCCTTAGCCAGGGCATTCACTGGACTTCGGCAGTCTTTGCAAAATTATGAAGGCAGGCTGTCATCTGAAATGAGATCAGTGGTGATAAGCCAAAAAAATGAAGGAAGCAAAAAAATCCCTGATATCAAAAGAGACATTTCAGCTGCAATAATTAACTACCCTTCTTGTATTAGAGAAAAAAGGGCACAGCAAAATAGCAGCTATTCAGATAACTCTTAACAAAACCTAAAGTAGCTGGCTGCGACAAGCTCCATTTAAATTTAAGGGTGACTCAGTAATGAATAGAGAGACATGAGACAATCTACAACAGCTTGATTTAGATAAGAACCCCAAACTTTGCCTGAATACCTCAACAGCTTCATTAAATTGGCATGGCTTTCTCAGAACTGCAGGACTTCTCCTAAGAAGTGTGTATTTGTCTGCGCTCGTATTCAGAGACAATTTTGATAGGACTCTTGTACATGTTCTGCACAGTAAAGATCCCACTCTTACTTCACACTGTTGGAAATGACAAATAACCTTCTTGAGTCTGCCCGAGTTTTACTGATGTCAAACTCGCAGGAGAACAGATTGCAGAACAGGAGATAAAATGAAATATCCAATCAAAAGAGTATCTGGCAACATCAGAATGTCCATTGCTGAATTAAATCAGATATGGTTGTGCCAAGTACTTCTCTTAACTAACTTTCTTCAGTGATGTGTAACATTTAGTGAGCAGATGTTCTGTGAACTACTGCCATTTTACAAAGATTTATTTCTAAATGTATATTTCAATGTATTAAAAAAAAAAAAAGGTTCCTCTAGGTGAATTTAATTTGCAATTAGATTCCATTTAACATCCTACTGCCAACAATTGCCTGAAAAAGAAGTTGCTAGCTAGCTACAACCCTCTGCTATAGCAACACACACAGAAGGGTAACATCCAACCGATGACCTTAGGAAGCCCATAAACAAAACCTCATGGCAGCTGATCCACTACAGTCAAAAGAGTGAGTGAGCAGATGGGCTTTCCACAGCCACACAGAGGTTAGCACAGTCTGAAGCTGCTGGAGTCAGGGGAGTGGTGGAAGATTGGCTACTGGCAACACTTCACCACCAAATCCCACACAAAAACCATTCAGGCAGAGAGGAGAAATGTCAGATTGCCTAAGATCACCTGAATGCTGGCGAATAAGAACCGAGGTGGCTGTTCCCAGAGCTGTCCCTTAAACCTGCAAATGGGTGTTAAGATTTGTTACTGAAATAAAGTTTCTCTTAAGATAAACTTCTGTTGTAATATTGCCTGGTTCTCCATCCAACTGTTGCATTTCTGATGTTCTTGGAAAGTATTTATCACTCTCACTACAGTGTTTATTCACAAAAAGAAGGGCGATTCAGACTGGAGAGAAGGAAGGAATTTTTAACACTGAGGGTGGTGAGAGCCTGGCCCAGGTTGCCCAGAGAGGCGGTCGATGCCCCATCCCTGGAACCATTCCAGGTGAGATTGGCCAGGGTTCTGAGCAACCTGCTCTAGTTACAGATGTCCCTGCTCCCTGCAGGGGTTTGGACTAGATGACCTTGAAAGGTCCCTTCCCACCCAAACCATCCTGTGGTTCTACGAGTCTATTAAAAATGGAGAGCTATCCCTTTGAAAGAGGATTTCATCCCATGGATTCCACGATGGGATGTGAAGATGGGCATGGCTGAAATATTGAAAGTCAGTTTTCCCTTTGCAAGCACTGTTTTGGAGCTGGATGAGGCATAATATTCCCTGAAATGTCTTCAGTGTTAGCAAAAAGCTGAGAAATTTGACATTTCACCCTGAGTCATGGTCCCAACACTCCTAAATGCTTTCAGCAGCAACTGCTGGAGATTTCATTCAGACTTGTTCACTAGACATGTCTTCTACTGGAACTGGTCCACTGACGCAGAAGAGTCAGTGACTGCTTTAATGATACCCTATGTGTCAAGCAATCATATGGGAAAGGGAGGGATGAAGCCCACAAGCCAATAAACATTTCATTTGGAAACGTATCTCCAGTAGGGCAGCAGAGACTTTCATGGGGTAAGAACTATATAAATAAGGGAATAACTTTGCAAATACTGGCCTCCAAATTCAATATGAGGTCATACAGCAAGACAATAACAAAGGCAGGCAGGCAAAACTCGTGTTTCTCATCCTGTGTTCACCACACTTGACAATGCCCCAGCTGTGGGTGACACAAACCATAAGGTCCTCAGAGGTTAAAATGCGAATTCAATTCAGGTGCCAGAAATTTTTTACATAAATTTGTATATGGGATGATCTTTCTCCTACTCAAGCCTTTCCATTTATCTTAGAGACAGAAAGCTCTGTAAGCTGATTATTCCCCAGTGCATAATAACCACCCAGTGCTTTGGTTACAGTGTGGCAGTGAGTGATCAAATACAGAAAAGGAAAAAAAACATCTTTCCATGTTTTTTAAAAATGAATTTGTGAAAGGTCTTAATTCCCCTGCCTTCAAAAGATTACTATCTGACCCTTTCATTGTCTCCCCATCCTTTAGGAGAGTAAAATCCCTGCCTCTGATGGCTTAAGCCAGCAACAGTCTCTGTTCCCTTTAGTCTTTGCTTCATTGTACAATCTCGTAGGAGTGTCCTTGCCAGGGAAGTGTCAAGCAAAAGAAACTCACCAAATACTGAGTCCTCAAACGCTGCATTTCTGGGGATCATTTACCTTTCTTCCAGAGGAGGGAAGTTCTGGTGGCCTTCTAGAATTTGGAACTACCAATTCTAAAAGTTTGAACTGCATAGGGATCAATACAGTTATAGGCAAGAAAACTGTTCGGCCCTCAAACTAGAAATTTCATGCAGTTACTGGAAGATGCATTTTACAACTGAAATAAAAAGAGGGAGGGAGCCCATTTATATCACACACATTCCCACACTATGGCTTTGAATAAGATGTAATATGGGAAATGGAGGGAAGTCTCTGTTATTTCAATGCTACCTGCTAATTTCATTGTATTATACTGAAATCTTTCAGTGTATTTAAACTATTCTAATAATTTTCCACTTTCTGTAACAAAGTATAAGATTCAAAGAGATAATGCAAATTATTAAAAGCATATGTAACAAACTGTGAACTTTGCAGACTGATAAATAAAATAAAAGTTCCAACCCAGCACAAACATTTCCTATAGACAGTAGAAGCAGTGAGGAGGGCAAGCACTGTGCCCAGAACTACCAGTTTACAAACCCATGTGAGGTCACAATAGATGTCTGACAGTGCTACTAAATTAGCCCCATCACACATCCTGAACATCTTTGTGATACACGTATGAATCGTAATCTTTTAGATTCTGGTCTACCCACAAACTAAAACCAGAGCATGTCACTGTATTAAGGGATGGATGTCTTCATTGATTCATTTTCTTGTTTCTAAGAGTGTAAAGAAATCAATTTTTAGTTCCTTTTTTTTGTTGTTGTTAATTGAATTACACTTCAGGGAGCGGAGCATCTCCCTGCTGAGGAAAGGCTGAGGGAGCTGGGTCTCTTTAGCCTGGAGAAGAGGAGACTGAGGGGTGACTTCATTAATGTTTATAAATACATAAAGGGCGAGTGTCCGGAGGATGGAGCCAGGCTCTTCCCTGTTATGTCCAATGATAGGACATGGGGCAGCGGGTGTAAGCTGGAGCATAAGAGGTTCTGCAGAAACATAAGGAAAAACTTTTTCACTGTGAGGGCCATGGAGCTCTGAACAGGCTGCCCAGAGGGGTTGTGGAGTCTCCTTCTCTGCGGACATTTAAAACCCACCTGGACACGTTCCTATGTGACCTGCTCTAGGTGATCCTGCTCTGGCAGGGAAGTTGGACTAGATGATCTTTCGAGGTCCCTTCCAACCCTTAACATTCTGTGATACTGTCATTCTCACAATATACATAAAGGCAAAATCAACGCCAAACACCACAAAGCCCTAAAGCTCTGTCTTCCAGCCAGTGATCTACTTAGACATAAACTGATAGAAAGCACACCTCTCTTTAAAACAACATTCATAAAAAAATATTTCAGCTATAACATGCAAATGATTTCAAAGAAGTTCCAGGCCCTATACTGGCTCTGGGTTCCACTGAAAATCTCTTTAACTATATTTTCAGTGATATTCGTCCATGAAGTCTGTCATAAATAGACCCAGCAAAGTCATTTTCAGATGAAAGTGTTTCTCTTGATGCGATTAATTTTTAAGATGGGTCCCTGTAAGTGCAAGGCTTTCAAGTTACCAGAATTTTCTACAGCACACAATCCACTCCACATTTCCAAGGATTTACTTACTTTAAGTTCTTTTTTTCCCTCTTCCTCAGTGGTTACATCTTCTTCACTAAATGCTACTTAAAAGTCTCAAAGTTCATTGTTTTCAGTGACTCTTTTTCTTTCTGATTTACTGTATCAACAGTGCATTGGGAACACTTCAGAAATCATTTTGTCATTAAGGAGTTAACACTGTTCTAGGTTTTATTAGAAATCTAAAAAGAGCCAAAAAATCTTTACGTAAACCCAAGATTTGGTCCTGAAGAATTCAAGAGTGTCTTTCTAATGTGATTACTTATGTTAATTATATTGTAATCATTCCATTTTCTTCTGGTTTCTATAATTATAACATTAAGAAATTAATTACAGACATTGGCATATGTAATGTGATCTTAATTACAACGTGTTTAGAAATACGCTGACAGGTATTTCACATTTATCATGATTAGCATATTTATCTTCATTGAAAACCTCCCCAGACCAGCACTTTCATCCTCCGCTTGCCACCGAATCTCATTTCTTCCTGAATTTCACCCTGCTCTCTCCAGTCCCTGACTTGTCTCTCAGCAATGCCAAGCAGCATTTCTCAGCCCTGAAACCCTCCCTTCCAGGGCTCTGAATCTAAAGCAAGATTCAATAAAGCCAACATCAGGAAGAACCACAGAAAAGTGGTGATATTTACACTCTGTCTCTACCCTTCACTTTTAATGAGGAAATGCTCCCGGGGGAAAGCTGGTGACAAGCCTTTGTGGACACCTATGGAGAAGGAGTTATTTTCACTTGTCTCTCGTATGACAGATGAGAAGGTGTTACTCCTTCCCACTGCAGGGCACTCGCTGTTAATTGTCTAGTTTGTTAGGATGCAGCTGAAGGCTACATTTCTTCCTAAAAGAAAAAATCCTCCTCCTCAAGCCTCCCTTTCCTACTGTGACTTTCCATAACGGAGCAGCCTCCATCACTCCTGCCAGCATGGGTGCTCTGCTACAACTGCCTCTGTGCTGGACACAGGGGACCCCCAAGAATCATGGAATTATTCTGGTTGGAAGAGACCCTTAAGATCATCAACTCCAGCTATTAAACCAGCACTGCCTGATCACCACTAAACCATGTCTCTCACCACAACATCTCCACAGTTTTGAAACCCCTCCAGGGATGGGGATTCCACCACTGCCCTGGGCAGCCTGGGCCAGGCCTCAACAACACTTGCAGGGAAGAAATTGTTCCTCATGTCCAACCTAAACCTCCCCTGGAACAACTTGAGGCCATTTCCTCTTCTCCTATCACTTGTGACTTGGGAGAAGAGACCAACCCCACCTAGCTCCAAACTCTCTTCAAGGAGTTATGGAGAGTGAGAAGGTCTCCCCTGAGCCTCCTTTTCTCCAGGCTGAACAACCCCAGGTCCCTCAGCTGCTCCTCACAACACTTGTGCTCTAGACCCTTCCCAGCTTTGGTGCCCTTTGCTGGACACGCTCCAGCCCCTCAACGTCCTTCTGGGAGTGAGGAGCCCAAAACTGAACCCAGGATTTGAGGTACAGCCTTGCTTTATTATACAAACAGCTTGGGGACTGATTTCTCGATGATTGCTCTAAAACCTTTCTGACAGTCCTGTCTGACATTCACTTGCACTACTCATGGCATGAAGCATGGTTTGAATGTGCAGAGAAATATCCTCTCTCTCCCAAAAATACATGCATGAAAAACACCTATGTCAGTAATCTCAGCAATGCTTATATAAGTCAAAAATGCAGATCTGCTTTTGGGAGGTGGAAATCTACCCAGGAGATGGACAGGTGCTCCCTACTCCCCTTGAGTGTGAAAGAGCCAGAAGGGGAGAGAGCATCTTTGAATTTTAATATATACTTTTTCCTCTGCACTGTTATACCTCCTCTGAGGGGCACAAAGGGGACATCCACGATCTATCAAGGTTCTCTCCTCTGATGCCTTGTCCAACACCAGTATCTGCATGTGCTTAACTTGGAAGCACAGTGAATAAAACGAATTTCAGGAATTATGGTTTGCCAGAGTCAGAACGAAAGTGTATGGCACCCACAGGAATGACTCCTATAGCCTGACAGTCCTTACAATATTTATTTTTGGGTATCTGAACTCTTTCAAGCTGCTCTCCATGTTTGAGAAAGGAATGACCAGAAAAATTTCTTTTAGTGAGTCTCCGAATCCCTGCATTGTTTGAAGGAAGGGAAGAGTTCCAAACCTCAACTAATAAGCTGGAAAGGGAAACAGCATAGAAAAATCTTTTAATAGTTTTTTTGTTGTTCATTTTTTTATTAAAAGCTAATAAACTGAACTTGCTTTTTTCCCCAAATTTTTGCATAACATGCTCTTGCCAGAGATCTCTAATTTGAAGTTATAAACAACAGTTGTCACATTATCCACCCAGGTAGTAACTTATTCTCTCCTTAGTCTCTTCCAGTAAATTCAAGTCCCTGACCTGGGCTGCAGCCTCCAGGTTTGCCCCAGCAATTAGGGAGCTCTAAAAATCAAAGACTTTTCTTTTTCAAAACTGTTTTCACTTCATAGTCAATCATTACCAGGCAAGCTAGAAACCCTTTCAGAGAGCGAGCGGGCAGACCTTTTGCTGCTAGGCTGACTGTCCACTTGCAGAGAAGAAAGAAGTGTCTCATCTCCTTATACTCCTCAGGTGGTAAGTTACCGCTGACAGGATGTGAAGAGATGAATCTCTCATTCCCTGATCTTTGGCTTTATTCAGGATGCAGACTAAGAAGAAGAGGTACAGCACAACCTCCATAAATCATATATGAGTCCCTTCAAAAAAAAGTCAAGTAACCCACTGTGAAGGGGGTAAAAACTGAGGGGATGGAGGGGGGTTCCTGCTGATTCCTCAGAGGATGGGGCTAAATGGTGGCAAGGTTACGGTGACACAGCCCAGCATGTACTGATGTACTTCCACATTAGAAGAAAGTCATGGATGTGTGAGGCAGGCCTGGTATTTGTGATGCGTTCCTCTCCCAAATCATCTCAGTTTAATTGTTAAACTTGAGTCTGAGAGTTTGTTATTTCTCCACAACTGCTTGCATCCACGTAACCGATCTTTAAATAAAACTTATAACTTTAAAAATCTGAAGGGTTATTTAAGTCATTAAATTCTGTACAAAAGTTTAATCGATTTCTAAATAATAAATCAACTCTGGGTGCTCCTAATAATCTTGGTGTAACATATTTCAATCCAGAAGCACTACACAGTATTTATCTTTAATGAATAATAAATGAGACATTGCTATTGACTGAACAAATGATTAAATATTCCATCAGTAACAGAACATGGAAATAATTTTTAATTATTAATAACCTACAGATTTTGCTTGTCAAGTGCTGTCATCTTTTTACATGAATGACTTCTTCTCTTTGCCATCATCATAGGGCAGATGAATACAAAAGACAATCAAGGATGATATTGGACACTTGGTACATAAAATTTCTACCATCTGTCTCTGAGAAAGAAGAGTTGTGGCACAGCCTCTCTCTTTCCAGTGGGGTCTTTGGTTCTGAAGTTCTGCTCTAATATATGTTCATATTTGTTGGAAAAGGCAAATAGTGGGAGCCATGAAATCTCATGGTCAGGTGGCTACCCTGGGAGAAAGCTTAAGCTGCTTGGTTTCTTCTGCAGCTTTTACACTGGCTGCAGTTCTTCTGGTTCCCTAAAGAGTTTTTTACAGTACAAGTTCTGAAACTGCCTGAAGCAAGACTCCCACCAAAACCGTCTCTGAACAAGTTTTTTTGCTGTACTAGCTACCCTGAGGGCTACAAAGTGACCCGTCAGCTACTTGAGTAGAACAATGCCATCTTCGGCTATATCTGGGTTGGGAGGCTCTACAGAAGTATCTGGCCCCTTCTCTTCTCCCAGTGAAAAGGTTTTTGCATTTAGGCAAGAAAACAAAGTCGTGTGCTTTAGCCAGGACCAAGCTCTGGCTTCAGACAACCACAGGCCCAGCATTACAACCTGCACCACAGTCCACAGCTGTCCCGCAGTGTCGGGGGATTCATAACGGGCCATGACAAATCTTCACTTACAGTCATGGAAATGTCATGAGTACTTTAAATTCATTCCTTTCTACCATGCTACAGAGTATCATGTAGCGTGATCTGAGGATGGTATAAAAATCACCATCGGAAATGAGATGACTGTGGCACCACCAGTCTCTAGCAACCTTTCCTGTTCAGCTGTAAGCAGCAAGAGTGCGGTAACTGGTAACTGCCCAGTGTACTGGAGAGAAGTCTTCCAGTATATTTATGGTCAGAAAACAGGCCTGCACAAAGCAGCTACTCCTCATCTGTGTACATACTTACTGGAGTACCTTGGAATTATCTTCTGTCTTTGTGACTGAGCAAGTTTCCTCCCATTAGATTTGAAGGGCACAACCACTAAGCTAGAATTAACTGGATCTCATTATAACTCATGAATTATTGAATTTTCTATCCAAGTCTCAAACACAAAATCTTTATTAGAACCGGTGAAACTGTTTTTTCTTTCTTCTAGAAAATAGGTTTTTGTTAGCAAAGAAAATCTTTAACATGAATATGTCAATTTGATTGGCATTTTCTTAAGGAAAAGTGAAAAAGGCATTTTCATAAGGGAAATTGCTTCATTCTAATCTTTTTGGAACAGGATATTTCTCTCTCTTTGTTTTAACAGTGATTTGACCTTTCATTTTAAAGTTTATATTAATGGAAGTAAAAAGAAAACAAACTTCATCCTGACAAATTTCTTCCAAATTGAAATTTTTATACTTGTACAGCAATATTCCTTACAATTAGAAACTGGAAACAGATTACCAAGAGACAAAAGAACCGTATTGAATGTTTTCAGCACTCTGTTCTCTGTAAAACTGCCATTGAAAAGGTCTCACCCACCACTCCTTGAATACTACAAGCCCAAGAGTGCTACTGAGCATGCAAGGAAAGCTGGCAGCTCTGTCACAGGGATCACATGTGGGAAAACTGGCTTCTTTTCCCAGGGTTGTCACCGGCTCTGAGCCTGCCCGTAGGGATGACAGGTGATCTCCTGCTGCCTACAGTTCCAGAAATCCAACAGAGAACTACTGATGTTACTCTACTTTTAAAAAATCTTTTTACTTTATAGATAAGCCAGGATTAAATTCTATTAAGTCTATTGTAAATTTTACCAAATGAGATTCGTTTAAATTCTCATTATTTCCCTAAGTGAGATTTAGGGAAGAGTCCACAAATAAGCACTATACCAACAGGCATGATACTTATTCTTTGAGGATTTGGGCTGAAAGAAAGGTGAACTATGGGGCTGGTGACATTCCAGAATGCACTTGTAAATTATACAGACTGGAGGTAAAAGAAAGATCATCATATCTCAGAAACCCTAGTAATTGTTTGGGTGTTTGTGTAGCAGAAGCCACAGAGACTGGGAAAAGCTTCACAGAAAGATGTATTAAAAATGAACATTCCCATGCATTTTCATTCTTCCTGCAGTTTTCACAAAACTCAGTCTGTTGAACTTCTGCCAGAAAAATGGATTCATGAAACCTGAGTCTCAGCTCATTTTTAAGGGTTTATTTTTCTATATTTGTATAAATGTAGAACTGAAAATGGTGAAGAACAGAACGGAAACTCTTTGATGTGTCAGTCACAGAAGTTGTAGGGCAGTGAGCTCCTAGGCTCACTCTTGGCACAGTTCCAGATCAAACGGGACTAGTTCAAAAGTCAGGAAGAGTTATTCCTTTATATATGTAGAAGGTGAAGGCCACAAGAGCTACCTCTCCTTACTTGTCTCCCTTTGCCTCTCCAAGTTTATAGAGTACCCTAAAGACATTGGGATGGGCTTGACGGAGGGAAATGTCATTGCTCCAAATGATGACACACTCCAAATAATTCAAGAAATTTCATTGTTTTCCTCAGTGAAGCCCTTTTACAGAGTTTTGTGCTAGGAAGGAACACAGTCAAGTAAAATGGACCTTTCATTTTCTGCTCAGGACAAACAAAGCGAAGAAGAGCTTAACATCTCTTGCACGGCTCTGTTGGAGCTACACGTCTAATAAAGATTAAAAACTTCCCTGTCACGTCTACTGGAACTACTTATGGGCCTGAAGAAGCACAAGGAATAATTTTGTTGTAGATGATGGTTTTGTGGCCAGTCTTGTGCGTGCTCTACCCCAATCTTTCAGCAGCTATAATAAAGCAGAAATAATACAGAAAGACTGGGGAAAAAATAATTTGAATGTGTTAGTCAGTCAAAAGTGAGTTAAATCACTATGTCAGAATGTTTCCTTTGATAAGCTTTTCTGAATATGGGAATTAGGAAACAGAGGACTAGAAAGATAATCACATTTTGGCAACATTGATTTCTCATATCTAGAACATACATTTCCAATACACTGACTATATCGGTCAATGACTCTGGCAAAAGGCAGCAGCTTGTGTATACAGCTACTCCTAACACTGAAAAAGGTGAAAAAAACCACTACTTCCATCAAGTTTTTCTCCCCATATTTAATCTTTGCGCATGAAGTGTTTCTGAATCTGGAAAATACAGCCTGAGAAATACATTTCCACAGCCCAACTAGTGTTTGTAGCAGTTCAATTCCCAGCTAACAGCATTCATGGTCTTTTGGTTTGGCTAGGCTTTTCAGAAACAGGGTGATTTTATTGTTATTTTACTCATGATTCGCAGTTTCAGCTTGAAAAAAATTAGTTAGCACAATTTCAAGTTTGCTAATAAGCACAACAGTTTGAGTGAAGAGTTATTTTTCTTTGCACAAAGCATCTGTTTCAGAAATTACATTTTATTGCACGATAACATTCTGGATTAGTTCTATTCCTCAAAGCATTGGAAGGTGTTCTGTCAGGTGACACTAAGGTCAAAGAAAAATTTTTTACATCAGTCTCACATAGTTTAATTATTTTAGAGCTGCTTCATTTAAAATAATAAAAAATTTAAGATGTCAAACCTTTCTGCTCTTGAGAAGTAAAAAAAACCAGACCTGGAAGACAAGAAAGGTAATTTCTAGGAAATTAACGTAAAATGTAATAGGGTTATAAAGAAAGGATTGTTAAGAGATAAATATAAAGCTGATGAAAGAAGGAATTTTTTAAACATGATGCGTAATTAACCTGTGGAACTTGCTGCCACAGGATATAATTGAGGTTAAGAGCTTCAATGGAATTAATAAAGAATTATACATTTACATGGATAATGAGAACTTAGACATGATAAAAATTTACTAGTATATAGACCTTCATACTTAAGGGCAGAAGTTAACTGCTAACAGGTAGCAGCCTGAAGGCCTCTAACAAGGTTCTTTGACAATTAAATATATGCTGATTAAACCCTAGGTTTGTATTTTATTAAATCTACTGGTACACTACACTGATTTTCTTTTGTATTTGTCTGCACTTTTCTTCTCCTACCGTTTATTTCCAGGGAGAGGTAAACATTTAGTTATCCTAGTTTCTCCTAATATCCCCCTTGGTATGGAGAGAAAGAGAGAGCTCATTTTAATATAGTCTTTCAAATCTAATTTGCAGCACTTTTGGAGTCCCTGCTGTATCATTATGCTGATATCTAAATCTAATGCACACTTGAGAAAGGAGTTGTCAGGAGCTGATAACAGCAGTGGAAAAGATGGAGCAGTGACATCGCCAGGCAGAAGACAGAAGAACTTGGAAGCAACAAAAATTATATAGCAATGCAGTATCAAGAGGACAAAGGAAGAGTCAAAAATTAATAGATACTGGGGGAAAAAAAAGAAACCTAGGTGAAGCTCTGGGTTCATGGATATCTGAAAGGCTACCTCAGATTGAATGAAAGAAGATGGGAATGACTGCAGAGAAAAACCTGAAAGGGGACAATAGGAAAAATTGGAAAGCTGTTAGTCCCACAAAAAAATGATTGTGTTTATGAAAGCATTAGTACAGCTGCACAGGCCAGATACTACCCTTGTTTTGTCAAGGAATATAGCTTGCAGGATGCATTAGTTACCAGGCTATTGGCTGTTTTGCTAAAGTCAAGTAGAGAATAAATACATTTGTTTGCCCTGGAAAGAATTCAGAACCTACATGACATACAAATAAGAGGTGCTTTGTCCAGTCAGACCTTGATGGAGCTGGAGAAGCAGAAGACATTTTCTCTGTGTTCTGATTCCAGAATATGTCTGTGCTCTGTGACTGAGACAGAATTGGACGTCATGTAGTGATGGTCCTTGGAAGCCTTGCAGATGAAATTTTAGGTTAATCTTCTCTGGAGACATGGCAAATATCAGGTACTACATCATGAATGTTCACATTGCTAGTATGACCACCGTATATGGTCTTCTAGAAACCTTACTTTCTAAAGAAATTTGTAAGCAAGCCCAAACCTGTTCTACTGGTATGGAACACATAAATTCTTAAGGCAGTTCAATGAGAGGAGAAGGAGGAAGACCTCACTCAGGAGCTTCTGACAGGAAATACTGCATGACTATGAAGGAATGGAGGTGGGATGAAAGGAGGAATCAAACACTGTACCAGAGAACCAGGGACTGAAACCTCGGTGAATGCAACACAACTCAGTCATGACTGATGGGCAGGAGTGTCCTCAGTGGGTGTTACCGGGTGCCTGAAACATCTCTCTGTGAGACAGCACCTTCCTTACAAGGGGAAAACACAGCCCGTGGAGGTTTAGAAACCGGGAGTATTGAAAAAATGTCTGCAGTGCAGAATGTTAGTATTTCAAGATGTTATCTACATTTATCACATTTGTCACTTGCCATTAATTTAAATTCCCTTTATGCATCTGTTCAGGAAATAATTAGGATTTTCTGCTGCAGTAAATATGCTTGTTCATCCATTAGCGCAAAGCAGAAGATTAATTGCATTACAATGGGAATCAGGACTACTGTATCCGCAGCTACAGCCACACCGGTGACAGCTGCGCTGCCCACAGTGCTTTGCTCCGGTAAGCTTCAAAACTGAGAGGGGATGAGGAAATAATTAAACTCCTGACAACGCAGGGTTATCCCCATTTTCCTATGGGTGACCAGAGAGACAACCACCAGCAAGAAAAGATCACACTGTTCCCAAAGTATCAGTTAATCAGCTATTTTTGTGAACATAGCGTTAGATACCCAGAGTCGTACCCTGTATGAATCATCCCATTTTATATAAAACTAACCTGAGGTAAAATTCCAAACTGTTTTAAGCTATATTAGTTTGGCAATAAAGCTCTGGAAAGCTGAAAAAAAAAAGTCTGAACTGTCGCTAACTGGAAATGACACTGCAAAATGTGAGCCAAGACCAAGCTGGAGAAAAGAGAGGTAGGCAGCAAAAAGTAGGGTGAAACTTGCCCCACCTCGCCGTGCCTAGTTCAAGACAAAGAAGGGGCTGATAGACCTCGGGTCCTGATGTGGTTTTGAGTGGCCAAAGCTGTCCTCATTGTTAAAGAAACTGAAGAAAAATTAGGTTCCTCCTTTTCCCCAAATTAAACCAGTAATTTATGTGAAAGCGTCCCCTAAATGAGGGTCCTTGTGGTGGCATTTGATTGTGGTGATTGACTGAACCCCCTGATAAAAGCAAGGGAAATGTTTAATCCAAACATACCCATCATTTGTGATGAGCCAGGGCGTTTGTGCACTTCAAAGCCTGGTCTGTATCTGGATGATTCACATCATTCTAGTGCATTATATCAAACAGGCTATTGATGAGGCAAGTCTTAGCCTATCAAAAGCTAGGATCTTTAGGGATATTTTGTGATGTTCATCATGAGTTAAAACAAAATATAAATTGGCAAGATTCTTTTAGGCTTGGCAACTAGAAATGAGCTGTTAGACTCAAAGTACATTTAGTCTTTGGTGGCTGCTCAGTAATTATGGCCCTGAGTAAAGATAAAGCATATTTACTGCCACCATATTTGCTTGAATAGTTTTTTGCAGCCAGTGCAAAATCTTCTTTATTTAAATTTGTTGCCTGACTCACCGTGTGGCATGTAGCCGGGGCCAAAAGCAAATAAGGTACTGCTTGAATTCAGAACATACAGCTTCCTTTTAAAGCAGATGAGTGATGAAGAGGTGGGTGCAACTGTCAATGGGAGGTCCAAGTCATTTAATGTCTAACATTTCTGTGTTTGTTTTTTTTTTAAGGTTGATTAATGCCTGACACATTTAGCTATGCTACAGAGTTAGTGCAATAATCAGGGACTAAAATCAAATCAAATCACGAAATACATAAAAAACACCCCGAATTGACCTAGTCCATTTGACTTTAGTGTGGTAAACTAAGTCTAAACAAGAAGAATTTACTTCATGTGACTAAAAGACACTAGATACAGATTTGTATGAAGCACCTGTGCAGCAGAATGTGAGTAATGTGACCTTCCCCAATATCCTGCACACCTAGAATAGAGCAAAACAGTTTATAGAAGTAGTCACTGAGGAATAGATTATTGGCTATTAGGGCAAACAGATTGAAAGCAGATCTTGACTTTCAGGTTTAAGACTAGTATTACAGATACCCATTGAACTGCTGGGCAACAGGACCTGCTCCAAAAGGGCATCTAACCATCCCAGGTTGTGCACGAAGGCATTTCTCATTCCTGTGTTGTAGCCACTCGTTTATTCTGTAAACTATGTTTTGTGATAGCTCAACTTCAATAACTGTAATCAGAAAAATTGATTTTCTTTTCCAGGGTGTGTTGAAGTGTTTAAATCGCTTTGGTCAATCTCTGTGTTATTATTCAGGATGCTGATATTAGCTGATCTTTCTCTATTTGATTATCTTTATAAGTCATCTCTCTCCCTCTCTCCTGAGGAATGAAATTAGGAATGTCTTCCCCCCCACACCCCGAAACTATTTATGAGCGTCACTGATAAGATTTCTGCAGGGCTTAACCAGAAGCAATCATACACTTGCAGCCACACACAGCAAATTTGTGTTATCCTGTAACTTCTTATGCTGTCGCCAAAGGAGCCACGCAAAAAAGGCAGGGGAGGAGACAGTTGATACCCACATAGAATACAAAGCTCTTTTGTATTGCCCAGTTTTCTAAACAGATCAGTACTCTAGCAATGGGCTAGCAGAGGACAGCAATGGCACCACAGTTCCACCTTCCCCCGTGGGATAACGCAGACTGAAGCAACGTTATCAGAAGCAAATATGATGGTTGCACATATGAAGTTAAGTACTCAGCACTGTACACCCCCCTGCCCCTCCCCAGCTCCATCTCACCAGAGTATAGCTGTAAACTAATAACGAATGCCCACAAATTGTGGATCTAGGACTTAATTCCAGTGTGTTAGGTTTGTCTGTAAGCAACTCTTTACAGGACAAATACAGAACTGTTATAGGTAATGAAGAAATGGATATGATGACAAGCCCCAGAGTTGTGACCATATGGAGAGAGGCAGAAGAAGCAGCAGAAGGCAATGTCCCTTTTGCACTACATGATTCTGACACTTTCTCTCAGCATGAAGGTTCACGCTAACACAGACATGCATGATTAGTTTTCTTTATGATACTTAGGGCCTAAAATTACAAGCCTTTTATTGATTTTTAAGGTCAATAAAATATGATTTTACAATCTGAATTGGACCTCCTGACTAACTGATCACTGAATTCCATCCAGTCACTTCTGACTGCAGCCCAATAATTTGTGTCTTCCTTGAAGAGGTGAAGAATGAACAATTTTCCACAGTAATATTTTGCAATGGTTAATTACCCTCTCAGCTGAAGATGCAGGCTGTATCTCCCATTTTAATTCTTATAATTATAGACATCATTTCTTGTTCCATATGCCTGTGCTATACTGTAGACCTTCTTCAATTGCTAGTATTTTCATGTCAGTGAAGATGCTTTACAATTATCGATCATGTCTCCATTTTTTCCTGAATAAGATAAACAAATGAACTCTTTTTATCTTTCTCCATTCCTTCTATTCTTCAAGTTTTATATTTTCTTCACTCTTTCCAACTGACTGTCTCCTTACGAAGGTATGTTAAATATTCCTTTCATGAGTAATAAGCACAGTAGTAAAATAATTTATTTTTCTTCTAGTAATTACTCTTTCCTACAGGTACAAAGTTTATGGTTTCCTTTTGTGCAACAACGTTACAGCAAGAAACTTCCAAGAGTTCAAACAGGTTTAAATTGATGATTTTCACCACTATTAATATAAGCAGTTTTAGGTACTAAACTTATTGTCACACCCTCCATCACATCTTAAACTCCTTTGAAGATGCTGAAAAGGATCAAAAATAAATGGAGAGAGAGAGAATATTGACTAAAATGCCATAACACCACTTCTCCTAAATTGTGCTTTTTATGAGTAACCAGCAGGGTATCTGGCACTGCTCAAAGCATCTTTGAAGGTTTCTACTGCAGAAGCTGTAAAAAATGAGATAAATGTAATGAAGAACACAGGTTTTGCTGGAAAATACCCTTGTTTCACAAATCTACATGTGACCCTGATAGGAATATTGTCTCCAAAATTGCTTTCTGAAAAGCTGACTGATAAAGCTGACTTTTTTTTTTTTTAATTATTCCATTGTCAGCATTGGCCCCTAATGGAAATAAAGTCTAGGTTGTCCAGACACAGCCTCATGATTCCCACACACAGTCGCAGGTAAGTGTTGTTAGCACCCGCAAACATACACATGCTGCTAGGAGAGGGGGCTGAGGGGTTTATTTTCTTTTTCATTTGTTTGAACAAAGTCATTATTTATTAATATGTCTCAGAATAGGCTTGTGTGACTTCACTCCATTATGGAACAGCTTGTTGGAAATGTTGTGAACAGCCTTGTAATCTTTAATTGCTTGTTAAATATGCACATTGTTAGGACAGTGGCCATTCCGCCTTCATTTTGGTTTTGTATGTTTTACTCAATTCTTCTGCTCCCTAGTTACTGTTCAGAGGTCTGCTCACCTTCACCATGTGGGATTATTTATCAGTATCATGGGAATTTCACCTGCCAAACCACCTCCTGTTTCTGGACTTCATGGAATGCTTAACTGAAGAGTGGAACACTGCCTCTAGGACCTCTTCTAGCCAGGCATTCCTAGTGCCCAATACAGTCTGAGATGATGAGGAGAAATTATAACTTAGCACTTGACTGACAGAATGAAAATGCAGTATCTACTCTATGAGTCTTTTCTCATCCTCATCTTCCATCCCATGACTTCTGTATGTACAGTGAGGCATCTGGTCTCATGGGATTACTTTTGCATGGTTGAATTCAAGATCAGACTTCAGTGAACATCCTCTATAGAGGGGAACATCTCCTGCTGTCTTATAAAGCCTGAACACATCATGAAAGGATGTCAAGATGTACAGCTTTAAATAATGCCCAGGTATGTGGTTTTGGTTACCCTGATTCTAAAGAGTTGCCAATTTACCTCAGGTCTTGAAGTCCAGAACCCACATTGTAACACGGCTTTTACCTACTGCCTTATAATACATCAGAAAGATCTACCATTAAAGAAACGGTTTCAAAAAAGAATTGTTCTGAGGTAGACATAAAGTCATTTTTTTCTAATTGACTACACAGCTCACACAATATTAGAGCTAATTTCAATGTGTTTGCCATCCTGCTTACTAAAGGCAGAAGTTCTCCCCCTTTATTGGTATTGTATCCTCTCTTCCAGTGGCTCTCTGTGAGGAGAAGAGGGGAGAACGGGATTAGGGAATATTTCTCTCCTGCCTCCATTGCCTCGAATTCTAGCAGGGCACTTCCCTGTTAGTCAAGGTGACCGAGACACTTCGGACCCTCACTCGTAATCCCAATGGCTTGTTAACCCCGCAGGAAATGCCACATTACTGATAATGTTTCCTGCGAAATTTTATTCAAGGATTTTCAGTTTCAAACCATCAAAACAAATGATATTAAAGTTAGGTGTAATTTTCTATGTTATATCCAGAGCCACTAGATGGTGGTATGCACTAGACCTGAGGAAAAGTGCACACAGGGACTGATTAATGTGTTCCTCCGCTGCCTGAGCAGGAACTTTTCCTTCCCTTGCTTTCCTAGTCCCCTTCTGGCTAACCTTCTTCCTATCAGATGTTTATTTAGAAGGTTGATTGCAACAATTACAAATCTCAGTTGAGGTTTTTCCCAGATTATTGACTGAGTTTGCATGACAATAACATCCCATTTTGAGATAAATCTGAAAAGCCAAGAAGATGATGAAAGGCAGAGGAGACTTCCATGCATGTAATGGAGAAAAAAAAAATAGTTGTGTGCAGCTTGGCTTATGGTATCTACAAAAACTTTACTAAGTGCAATTAGATGTAAAACTTTTCTACATTTTTAACATTAAGAACTATTAAGTTAGACAGGGCTCTGAGCAGTTGCAGATGCTCTAGTTGCAGATGTCCCTGCTCACTGCAGGTGACTGGACTAGTTGACTCTTAAAGGTCCCTTCCAACCCAAAGCAGTCTGTGATTCTATGATTCCATGTTTCAAAGTACAGATGATCCAGTGATCAATCCTGTTAAATTACTAGGACAGGACCAATATATTTGACAACATTTTAGGAATTCAAATTTACAACCTTCTTGGATATCAAGTTTGACTTGTCTGTTTCTTCATACTAAGTTAAAAGACAGGCAACTGGTAATATACCTATCAACTGGGGCTTGGATTTTGGTTATTCCTCCTCCCCAGTCCAACTTGTAAAAGAGACGTGTGAAATAAAAATCTGGGATAGTTTTCCACCAAAAGCCAGTTGGAGTTTAAGACATTCACAAAGCAAATCAACAGTAGGATAAGAAACTGTTGGACTCTGAATCCCCAGCTGTCACAGTTACATGGTGATGTTACACTTCTTCAGCCCTTATATTTGTCCTCACCTGCCACCTACTTTTCTTTGTTCTATCTTTGTGTCAGCCTCCATCCAGCTGATTTGGATCTGCTGCTTGGCTTTGCCAACCACTGTAACAATTCAGTATAGCTCAGTAAAAGACAATATGCTGGAAATCTGAGCTGCAGAGGAAAGCTGCACACTACCACAGCAATATGAAGGAGTACAGAGATCCATAGTATACCACACTTTGAATTTCAGAGAGCTGGAACGCAAGCTAAGGCGGCTAGAAAAATGAAAGAAATCCTCATTCTATTTTTAGAAAAGGCAATGATAGAAAATCGATAATACACTGAAGCTCACTTAGATAAATGTCTTGTAATAGTAAATCTGTTAAAGAGTAAGTGTCATTTGTGTCACTACTTTTTATTACTATTTTCAATCTCAGCTGAATTATTCCAAAGGAACAAGATACAAATCAATTGTTGTAGATGACATTTGAAAAATGAGAGGCAAACCTTAATAGGAATGAATGAAAAGCTTTCATATTAATATAATCATGTTTAAGACTCATAACTCATTCCATGCTCTTTCTAGGAGAAGGAGCACGTTGGGCACTCAGGCACAAACTGTACCTTTATGGTGTGGGACACTGTGACTGCTTGGTACAAAATGGAAGGCAGGAGAAAACTCGACATAGGGAGAAAGAAAACAGTTTAGTGATGCTATCGCAGCGTAAGCGATGAACTCACACCTTGGTATTTTCTTTATTTCTAGGGGCCAGATTTCTTTGGCCAGCCCTCCATCGCAGGAACGTGCCGTACGACTGTACTTGGACAGCTAGGGACTCCTGGGAAGGTGTGATGCGGTGTTGCAGCCACGAGGTAGCAAAGCTCAACAGCAATAATGTAGCGGGAGAGAACAATTCCATTTTGAAACAGAAGTGATTTCACTAACTACCATCTGCACATTTATACCCACATACTTCTAGTGTTACCTGTGTGCATCCAAATAGCCCGTCCAGCAGTCATGAACACAAGAAGACTGTATCCAAGAGAGCTATACAGCATTTCTTGCAGCAGACAGAAAAAGGATGTCAAGGACTAAGACTTTACAACCTCTCCTGCTTTTTTTTTCATTTTGGTTACTCCCTAATTAGGGAGTGATCAGTCTCTCCAACCTGTCTGCTGGTGTGACTCACGAGTGTTTACTCCCAGTCTTTTCTCTCTTCTCTGCTGGGATCTCGATGACCTGCTAACGTTGGTACGATCAACACCTGCTATTCTTAGTCGGTTTTCTCTGGCACTGTTTTTTACAGCACTTTCCACACCCAGATTTTTCCATTCTCCATTCCTACCGATGCTGATGCTTGTACTACAAGAGGCCAGGGAACAGCCAGCTGCCGGGAGGCTGAGAGGAAACTGCGACAGAGCGGCAAGAACACAGGCAGCAGTGTTAAGGCTGATGGAAAGCTCTTCTTAACAAAAATCAATCCATCATCAACTTCACTGAGAAAAACTGTTTTATTTAGATTTATCAGAATACTAGGACAGAGCGAGGCATATTGTAGGAGGCTTGGTACAACTGCCTGCATTCTCCAGTAAGATTTTTTGTCAGTAAATAGTTGTCTTCCCCTTAACATTGTTCCTCTATATGAAGCTTTATTCCACATGCAAATATGCCACATACCGAGTCTTCTCCTCTCCTGTAAATCCCTACTGAATTCATAGTAGTTTCAAATGACATAAAAATATGGTTTCCAGTTATGTTTTTTCCTTGAAATGTCAAAATATACCACGAGGAGCAAAAATTAATCTATTCTTCCTCTTCTCCTGCATCATGCTTGACATCACATGATTAACCCACTACATAATAAGGAACAAAGGGTCAGCCAGGACACATCAATCAGCTCTATTTCCAGTAGGAGAATATTGTCCATAGACTAGTACTCTCAGACCTATACCCAGCTACTATGCTTCCCTTGTTCAAAAGAAATGATGACATATCCGTACTGCCAGTTGGGAACAGCATGATATTGGGTATTTAGTACAAAAAGACAAGCAGTGCTGTTCAACAGTCAAAATGGGGAAATTTGAACTGGGTTTAGCAACATTTGTTACCTGACAAATTTCTCCTGAACCTATGAAATCAAGAGCTTAGAAATTTTAGTTTTTATTATGGGAAAACGTGGATAAAGTAGTGGATCTATTTTGCATATTGGTGATGATCAGACTCAGATGACAGATGGTTTCACACTCTCTCTTTGTGTTTGATTATATGAGCATACAAATATAAATAAAGGCTCAATTGAAAAAAAAAAAAAAAGAAAAAGATATTTTCTTCAACTGAGTATGAACTAAGGGGGGAAGAGAAATTTTGTAAGTATTGGGCCAAATCCCAGTGAAAACTACATCTCTAATGAATTACAGAAGTTACAGTTGGGAGTTAGCTTAAACGGATAATAAATCAAATGATAACTTCTAGGATGAGGACACACTCATGTGCAAAGCATTGATTCTGGTGACCCAAACACAAAGATGAAATAGCTGGAAAACTCCAAGTGTACATTTAGAAGGCTTATGCGAAACACTTTGTCACCATCCCTGCATCCTCATTTCAACTACTGGCATGAATTATTGAACTGGAACTCGCTTTGCTACGTAATTGTGTTGTGGTTTTTTCATTTTTATCTCATTTTGTACATGTTTCCCTAAGGTCCTTATTCAGGGGCTGTATTTTTGAAAGACTTTTTAAGCTCAGTCAAGCTGCAGAAAGCATTTTAATGAAACATAAATCACTTTTGCTTGTCTGTATTTTTATCAGCTGTGTGGACAAAGGTCAGTGTGTGTCACAACAAGTAGAGAAAAAGCATCATAAAATAGCAAGGTTTGTCCACCTGGCATTTTCTAACAAGGTGCTGCTCCAATGCCTCTTCAGTGGAAATCTGTAAAAGCCTGATTAGCTCCTCAAAAGTGTTCACTGCCTGCCAAGGTCACAAGGGTAGAAGAGCAAATGCAACAGCAAATGGGCAGCAGTTGAAAACAATGAACCAACAATTCAGGAACACCAGGAAGCGAAGGAGCTGGGATTGATACGAAATACTGAAGGCAAACAGGATGATGCATGTGCAGTACAGGGTGGATAGGACAAGAGTTTTCGTAAGCTCAAGCCCCGGGAAATCTCAAGAGCACTTGTCAAGATAAGAAATCGACCAATAGATCACCTCCCCTTATAATGAAAGAATTGCTTCCTATAATTCTATTTCTGCTACACTATCCTGGCTACTTGTGAATGTCTGGTCCACCATGGCCCTGTGGGACTATTCTACTAATCAAACTTCACTATCAGAGTGTATTTTTTTCATGAAATACACTCTAATTTTCCTTCCCTTTACATTCAACCCAGTAGTTCCAGCTAATATTCCTTGTTGATCTCTATTGATAGTTAAGTGTTTACCTTTATCCAAACGATTTATTCATTTTGTTCTTCTGCACTGAAAATTGTTCAGGCAGCAGACTGTTTCTGGTGTTAGGAAGATCCGGACACCAAAACCTGCAACCTAGCAGTTAGCATCTGTCAGAAACCAAACATCTTTGTAACACATCCCAATAGCAGTGGCCCAGATTTCACAGCAAAAACCTCTCCTTGAGCACGCAGATTCTGTTCAGCCTATTACACCCTACCCTTTCTAGATTACCAAAATAATACCAGCCTTTCATTTTGGCTTAGGTTTTTAGATAAAACACTGCATATTTTGTAACTGCGGCATTTAACTCCCATTTGACGTGGTAAGTGTGACTTACAGAAAGTAATGAGACAAACACCCCGGAAAAATGTGTCCTTTCTGGACATTAGGATTGTCAGGTAGAATAGATGTCACTTTTAAACCTCTTTTGTCCTTCCTGGGATTTTTGCACAAGTTACAGAACTCAGACAGCTCATCTAAACTGCAGTCATTGCTCCTGAACAGCTGAGGTTCACAGAGATTTAAAAATGTGTTGGTTAAATGCATTTTCAAATTTTACCATCCCTTAAGAACAAGAGATGTAATGAAAACAACACAGTACATCCTACAATCACATCTGCCACCTACACCACAGCCCATCAACAGAGGAATAGCAATTAGTCAGGTAATTCAGCCAGCAGGTTGACTCTGTTATTAATACAATATTCACATCCCACCTGGAAATTGCCAAAGACTGGTTAACTTATTCCTATTTTCTTATTAGTTTATTTGAAAGAAAAAATACTGGTTTTTCCTACTTCAGGGATTTGTTTTCTTCTGATTTTATTTCTCAACATTTACATTCAGGCACAGCCAGCTTCCCTCTCCCTTTAAATCTCCCCCATTTACCTATGTATTTTCTTTACTTAGGTCTCCCCTCGTTTATTCACAAAGGATCTAAACTGCAACTCAGAACTTAGCAGGGTTCATCTTCCACTCTGCTGCTCAGGGAATGGGAAGCTTCTGACAGCGGGACACGTGTTTCCATGTCTGAAGTGTTTCTCTTTAAATTTCACCTTGCTATTTGTTATTATGACTCTCAAATTTGAGACATGAAGGAGAAGCATTAAAGAAGATGCATCCCTACAATAAAAAGAAAGGTGTAAACTTTTCCATTTCTCTCTTTGAAACAGAAAGGAAGGGTGAAAAAGAATAATTTCCTTAACAGAATGGTGAGAAAGGTGGGGGAAGAAAAGGGATAACAGGGAAAATAAAGAGAAACTTAGTTAACAATTTAGATAAGATCCCCAGTGACCAAATTCAGTGAAGTCACAAGATGTACTTGCATGCAAACTTTCCCTAAATAAAGATGAAATTCATTATCATTCACCGCTTAAACAAATAAAAGAAGCCAAGATTTTCTTCTAATTTACTGTTACTTATTTTAATTAGAGCTTAAACCTTTTATAAAGATACTTGAAAAAGTGTGATCTAGCCAAGAACTAGTCTAGTTTTCCAGGAATTAATTGCTGGCTTTATTTGGTCACAGTTTTTGATGTCTGTTAAGCAGACCAAAGTTATCTCAGTAAAGAGAAAATTAAGAAAATAAAGTGAGAAGATGAGAGACATTAGTTAGACATTTTTTTTCGATGACTGAAGCATAGATAAAGGCATGAGGGGACCTGGTTTTCTGCTTGGCTGAGCTAACAGTTTCCTGTAAGCTCTAGAAAATATAATTTAAATTTCTTTGGCATTATGAGATTAAGTTCATCAGGGATTGTAATGCCATTTGAGATCATCTGATTTAGAACTTTTTATAAAAGTGAAAGGTATAATTAGAACTTCCAGTGGCTTTTGAAGGGAAAATAAAACCCCTTTTCTCATGCCAAGCCTTTTGCAGTTTTTTGGCTTTCTACAAATTTGAAATGCTCAGCGTTCTGGCGGCAGTGTCACCAGGCATGGGAGGCATTAGATCCGACCTCACTGTACTTTAATGGGGAGCCCTCTTTTTCACATGGTTCACAGTTCCCTAGGTTGTATACGCTGACATTTCCCACCTGTTAGCAGAAATTGCTTGAAGTGAGCCTGTTCATCCAATGATTTTATTTCACATAATAAAACGTGAGAATAATAACATTTGCTACAGTTACGATAATAGATAGCTTGTTCTCAGGCAAACAGTAGATGTATTTCTCCCTGCACTAAAGTATCTGGCTCATGCTTCTGCCTCCAAACAGAATGTAAGATTTTAAACATGATTTCATATAGCACCTCTGTGCCTTCTGTAGATATACTGACTTCTACTGAAAGGAAAAGCACCTTGAACTAGAACTACAGGTCCAATTCAGAAGCACCCTTGCTCCAAGCATTTCACCCTGCGAAGTGCAGTGCACTGAGTAACTGTGCTAAGAAAAATTACTGGAAAGGTTTTGCTTGACCTTTTATTCATACAGTCAATTGCAGCCAAGTTCTCTGGTTTTGCTAATCCCTCAAATTCTGCTTACACGGTGCATTTGTATGCTCAGGATAATGCCTCTGTGATCTGAAAGCACTCCATCCCCGGGGTGTACAAGCGTGCACGTGGCTTCTGGCTTCTTGTTCTAAACATCTTGGCAAGATCATGAACGTTAATACTGCATAAACAATTGTAGACTTGGAGGCTGATGACTGTTACAGGGCAAAGCCAGGTGGAATAGGAAAAACCCTTTATGTACGTAGCGGGTGATAAATAATAAATTACAGCAAAGTTCACAGGAATGCTTTGTATGCCATTAATGCTTCTTCCTTCTCCCAGTTCAACTAGCCCACATACCACAAACCAGTCAATTAAGCTGTGCAATGCCAACAACATCCACCCTGCACTCTCCTACAAGTAAAGAATTATCCTTATTACAATCATTTTTATAGCTGGGGAGACTGAAGGGTCTCTGCTCTAACAACGTGCCATTCCCTAGACAGGTTTCCTCTTTTGCTTCTGTAAGGAGATATTGGCTACTGCAAAACATGATGATGAGTATTAGTCAAATTCTGAAATTTTCTGCTTTTTTTTGGACATTACAAAACTATTTGTTTACAAAAGAAAAAAAAAGCTTACATTTGCATAGAAATTTTATACAGCATGTGCAGCTCACTTAAAACATCATCTGCATTTGAATTACCCAAAGTCAGGGCAAGTGATGCCATCCCTGACTCAAATGTGTAGTTCTTTTTAATCACCAGATGAGATATACATTTTTGATTTACTGTTTTATCAGAAAATTTCCATATATTTGATCCCTAAAAAATAGCATCAACTTCTCTGGAAACTGTAATATCTGAAAACATCTTGAGCTATAAAATAAGCCATGTTTGAGTGTTGAGCAGAACAGCTGCCACATATAATTGTCACAGCTAATTGCCCTAGAGGACCTAAGAAGAGGAATGGGTTAAAATTTTGATTCGGGTTCTTCGTTTTAGATTTCACCTTGAGCCAAATGGCCCTTCACAAACTGAATGAGTCGATAACCTGAGCTAAACACCTTTCCAGAAATAACTGAATATCTACTGGCCTTGTGCTGCTGGTCAGACAAATCATATGAAAGGTAGCTCTTGAAGGAAACTGCAGAAGAGTCAGAGAGGTAGGGGTTTTAGGGAAGTTCTGTAGTAATAGTGCTGTGAAACTGCCAGGACTCTGACAAAATGGCATTTTTGCTCAGGACCATTGCTTCTCTGTCCAGATGACCAATAAATGGTGCTTTGTGTAAAAAATAGATGATGCCCAGATCATATTGCAATGTCTGTGAAGGCTTTGGTTCACTTTGCAGAGCCTGGAGGGATCACTAAATGAAGGAGAACAGGTCTACTTGTAGAGTCAATGCAATTGGGGTGGCATGTTCTTACACAGGGACAATACAAAGTTATAGGTGAACTGAGGTAACTCAGGGAGATGTTGAAGCGTTGGCGAAGAGAACAAACCCCTCAGAGTTGCAAGGCTGTGACCACCTGCAATATGTAAGAGAAAACATTCAGCTCAGGTTTGCCTTAAGGATTGTTCTTGGATCCTATGGGTGAACTCCTCAGGATGCCTGATAATAAATCTAGAACAGCTTTGTTTTGGGGCATTCTTTGTCTGGACACACTGACCTTTTAGAGAGTGAAGCTGGACATTAATTCCACCTTTATGGCATGGCAAGGAGAGTCATAAAGGAAATCAGTGACTGGCAGGAAAAAATGCATTAATACCTAGCCAGATTTTTTTCATGTTTCTTCTTGACAGCTTCTGAAATGTAAATCCAATTTCACTGTTTCTCCAGTTAGAATAAGAAACTAGTACTTTAACCTTTGAGTTAAATATTTTATCTTTAGACAACTCCAGACTAATAATATCAATAAAGTGAAAGTGCCTGAGCACCTAGAACTCAGTCTTAACCGGAGAGAGGGACAGATCATCAAGTAGAATAGTACATCAAGTCTTACTTTTCCTATGATCATCTATGCACCTTTCTCAGTAATAATACTGCAGGATTTTCCATCTCTTTACCCCTTGCCTTTCTCCCATTTTTGATGTATTGCTAATGTGGGAACACAGATCCTGAGCTCCTGTGAAACACCATCTGATCTTATGCTAAGAGTATTCCTGCTCTGAGTGGGTTCTTGGTGGACTAATTGACCTCCCGAGGCCTCTTTTGACAGGCATTTCCCCGATCCTGTCATACAATTTTTATTTCTCTCATTGACTTCCCAGGGTATTTTTTCTTATCCAAATTATGAGTAAGCAGGCACAGCCCCCAATATATGCATTTAGTGGAACTAAATTACTACAGTTGTTGCAAAAGGAAGATCATAAATAAAAACCTCAGGAAGGTAGTTTTGCTTCTCACTTCCTGAAATAATTCACCTATTTCCTTCTCTGTTTCAAGTTGTTTCAGCTGGGAAGTCCTGGGCAAAAGACCTGAAAAAAATAGCTCATCAGTGTCAGCCAATCATCACCACATCACTGGCTGCCAGCAAAAGAGTGCTGGCAAGTGGCCACTTTGTAAGTTGAAAAGAAGAACTAAAGGAACTTAGCTGAGGTGCAGAATCTCATCAGTGGATATCTTGAAAAATTCATTAAGGCTTAATTGTAGCAAGGCTTCTCTGAATGTTTTTAAAAGGATACACATAGTCCAAATATTTCCTAAAACCTTTCAGAAAGCTGGGCTTAATTTTTATTCCAGAGTCCTGAAGCTCCAGGGGAGTACAGATGTCTGTTCAGCTTGCTCTGCTATGGAGCTCCCTGATGATGGGCTCACTCAGAGGCCACCCTGGATGGATCTCGCAGCTGAGCATATGTGAGATGATAAATCCTCATCTGATCTTCTGCAGGGTGTGCAAACAGGGTGCACAAAGAGGGCACAGCAGTTTTGCACAGAAGGGCTGTGTGAGAAAGTCCCTGCATCCTCCTTGTAGGCCCACAGCCCAGGGAGGTGCTCCAGCTCTCTGCCAGAATGGTGGGCACTCACCTCAGAGTTGAAACCAGTGTTTCTACAGAGAAGGCCCCTGAAGTGTCTGACGCTTCCACCCAGATGGAACTGGTAAGGAAGGAGCCTTCAGTACAGAAGGTAGATTGCAATGTGTCCCTAGACCCTTCTGGAGAAAAGGTAAGTACCTGCACAAGATGTGCACAAGCTGATGATCTGTTGTGTCAGCTGGCTGAGCAGCTAAAAGGCTGTGCAGTATGAGAGAGGCTGAGATGGAGATAGAGTTGTGCCTGTTGCAGACACCACAGAGAATGAGGCACCTTGGACCCCAATGACCCACAAAAGCAGGACTCTGGGCCCAACCCTCCAGCATTACAAGCAAACCCAGATAACTTTGGCAGCAGACCGGCCATGTCGGTGAGGTAGGCTTTAAACTGAAAGGGTCTGGGGACAAAGTCCAAAGTGAAAATGTTCACACCATTGCAGCCAAAGGGGGAATAAGCCAGGCCAGCTAGAGCAGCAACAGATGCTCCTTAAGCTGCTTTGCAGGATGAGAACCAGAAGACCAACCACCTCAAGTGCGGGTATACCAATGCAGGCAGCCTGGGGAGCAAAGAGCAACCGGAGCTCTGTGCCAAGTCAGAAAGTTACGATGTCACAGGGATAACTGAAACATGGTTGGACAACACAGACTCCTGCATGGTTCAGAGCTTCACACAAGTTTTAGAAATGCATATTCCAAGTTAGAAAAATAATTCTGTAGCTTGGTTGGTAGCTTTGCAAAGACAAACATTTACTTGTTTTTCCTTTTTCCCTACCCAAGCGGAGTTTTCAGCCTAGATCAGAAAGCTGCCAGATTAACACCAAATCTCAGAGCTTTTTAGAAATTTATTGTCCAGGTTTGCAATTTCCCACCCAAGCTTGCTACACGTCAGAATCTGTAGGTGCTACTCCGGTTCCACAGCATCCATCAGCTTATATAACTGTTAAAGAGTGTTTTGGATGCCTTAAAAGCTGTAGACCAATCTTTTGCATAACCATATCTTGCAGAAAAGTAATTATATTATTTGGTTTGTGGCAATTTTTTAATTGCAAATTAATTAGCTCCATCTGGTCTGTAATTTTCCACTTAGCAGGTAATAACTTCTGAAGCATCAGTTGCTTCTACGAGAGATAAGACAGTGTTGAGGATAGTAATTCTTATCCCTCAAAGTTATCTGGTTAGACAGTGGTGATTTTTTGAGACTTAGGGGTTTTTTTTAAAATGAGATCTTCACTGGACTGAATTCTAAATGTCTTCATTTGCCGTAAGTGCTCCTGGCTCATTACTTGCTGCTCTATTTGCTGCTGATTAATGCAAGAATTTTTTTTAGGCTGGAGATGTTTGATTGTTATATTTTTAATTTAAAATCGACTGACTGATAAACCTGCTTTGTATATGGTTTTCTTATTGATGAAGAATCTTGGCTGCTGTTGAGGTATAGTTGAGGGGGGAGAAAAACCTGTATGTTGTAAACATAAATATCCTTGTAACAGTCAAGTAAAATTTTACAACAATGTCTCATCAAGGACTTGGTAGAGCTCCCTGAAGCAGAGGCAAAGTTCTGTGGAAAGCAAGCAGGTTTCTCCTTTGGCCTTATTAAGGTCTGTATCCTCAAATCTCTGAGACAAATTCAGACCTTTGGCGATCGAGTCTGTCAGTTCTCTCCAAAATCATATCTTGGATTTTCTCTGCTTAGAGATAGTGCTTTTGTATCACTTTTGTAATTGGTATTGAGAACCATGCTCTAGTAGAAGGGTAGCTGTTAGGGTATATCTGGCAATACATTCTTTTGACTGGAAATTTTGTAACATATTATGGATCTGTATTTGTTGTAGGCAAATCTGGCCACGGGTGTTAATTCCTTTTATAGGTTCAGATGCAGATTTTTGCACAGATGCTCAAGACTTCTCTCCGAAGCATACTAAAACTTGAATTTATGAAGGCATATTTTCTACTAGTCTGGCACTTTCTATTTCAGGCTATCACATCTATTTCTTAACCCTTGTTTGATCATGTTCTCAAATATACCACAAATTAGTTCATCCTAACAACTGTTCCTGTTCACAAAGCCCGTTTTTGTTTTCAAGGTCTGTAACACAAGAGTCAATTGGGTAACCTGATGGCTTCTCTGTCGCAAGGAAAATAACTTCCCCAAAATGCCATTCATGCCAAGATGAAATTGTTTTTTCTCTTTTTTGAATGTCAGTGGCTGGCATTATCCTGGCCCTAATGAAATGTATTATAAAACTCCAGTGCCTTTGACATAAAACAACAGAGGGATTAATTTATGTCTCTGTTCACTGTGCAGTATGAAGAATCTTGGGAAACCCAACTGACAATTTAGATGTCAAATAACCAAGTTTCCTATTTACATGTGTACAAGACTTAGAACCATAGAATCATCTAGGTTGGAAAATACCTTTATGATCATTGAGTCAAACCATATTGCATCCAAGCATTACCACTTAGCTACAGCTGTACACTGGTGCGCTGTGATGAAAAGTGCCTATAGGAAAATTCAGACTCTTCTTTATTTCTCTGCTAAATTTCTTTAGAGGAAACTTGGTTTCCTCCTTTACCATAGAGTTGTCTTCTGGCACTTTGTCAGAAGTGTAGTCAGAAACAAAAGTGTAGTCAATCTCATGTATTTGAACTGGATCCACAATACAGAGCATACTTCTGTTATGACACGGTGCTTAGTAGTCAGCGACACTACCGATCACTCTTACCTCCCAATCTTTACTTCATCTTATAAATCTAGACAAAAGTTGTTGGATCCAAATACCACCCGCCCCCAGAAACGTCTTTGTCTCAGTTGGCATTACTTGGTTCCTCTAACATCATTCACCAGTATGATTTAGGATTAACAGCACAGGAAATTTCTTTCACATCTTGGGAAGTAAGTTTCTACCTCCACAAAAAGCTTATGCTTGAGTTTCTCATGCTGTTTGCTTAGACCTTATTAATACTCCTGATGCAGTTAGAGTTCAGCACAGCCAGGATGTAGCCCATGTCAGATCCTCAGTTTAGCAGCATTTTTAAGCAAGTCTGGATGTTTTTCTCTAATATGCACCACTGCTCTTTCCATCAAAACCCTTGAGCTTCGGTAAGATTGCTGACCTAGAGGTAATTTGCAGGGAGCTGGATGGTGTCTGTATCTAACACTGCCACCTTTGGCATGAAAATAGCCATCCTTAGGTATCTGTGATTTTTTTCTTAGAGCAGTTTGACTTTTGCAAAGGTGATGTGAACTCTGGCCAGTACTGAGAGCTGATCAAGATCTCCATTTTCCCATTTGGTGAAAACCCTGAAGCAAGAAAACCAACATTCTGTTTCCTGTCTTGTATGCATTGAATCAGTTGGTGGTTGAAATATGTCACATTTCTGGTGTGAAATCTTGCTTTATGAGAAAAGAGTACATAAATGTTACAGAGCAAATTATTTCCCTTAAGTAACACAACTTCTTTTGTCAACACTGTCTATGAGCAGCCAAGCAATGGATTTGGAGAAAAAGCGCATGTGAAATCAGAATCCAAACGGAATCAGGAACACTGAAGTAAGAAGCAGTTTATGCAAAACTCTAAGAGTGGGGGTTTTTTTCCACTGTGAAAAACCACTACAAAGCAACAATAAAAAACCCCACATCTCACATGAGTCTGGCCAGGAAACATTAAATAAGCTAAATGGGATTTGACTGTAAATATTTGTTAAAGACCATTTCCAAATCATAAGTACTGTCTACCTGAAGTATGGTGCAAGTGACAGAAAAAAACCCACATTTAAGCAAAGTATTTGGACAAAATGTTTTTAGACTTGCTAAAAGCTGGAAAAAAGTTTAAAATTGTTCAACAAGCACATTTTTAATTCAACTACTTGTAACCAGAACAGGCAGAAAAAAAGAGTATCTGTGTACCATTTGCAAACAGCAATGTGAAAAGGGAAAGGGCAGCATTTTAGCCAAGGCACGAAAAATGCTTAGTTCTTTTAGAAATATTCATAAATCAGCATTTGTTGGGGGAAAAACATAACCATAATTTCTATGGCAATGTAAATGTGGCAAATACCTGAAAGGAAAGGAAACTTGAATTTTGTCTCTCAGGAGAGACCTGACTGATGTGTGAAAAAAACCCAGCCCACCACTGTTTTTTCTGGGATATACCATTTCTAAAGGCAGACTTTCAGTTATTCTGATCTGTTTGGTTTTTTGTTTTGGTTTGGTTTAATTTTTAAAGACGACTCTGGTTTTCACATGTCTTCTCTGACAAATCACATTATCTCGTGCTTGTAAGCATTGCTCCTCCTTCCCCGGTCTGCCTCTTTATTGATGACTTCTATTTTTGTTGCGTGTGTGAAAACAGGTTACAGCCCGTTCCTGGAAGCACAACCAGCTCCTTGGGATTTGCTCAGATTTTATCACCCTTCAGAACAAAAAACATCCTTCCAGCTGCACTTGCAAACATGGGGTTTGGGTGCAGTTCTCTTGACTGAAGGTATATAATTTGCTCTAAAAATAGAGCGTGTAACAGTGAATAAAAGCAGGGCTCCCTAAACAGCCGTATTCTTTTCTCTTTGTAGAAGCAAGAGGCCTGGCTTTTCACCAGAGTGAAATAGGAGTGCAGATCTTTGTTTCTACTGATGACCAAAACTACCAGAGAAGTTACCGGTAAACTTGATTACTGCAACTTCTTTTTGTTCCATTTAAATCTCCGCTTCTATTCCCAGTCAATATTTTTACTGCCTTTACCAATATTCTTTTCCTTCACCTTTGGACCCTGCAAAGGTTCCAGTCTCTCCTTTGGAGAGTTTTCACTGTTAACAGAGAGATAACCTCAGACAGTCGAGGGTTTTAGGTTCTTTTGAAGTACATTATCGTCAGCTCCTTTAATACCTCTGGCTGAATGACTGAGCAGTTTGTCGTGTCTCATCTAATGACTGCAGACACTCTGAACACACAGTAACACTGTAGTGTGCTCTTCAGCAACTACGAAAACACAACTAGCAGGCATATCCTGCATTTTAGTTTGTGATATTCAGTGGAGCTTAAGGCTCATGAAACCCTAATTGATTATTTTCCAATGTGTGTTGGATGTCCTTAGCTGGCTGCCAGGCTGGAAGGTGAGGGAGCTGAGTGATGGTACTCCAGGGACCTGCTGGAGGCTACAAAGATACTGAGGGGACTGGAAAAATCTCTGTGACAAGGGAAGGCTGAGAGACCTGGGGCAGTTTAACTGGAGAAGACTGAGGGGGAATCTTTTCAATGCTGACCGATAGCTAAAGGGCCCATGGGGGTCAAGAGGCTGGGGTCAGGCTCTTTTCACTGGTGCCCAGCAACAGGACAAGGGGCAATGAGCACAAACTGGAACCCAGGAGGTTCCATCTGAACAGGAGGGAAAAATTCTTTGCTGTGAGGGTGGCAGAGCCTGGCCCAGACTGCCCAGAGAGGCTGTGGAGTCTCCTTCTCTGGAGAGATTCCAAACCTGCCTGGACAATGCGATCCTGGCCCCTTGCTCTGGGTGACCCTGCTGGAGCAGGGGGGCTGGACAAGATGATCTCCGGAGGTATCTTCCAACCCCCACCATTCTGTGATTCAGGGTGTAGTTCAGCATGCACCTTCTGAGATGAAGGCAAATTACTCTACTTATTACATGAATAACACTGTTGTCATTGAGAACTAACATCAGTTCAAGGCACAGTTAATGTCTAGAAACCTGAAACTTTACACTCAATCCACTATATAAGATCAGGATCTCTTTAAAGCACAAGCTTATTTGAAATAGAACTGAGCACATTGGCTGTTGGATTTTCTGCTACTAACCAGTCCTCAAAATGCTCCGAACCGTAAGGTAGGTTGTAAGACTGCACTCCATAAATACTGAAAAGGCTTATTTTGTATGTTTTGGAGTCCAATAAAGTAACTGTAGCTTTGCCTAAAGGCCAAATTCCTACAGAACCCGAGGACATCTCAGCAGAGGTACACTGTACTATCTGTGCAAGTTTATTTAAAGCCCATGGCAAAATCCTGAGTTCACCCTCTTGAGTTTATAAGAACATTATAAACTGAGTGTCTATCTTGAAACAGTACATCTCTTTGAAGACAGAGATACCCTGAAAGAGCCTGAGACATGTATCCAAAGAATTTCCCTGGGCACAAAAATGCATTGCTCCTGGAAAACTGGCAGAGGTGACAAAGCTGTCTCTTATGCTGGTTACCCCCCAGAAGAGACGAGATGGTCTGCAGAACTCTGACTTTGATTTTCTGCATGAAAAGGTCTTTTTCTGGAATTTAGGTTCCCAGCAGAAGACAAATGCTGGCTGCCTGGTCCTCAGGTTTTTTGAGGCTGGAGTTAGCTCACAACACTCACCATTCTGCCTCCTGTCCAGTTAGAGCGAAGAATCAAGGGGCTTTAGCTTTAGGTCAGTTCAGATGGGACAGGCTGAGGGGCATCAGAAGTAGTTTTTGGAACATCGTGGACAGAGCAGCTGTGGTAGCCCAAAGAGAGACAGTTGATGAACAGGGAAAGATCTTATGAGTAAAGGCAAAACAAAAACAACTCAGAAAAAGAAGAGTTTGATACCATGGAAAGAGACCCCAAAAATTTATGTTAGAGACCATGTACTGGAGAGACTGGTATCACTGGTCCAGGAAACAAGCAGGTGAGGAGATGACAGTAAGCTGGGATAAAAGCTGAAGATGATCTGGCAAGATCATCACCAAAAAAATAGTTCATACACATTCTTCTTTCTGAGGTCGCCCACAGAAGTCGTATACTAAATTTGCTTCGCTTCTGCTGCAAATGCTCTCTGTTGTCAACAAAGGCAGGTTTACACTTCCCCTTCCTAAACGTGGAGAACGTTTATCGACTCTCCGGTACAGGACAGAACGTGCCATTAAAAAGAAGAACCATCATTTCCAAGATGAAAGTCTCTTCCATTTAGTTATTTGTTTATTGGAGGATAGGGAGGGAGAGCACATTTCAAGAACTAAAGAAAACTGGGTTTCTTTGAAATCTGCTTTAGTTCCTCCAACATTGAAACGGTGTGCGAGTGAGTCTCAAATAAAAAGCTGCTCTGAAAATTCCCAGAACCCGACGGGTGACTTAAAGAAACCGACATTCAGTGAGGATAAAACAACCCAGTCGTCCCCTTTGATCACTCCAGCCAGCTGCCCTAGGCAAGTCTGGAGCTGCCAGGAAGCTGCCTGGAGACCTCAGCCAATACACCAGATGTCACCCAGAGGCAGAAGAGAGAAGACAGATGGGGGGGAGAGAAACTTTCAAGCTGAATTTTTGAGGCTGACATTCTACAGAGGAACATCAGAGGGTATAAAACTCATCATCTTTGCCTATAGGAACAGGAAGTGAAGGAAGGAGAAAGGGACAAAGCATTCAGAGAGACAGCTCAGAGCCTCAAGAGAAAGACGATTTCTGCGAATAGCTCCTTAATGTTTGGCTTATGTCTAGGTCAGGAGAGCAACCATAAAATGTCACCTTGTCACCATCTGCAGTCATCCCAGAAGCTATAAGGGAGCATTTGGACCCATTCACAATAGCTCTGCTCTTTTGGTTTTCTTTTTTCTTTTTCTTTCTTTTGTTTTGTTTTGTTTGTTTTTTACTGTTTTTTTACTCTCATTTTATTCTTTTTTTCCTGCGTCCGTTTATTCAATTTCAGTGTCACTGCGTTTATTCTCCACCAGCCGCTTTCCACACTAATTAATTCCTTATATCCCACTGGCTTGTAGCTAGAGCCACAGTGGGTTTAGTTGGGAAACAAAACCAGGTAATTAGAAAAAAAGATGACATTGCCTATGAAATAGAAAAGAAAAAATGGCTCTAATATGCATGCCTGGGAGACAGATAAACTCAGAGGAACTGTCACTTTCCCACTCTCTTTCCACAGCTCCTTCTTCAGAAAAAGTTTTCATAGCATGTGTCATGATCCAGGAGCAAAAGCAAACTCAGATGTCATGTCTGACAATGACATTTCACAGAACTAACACTCACACTGGAATAATTTCTACTATCTCTGATCTGTTTGATTCAAAGTTTAGGATAATTCCTCTCTAGAAACCAATATCAAAGATCACCAAGTGTATTTACAGGTGGTAGCTGTATTCAGAACACTGTAATTTCCTATGATTTGTGGCTGAGATAATGTGACATATACCATGTCTCCTTTCTCCACTATGACCAGCCAAAAGGTCCAGGAACTGCTTTTGTAGGTGGGGTTGAAAAGGGGTGAAAGGAGAAAGTCAGGACAAGGACCTTTTATGGTGAGAACAGTCTTCATGCAGGAAGTTCTGCAATTCAGCACTACAAAAATCTCTTGCCAATTTAGCTGTTGTCATCACAGATGTCCAACTGGCCCTTGGCAGCCCCAGAATTGGAAGGAATCAAGACACTGATTCTTTCTCCAGTCTCTACACCAGAGATTCCCCTTGATTCTCCCTGTAATCCACCCTGGAAATGCAGCAATCCTGGTTTCCTAAAAGCTATTTGGTACTTTTACACTCAAGAAACTAAGAGCTGGGAAATACCTCTTCTACTGCTTTAAAAATTCTTCTATCCAAATAAGGGACTAAAGCAGGATTCAGCTTTTGTTAAGTCCTGCTTAGAAAGACAGAAAAATGTTGGGTATTTGCCAGTCCTAAATGTCATCTTTGTTATCTGGTTATCAAAAGTTTCACGTTTCCACCAGCATGGATTGGCCAAGATGAAGTTTCTGTTTCCTAATGTTAGGCTACTGCACAGGAAATTTATTTGTCTGTCTGGGTAAAGCCTTTAGCAGTGCAGAAGTTCCAGAAAACTTTTATCCAAGGTCTAAACTTGTACCCCACTTCACTGCTGTGAGTGTTGGATTATCTTACCCTTGTACGTTATTTTAACCAGATAACAGCAGCAGCCACAGCAACGTCTCTTCCAGGAGCAGACTCTTGCTGGCATATGATGTCATCTCAGCGAGCAGGCTGTCAGGCTGGCTCAGTGAAGTGCTGCTGCAGAGGAGGATTATGTGTGACTTCCTCATTTCCCCAGTTGGGACCCCACCAATGGCCAAGAGTTCAGACCTCCCTCTCCGATCCCCAAAGGCGCTGTGTGGATCACAGAATCACACAGATGATGCAGTGTTTAAAAGGACCCTGATGGTGCTAATTGCTAATCTCACTAGATTTTATTCTTGAACTTGCTACAAAGGATTTTATACTGATGCTCCCTAATTAAAAGCAGCACTGGAGAAAACATCTATTGTTTCCAAGCCCTGTCTGACTCTGTTTTCATTCTCCAAATTGTCATTTTGGTTTAATGGCTTTAGATCTGTGTTTTCATGCTGGCATAAAACATTGTTTTGTTTGGGTTACATTTCTAAAAAAAGTGATGTGACCTATAAAACTGGTCCAATTTCTGCTTCCAAAAGATTACTTCCACAGCCTGATGTGACTGGCAATTCATATTGTTGGCCTTATTGCTCAGCGGCTAGAGCAAAGTGAGGCTGTTCCTGGAGTTCCTGTTCAGTGGAGTCTGCAAGAAGGGATTTCTAGAGGGCAGATCAAAGAAGGAGGGGCAGCAAAGTAGAAAGTGAGAGTAAACACCTCACTTCCGCAATATTGTGGGGTTTCTAAAATAAAAATTCAAATTTAATTGTGCTGACAGTCACCTCATCTCCTCCTGTGACTCTGCCCCTAAGTTCTTCCCTACTGCTCTCAGCTTGTAGCTTTTCACTTAGCAGTGCTTCATCAGCCAGCTGTAACTGTGGAATCTAAAATACATGCAAGCTTCAACAGAAACTCAAATTTCTGACCTGGAAGCAGAGCTTGCTGTGGGCAACATGCTCACAAAAAGGCCAAGTTATTTGAGCACTGCTTTCAGGTCACCGACTTTCAACAGGCCTGCCTTAGACTGAAGCCCACGTGGAATTCCCAAGTTACCAGCTCCTACCCACAGCTAAGGCATATAAATACTGCAAGTACTGATGACTGGGTGGAAAGTGAGAGACGGTTAGAAATATAGTCACAACAGATCTGTCCTCCAGTCATTGAACCTTGTTACAATGGGCTTTCTGAGATTCACTGTGTCGATTTGAATTGAGAAGGACCCTCTTTCTCTTCTTTATTATGCCATCCATCCTACAGGCACTGATGTGTAGTCACATCTTCTAACAGATAGTTCCATCAAGATTTCCCTGTTGTGAGCGTGGCTTTGTTTTGCCCCGAAGAACCACAGTAGCTGTACCTGGCTGTATCATTCATAATTTCCTAGAATTATCTTCTAGGAGATAATTCCACACAGAGCAAAGCTGTCCTAGGCACAGCCATAGGACAGGCGACTGGTGTCTGATGACTGTGGCGAGGGCATCGTGACTGGCCAAAGTTGACATGAGCCACATTTGTGCTTGTTTAATTTTACTGACACTCAAGAGGGCACATGTGACCAGCAGAAGGCATTTGGCTATAGTTCCCTGTAAGGGAGTTTATCGCAGTCTTTTGACTTTGGAGGAATATCCTTCGAGTGATAATCTTCATTAGAAACAGTCACACCAGAACAAAAGTATCTTAGCTTTTGTGAAGCTCTTTTCTGTGAAAGGGATGGAATGACAATGCAGATATTAGCTTTCAGATAGTCCTTAATCCAAACTGCTCCTTACAGCCACTTCTCCTTTCTTAATTTTTTATTCTACTTAACTGCCTTCTATTGTCATTTTCTACCACTCTGCAAAACCCAGGTGTTCTTAGGAAACCTAAGAGTGGCACAGAACTATATCTTCTTTTCTCCCGCTCTCTCTTAGTAATTACTCCCTACATGGTGTTTTTCCAGTGCCAGGTGGAAAATCAACTGAGCATTTTGGAGGAGTGAGGTATATGTGAAAGACTCTTCTAATGATACACTCCACCAAGCCAGCTCCATTCCGTCACAGTTGATGTATGAGCTCATATAAGAAAACTAACAGTCAGTTTAAACTTTTTTCCTGAATCTGCAGTTTTCTTTCTAAAAAGTAATTTTGAACTAAGACAGATGGAGAACTCCTCTTTATCTTACACTGCCTCCTTTCAGCTGCCAAGACTATGTTGCAGACCATAACTATTTGTTTTCTTGCTGAGAGAAATGTGATAATAAATTAACCTTTCCCATTTATACACAATCTTCCATTTTGATAGGAAGTCAAAGTACACTGAGGAAAAATACAGGGCTTTCATTTTGAACTCGTGGGAGCCTGGCACTTCAGAAAATTAAACATGCAGCTCTCCCTCATATTCTCTGAGAAAACCTCCCTGCAGCAGACAACGAAGGAGAGATCGGGAGAGAGCAAGTGGGTGAAACACGTGACGGCATCCGCTAATGCAATGCAGCCATTTAATGTGCAGGTGGAAAACAGCAGCTGCTTCATTTCTTGCAACCACCCTGAACAACTGGTTGAGACAGGAAGCGACCAAGACCAGCGAATCTGGCCAAGTGCAAGAAGGTTTATGCAAAAAGAATATAATTACCTAACGCTTTGTGCAGATGAGGTTCTAACATTGCTACTTGCGTACAAAATCCCTCGTCGCCTTTAAAGCTTTTGTATAGCAAGGATGTTGGGGTTGCTTTTCATTGACAGTCTGGTGAAATGTAAGTGGTAGTTCATATGCTGATGCCTGAGGCTTTGCTGTTACTGAAAAGTTATCTTTCTGTATTACATGGATGTTACCAGCTCAACACATTGATGTTTCAGTCACGATACACATGCAAAAATAACTTGGACACTCTTTAAGTCACAAGTAAAGGGAAGTATTTCATAAGACGTATGTGTTACAGGTAACTACTATCATTTGTAATGGTGGCACAGTTTCTTTTGAACTGTTTTACTTCCCTGTAAAAGAAACGGCATGGGAAAAAGTTCGAGTCTTATTCTTGGGGAATTTTGTGCCACTGGGATTGTCTGTTTGATCATTCACTGCCATTTTTGATACAGAGCTGAGAACACCGGTAACCAGACAAATATGGGGGTCTGAAGTCTGAACTGAGATGACAGTTGCAAAACTTAAAACGTATCCATCATCTGTATAATTTCCCACTTAGTTTCTTATCTCCTTTCTTTGCTAATGGGTACTATTATCTGAAAAAAAAAATAAAAATTTTAAAATCTGATGCGTGAAAGAATCTTAAGACTCTTTAGAGTCTTAAATTTACCAAGCTTCCACATGCTGTCTACCTGCCTTTTTTCAGGGTCTGCTTCATTCATTGACCATGTGTTCACTTACATACAGTATATATATATATAGATATATTTCTATAGATAATGCCTTCTTTTGAAAGATATTGCTGACACTAAGAAACAGGTAAATGCATGATGTTTTTGTGCTGTAGTTGATTTAACATGAGACTGTTCTGAAATGAATGTTCTGCTGGTGATCCTTTGAGAGAGGATCCTGTTCCAGTCCAGTCTACAGTTTTCTGAAGGCTGTGACGTCAGTTGGCGCAGAGACTGAAACAACAGCAGCTGTTAGTTGGTTTGGCAATGCCTACGTGATTACCATCGAGGGTGTCAGAGTAAAACAAAAGAAACTGCTTTCGTATCAGGGGCACTGGAACATTCAGCTCGCAGCACTGACTGTTAATAGAAGGTAGTCTGAAATTGCATGTGGAAAATACTTTGAAATACTTCTATTTGTTTTTCTCCAAAGTGTTTCCTCATTGAAATGACCTTGTGAGACACATCTGCCTTTCACAAAAATGTATTTCTGGACATTTTTTTATGCTATGATTTGTTTTTAAAGCCCCAAGGGGTGAGGCTTCTGCTTCTTCCCTTCACAGTCTGGAATGCTCCCTTTTTAGGAAAATGCTGCAACTGTTCAGCTTGGATTTTCCTTTTCTCAATCTATTGTCTGCACTTAGACACTCAGACATTTATAACCCATTTTCTTTGTTGTTTTTTATACTCATGCAACACTTGCAGACTGCTGTCTCACAGCATACCACCAAGCAGTTGGGAGTTTATATGTATTGGGCAGCCATCTCCTTTCCTCTCTCATACTGGGACTGAGGTTTCAACAAATTCTAAAAATCTGGTGAATTTTTAGTTGGGAAATAAATACAGTTCAAGGGCTAATTTAAAAATAAAATTAATTTCTCTATTCATTTTGAAAGTCTTAGAATCATAATTAGCTAAGAGTTAAGGTGTTTAAACTGATGTACATGACACGAACACTTCAAGATTCAGAAGAGAACATCAGAAGCAAAAAAGGAAAAACACCTGGGAGCTTTTTTCCAAAGGCAAGAGAAGTTCACCGGCAACATAAGAAATAGAAACATATTTGTCATTTGGCAAGTAATTTACATCAATGTAACATAAGCATCTTTTTCTGTATCTCTTCTTTTGCTATCTGCATCCCCTGAATATTTACAGAGTTAAAAGAAACAGCATGAGAGTTAAATAATAAATAACAGTAGAGGAACTGTGAGTTTAAAAGCAAGCCAGGGAGAACAAAATGGCCAGACCCCCAGCTGTCATCAGCTGACAGCCTTTAACTGAAGTCACCTAGAACTTACCTTTGTGATCAGACAAAATGAAAGTTGATGGAAAATTGTTGAAAAAAAACAGGAACAAGAAATTATCACATACCTTAGTAATGAGCAAGGCAGGACAGGTGGAACTGAAAAGGTTCTTGTATGATGGACAGCAAAGCCATACGGAAGATCCCAGGTGAAACCAATACAACTGAAAAGAGAAACAGGCAGAAATTTCATATGAATATTTCCTTTCTTTTTACAAGCTTCTTCTGAATGAAGGTATTATTAGATGAGTCAATCCAGCAAGAAATAAAATTGAGATGTCAAATTATCATCAGTTTGTCCACAGCTGCAGAGCACACATCTCCTCTGTAACTTTATTTATACACATCACGTGGAAACATGCTCACACCTGATGGCTTAGCCAGAGGAGGAGACACGAGAGGCACAGAGTGGTTTATATTACATCCAAACTGTCTTTGCTGATCTTGCCAGAAAGTGAGCTCTTGGACAGAGGCTGGTTGGTACAGCCTGGCTTGTTCTCACAGCGCCAGTAGATTGCCCATATCCACACAGTGTCACACTGGGCCCTGGAGACTCTGGGCCCTCGAAGGCATCCTGATGGCCCTGAGGCGGAATGATTACCATCTGTGTGTATTTCCATCCTCCAGAGCCAGAAATAAAGAGAAGGCTTAGTTGCAGCCATCAGAATGGTATTTTTAAAACATGCTGAGACTGTGCGTTGTGTGCAAATGTTCTGGGATGACACTAGAAGATTGTCCTACATAGAGGTAGGCAAAGTCAATATAATCCATGTTTTTACAATCTATCTGGGCTTCACACTAGAGAGAACACTCCTGTGAGCTGTGCATACTCATGGTGAGACCCTGGCCCAGGTTGCCCAGAGAGGTGGTCGATGCCCCGTCCCTGGAGCCACTGCAGGTGAGGTTGGCTGGGGCTCTGAGCACCCTGCTGTAGCTGCAGCTGTCCTGGCTCACTGCAGGGGGGTTGCACTAGATAACCTTGAAAGATCCCCTCCCGCCCAAAACATTTCATGTTTCCGAATGCATTAGCTATGCAGAAGTATCTTTAAAACAAATGCCTTAACATTGCTATGGCCAGCTTTTAACTCAACAGTGATACGCTCGTGTTTCTCAGAACCTTCCAGAGAACCTCGTGTCTGACTGAATTTGTCATGGGACGCTGAAGAAGAACCATTAATGTGCGGCGGATCAAAAAGGCAACAGTTTGTGGTTACAAAACAAAAACCTTCCACTAATGACCTGGAATCCTGAACACCTCCAGAGTACCCAAAATGGTTTCTGGGAGGAATAAGTTATCAGCTGAAAAGCCAGGCTCTGTGGCCACTTAGCCAGGCTGCAGTCTGAGACACTTCACTTGAGCAGCCTGAGGATATTTTGCTATTTTCTTCCACTAACTTGAGGCTTCTTTCAGTAAGCAATTGATTTCAGTTTGTAAGTCTGTCAGCACACAGTTCCTTTTGTTAGCAATGAAATGCACATAGTGGTTTTTAAACTATTCTGGTAAGGAGTTTGGAAGCTCACAGGCCTAAGTGTCTCTTTATCCAAGGAAAACAGAATCCTGATGTTAGAAGTGATCTTTTTAGATTGTCAGGTGGGGTCTTCATTAGTACCAGAACAAGTCATTTTTACAAACGAGTTTGAAAGAACTTATCTGTGTAGTTTACTGCTGGTAAAATAGCAAACAAGCTGTTAATTTATATGCCTTCTAGCTGTACAACATAAATATAGGATATATTTATGTCTCACATAAGTATTTTTTTCCTTAAAGTGAGTATCCTTTTTCTTTCTTTCATCTGTTATCCTCATGACACAATTCATTAGAAGGAGGGTTCCAAACTACCTGTATTTGGAGAGACAACGATTCCAGTTAAATACGGCCGCCAGCACCGGCAGTAGATAATACTTCTGAAGTGAGCAATCCACAGAGGGCAATCCTAGAGCCAATTACAGCTCTGCTGAAACCCTTTATGCTAAACAAGGCCACACAGCATCTCTACTTCATATTTCAGCTATGATTAAACCTTGTGCATTTCCGTAAGAAATCCTCTGACTAAAATAACCATACCAGGTATTAGGAAACTTTGATTTTCTTTCTTTTACTAATGCTCCATCAACCTCCAGCATCTGTTCCCTCTGTGCACAGTCAGCAGCTCCACTAATGTCTCCCTTCTCTTCTCCTCTAGCAGGAGCAGTCGTCTTTAATAAAGCTGTTCTCCTCTCTCCCACTCTCTCCCTCTCGTCCACACCATAGCTCTGGTCCGTGCATGTACGCCACGCCAGCGGGAAGCAGCAGTGCTGCCCAGGCGTCGGTTCTGCTATGGTTTCAGCACTTCTCCACCCCGAAGCAGTGCACTCACAGGCCCATTAAAAACTTCCTATGTGAACTGATGCCTCCGCAACCGCACGTGAAAAGCTTCAGCGGTCTCGAGGTGCAGCCTGAAGCCATGGTCACGGATATTTGGCTGAATTTGTCACTAAGTGGTAGCAGAAGCCAGACTCAGCTCTTACTTTGTCTCATAACTTGCATTTTTTTTCCCAATGGTTCCCAGACTGCTGACAAAGCTACATAAAAGTATTACTTCATCTGCTACCTGAACCGTTTTCCTTTGTTGCTGAAGGCACCAGTTAGCAGTTCACAGCACTGCAGTGCACCAAGAGAGGAACTGGAGGACATAATGCAGTTCATACATTGGCAGATAGCACCACGTACAGCAATCTGGGTGATAAAAATGAGGCCTGACTGGGATGTTTCACGCGCTGTAGTGTTGTTGCCTCTAGAGCTATATACTGGGCTGATGGCTTTAATTGCCTGTACTGCTGTATTGATGACTCTGTTACTGATACTATGGTTTCTTTATTTCTGTTCACGAAACTAAACATGGAAGACACGCTCTTGACTGTTGCATCCTTCTCAATTTGGAGGTAGCCCATTCCCCTGGGACAGAAGCACAAACCACTCTGAAGAAGAATGTCCTGCTTTCTGGTAAAATGCAACATGGTGTGCTTGCTGTCCTGTCCTCGTGGACTTCAGTAAACAACATCAACATTACCTAAAGCCTATAAGAAGTTGGGACTGTCCTGTAACATCTAGTATCACACAGCCCTGAAAAGACTTTCCTAGCATTCCATTCATTCCAGTGCCTTTTTTTTCTCCATGGCCTTATATAAACATTTTCAGTTACATCTTTGGATGGTTGTCTAGTCGCTATAAACTAGATTTCTGCCACGGTTGGCCATAGACATATCCAATTTCCTGTACTCTCTGGATGATTCAGGGGAAAGATGATGTACCAGTGTAGAATTTTCTGAAGAGGTAACAAAAAAGAAATTAATCTTCCAGATGAAAATAACTCTTTGTTGTCAGCACATCTCTGAACGGACAGATTAAATGTATGCTGAAATCTGAATGGAAAACATTTTTACAGGGTACTGTGATTAATGGCCACAGCAGTGCCATGTGCCCCTAATATTTCTGAAGGACTTTCATAGCCCTGGCCAGCCCTAAGTTCAAATCTGAGATTCAAACTTTGCTGTCCTTTGAAGTCCATATGCCAACCAGCCCTGTATTCCTACAAAGTCTGCTTTTGTTTATAAGAGGTTGAAAAAAGTAGGTGTGATCTTGTAGGTAAAGCACAGTACTGGGAGTCTGGACACCTGGGTGGCTGTTGCCTAGAAACACTCACGTGCCTTAACTACTGTGAGATCAACACAGGGATCTTGCTTAGCGCAGACCTTAGATCAGCCTTAACTGTGCCATGGGTAATTCACCTGAAGCTAAGGCTGAAACAAGCACTGGTTCAAAATATACCATGTGGTTTGCATGTGACCTTAGGATTAAACCTGCAGATTCACAAACTGAAGATGCGTTGACTGGGAGACTTTTTCAAGCAGAAGACAGGAAGGTGAACAGCAGCAGTATATGTGAAGCCAGCAAGTGTTTAGTAGCTGACGAATCAGTCAAAGTCTAACTCCTGGTGCAGATGGAGGATTAGTAAGACTTTTGATGCTCCTTTAGTACTCCTGTTTTTAACTTAGCTGTCACTGAACTTCTTCCTTTTAAAACCGTGGGAATATTTCTCTGGGAAGAAGTTGATGTTAATCAAAACAGGGTTGATGGGAGGATGCTCTCTTGCCAGATGGGGGACTGATAACGCTCTGACTTCCCAAGATCCTTACCAGGCCTGCATTCATGGCACATAGCCAGTGGGAAGCATCAGTGTAAATCCGGAGCACACTTTCCACAGCAAGTGCTGTAGTGGTTTAGTTGATCTCTACAGACAACTCTTCATGCCTGTTGCATGGAAGGAGCCAGAGGAAAAAAGCTCCCAGTCATGCATTGCTCACTGGAAAACAGGGAGACTGTGAGGAGTTTCTGAATGTCTTGGAAGTGCTGAGTTTACAGTTGGACTCAATGATCTTAAAGGTCTTTCCCAACATAAACAATTCTATGATTCTATAAATGAATACTGCAACACTTTCCAAATTAGTATAAAATGATTCTAAATTCTGTTCTACATCATCAGGATACTCTAACAAATTGATATTCTTCATAGTTGTTCACTATTTTATTTAACATTACATCACCATCTTTTTGGGTCTGAATGAAGTGCATAGTGAAGTGAACAGTGAAGCACACTTGACAGAAAGAGAAGATTATTGATAACTGCTGGTTACTGAAACCAACTAAAGCTGACTCTTCCACAAATTGAATCACTTCTCTTTCTCCTCTCCTCCCATCTTCCCACAATTATGACTAGCTGTTCTGTGACCAAGGGCCTGTGTCTCATCACTCCAGTGTCTGAAACCTAGATCTATAAGCAGCATCAGCTCACAGAATCCCGGCATGACAGGGACTGGAAGGGACCTCTGGAGATCATCTCATCCAAACCGCTTGCTCCAGCAGGGTCACCCAGAGCAGGGAGACCAGGATCACATTGTCCAGGCAGGTTTGGAATCTCTCCAGACAAGGAGAGTCCACAACCTCTCTGGGCAGCCTGGGCCAGGCTCTGGCACCCGCACAGGAAGGAATTTTTTCCTTCTGTTCAGATGGAACCTCCTGGCTTCGAGTTTGTGCCTGTTGTCCCTTGTCCTGTTGCTGGGCACCAGTGAAAAGAGCCTGGGCCCAGACTCTTGGCTCCCACCCTTTAGCTATTGATCAGCATTGATCTGATCCCCTCTCAGTCTTCTCTTCTCCAGCTAAACAGCCCCAGGTCTCTCAGACATTCCTCAGCACAGAGATTTTCCAGTCCCCTCAGCACCCTTGTAGCCTCTGCTGGACTCCCTCCAGTAGTTCCCGGTCTCTCTTGAACTGGGGAGCCCATAACTGGACACAATAGTCCAGATGTGGTCTTACCAAGGCAGAGTAGAGGTGTAGGATACCCTGACCTACTGGCCACACTCTTCTTCTTACATGTGGCTTGTAGATCAACATGCAGCTAAAACAGCCGATAGCCATGGCCGAAGCACAGGGTGGAAAAGGCAGTTTGTTCCTTTGTCCTAAAGTGTGACTGAGGTGATGGGAGCCTCAGAGGCAGCGACCAGCTGTGCACACGGCTGAGGGCTGCCTGCCTGTCCTGAGTACAGGGCTGCTCTTGCCATTCATGTCCCACTCCTGACGAGAGCACTGCAGCAGGTCCCCTCTTGGGCACGTGGCCGGCTGAGCTGTGCCAGGGCATCCTTTCCATTGCAACTGAAATCTCCGGTAACGTCCCCAGTCCACCTTTGGGCACCGAGAGAGCAGACAGGGAACTGAATTTCACAGCCTTGTCAAAAAACTTCCAGGGATGGTCTTGGTGTTCTACTGAACCACCGCTTTTTTTTAGGGTTTATTAAGACTTTTCCATGGTGGGAAAAGTTAATTCTGAAAAGTACTGTCTGGTGCTGCTTTTCAGGAAGAGCTGTGAAAATAATTGATTTTTTGGTTCTGCAGCCAAACTTAAAAAACTCCCACAACTTTTGATCTGAACAAAATGTTTTCTTTTCTTATTTTCACTTAGACAGCTTCTGCCCTCCCTGCTGTTAGGAATTTGAGCCAATTTAAAATAAAAATGTTTTCTCTCTAGTGTGGGCTAAACAACCGAAGATCCAAACACTCCCTATTTCATGACTTTATCCTCCATTAGTATTATTCAATAATCAGATCAAATTATGTGGGCAACTCATTTTGACATTGCAAATTGTCTGGAGATGCTGATTCCAGCAAGTTTGCTATTCCCAAAAGGAAGATAAACACCCCCCCCCCCAAACCACTTAGCTCTTATTAGCGTGGAATCTGTGGAATGCTTCTGCCGTGCAGTGGAGAGAAGGAAAGAAGCTGCAGAGAAGTAGGAGGGATGAGCTTATACATCTAGCCTACCTGCCCTTATTCAAGTGCTGACTGTATGCTCCAGGTGTGTATCCTTCACAAGAAAGCAAAGTCTGAAGACGCAGATGTAAGTCTGAATCATCAGGGGAATGCATATTTGTGATGGGAAAAGGGCAAGGAGGGACTAAACCAGCTTTTTAAAGCTTTCTCTACCTCGTATCAGTAGCGTTTTTAGCTCAATCTCACAGTACAATTAATAAAGCTTCTCGGAGCAACCAGCTTGGTTTCAAGGATCTAGGCAAAGCCAAACAGTGATGGGAATTGGCTCCAGCTGTCAAACATATCATGGTTCCTTCAGCTTGTTTGGAATGAAGGAATGGAAAAGGCACTAAAAAGGAAGTCCTGCTTTCCCTTCCCAGTTCTTAGAAGCAGCTGTGCTCTTCCAGCTGTAACGGGCAGTGTTTTCTGCTTGTCACTCTGACACAGGAGGCTCCTGTCAGTGATGTCTGAGGAAAGGAGTTGACCAAGTGTCACTGTAATCGCTGTGGGATCAGAGTCTGCAAGGCAATGATGAGCTATGAGCTAGCACCATGACTGAACACCACAGTCTAATTCTGCTTTTGCCTTAAATTACCCCATTAAAATAATCTGAACTGATGAGTGTATAACATAACTAACACTTTCGTAAGAACTGCAGACTTTTTGAGCTATATAAATCTTATGACAGCTTTCTTATGAGAGAAACTCACCTAATCCTTTTGAATTTATGTAAAGAAAAAAAGTCAACCGTTTGCTTTTTTTTTTTCCCCTGTGAAAAACATGCATTTTCTTTATGTGATACATTTTAAGATGTCCTTAAGACAGATTATACATCTTTTTAACCTTTTCCCCAGTATTTTCTGTGGTAAAAATTTTTATTCTAGAAAGCTGGAACAGTAAACCTGGCAAATCCCTGTGCTGGATTCTTCAGAAGCTTTTCTCCCTGAGAAAGAGCAGCTTTCTAGAAGATGAAAAGTGTTGATTAACATCCTTCATTTCAAAATACCTTTTTATTGCTAAGTCACCACACAACTCATTAATTACTCTGTTATCAGGGAAAAAAAAAATTATTTCTGGTAATCAAGCTCTTTCCTCATGCCCTGAAAAGAGCTGTCATAACCGAGTAAGACACAAATGACAGGTGAAAAAGCAGAATTCAGGGATAAAGGCTGTTGCATCATTTTCCGTAAGAGACTTCTGTGGGGTTTTTTAAGTCCCTTAGAACTAAAGTGAGCGGCTGGACTCTGGGAAGTTATAAATATCTTCTAGGAAGAACTGCTTATTCAAGCAAAGAGCTAATATTCTTCAGAATAAACAGCTGAATTGTTTTATTGATTGTGCATTTATTAGGAGAACGGCATGGGAAACATTCATTGCCAAACTCAGAAATATTCTGCGGCACAGCAGGGAAAAAAAATCACTGTCCTGCAAACATGGTGATCCAACGTAATGTAACACAGAAATTGGAGAATGAGCCTGTAACTCAACCCAATCCAAAGGCAAATCATTTAAATCACTTGCCTGCTGCTTCATTTCCCAGTATATGACTGAGAGTAACTACTTTTGTTTATAAGCAAAAGTAGTTTGTAGGCTCTACTACAAGTAAACATTAAAAAACCCCAACAGTAAAAGGTTCCAACACCACTGCCATTATCACTCTTCAAATCAAGGAACATCTTTTATGGGAGGCTTTTAAAGACACTTCAAAAATGGAGGGACTGAGAACAGATGTAAAAATGAAAAGACATAACAGAAGAGAGAGTTCTGATCCAGTTTTTGTTGTGAGACTGATCCCTGGGCTTCACAGCCTTTCCAGGGATCTGAACTTTGCCATGTAACTTCCTAGGAACGTTCTTTTTTAAAACTGCCAAAATGTTAGTTTTTAAAAGCTGCATCTGAATAATTTTTAAGAAAACATTTCTAGAAACCATATAGATTTTTCCTGCCAATTTTTTTCCACTTGCAATGTCTTTTTGTGATGAATTAATGTTTGGATAAATATATTCTTTTCCTTTCCTTGATCTTCAGCTGTTAAAAAATCACCTAATTAAAGTAAGGTCAGACTATACTTGCAGAGGATGCTACTCTTGTCTCTAAACAGTTTAGGCCACAGATGTTAGCCCACAGTCCTGATAAAAGCTTCAAGCACAGCTGGATGCCTCCATCAGGAGGTGTTTGGGCTACTCAAAGCATCAGAAGGCCAGTTTCTATTCAAAGCATGAGAAGGCCAGTTTCTATTCAAAACACGAGAAGAACAGTTTCTTCTCCAAGTGTACTCCTGGACTACTACTTCTAGAGATAGCGGGGAGAGAGGGAGCAGAGAAATTCAATCATTTCACATGTAATAAGTACATTGTGATTCAACTTTTGCTCGACTGTACAGGCAAGTTTCTGTCTCCTCAGCCCTCTTACCCATTCACAGCAGATTAACCACAGGCCTGGCTCCACATGGGACTCTCTAAAGTCAGTGGTCAGGCTCTCTTGACTGTGGAGGGTTTATTATATATCCCTGTAAGAAGCTGGCTTGTTAGAATCTTTGAAAACTGCTATTTTTTTCAAGACAAACTATGAACGTCGCCACAAGAACAACCTCCCTCATTTCTAAAAGGAGATATACGCTTCAAAAGATGACTGCTGCTAAGGCATCTAAGAACAGGCATAAAGTCAGGGAAGATTTTGGTTTCATTCCTTTTCTTTTTTCTAGAGGGGACAGAAAGACATCCTGCAGCCTTTGAAAAGATCAGGGGAGAGTGATGGATCAGGATTGAGGTAATACCTCCTGCACTTGAGAAACAATGTCTGAACAGTTCTCTGGAGGATGCGCTGTAAATTCTCAAAATTAAGCACTTGGATAAAACGATCATTCTTCAAATGATCTTAAAACTTTATCTTCATCTTTCTTTCTTTCTTTTCATAATCTACTGTCTATTTTTCACACTTCTGCTGAATCCTGAGGGCTTCCCATATATATTCAGCTCGCAGGAGCTCTCATTATCTTTCAACGCTAGTCATCCCCTCCCGTCCCACCTCACTGTTGTGCCAGCAACACAAGCTGCTTCTGTAAGATTCTCTGCAGTGTCTTATTTCCTACTGCTGGCTGTACATGAATCATTCAAATAGGAGAATGTAGCTGTTCCTCCCGCGTCCCATTTACTTACAGAAGTCAATGTTTTGTAGACCAGCAACACAGCATATTATGTACCTGGGAAAAATCTCGGCAGAAGCAAAGGATTACAAAACTGAGAAGTTTCTGTTCAGCATTTTGAAATGTGAACTCTCTGTGATCTATTCAATTTGTTCCAAGACCGAAATGCTTTCAAATAAAAAAGAAAACTGTAAATGGAGCTCCAATCACCGTAAGTGGCAGCAGAGGATCATTAAGAATGACAAGTGGAGTATTTTTATAGTATGTTTAGAGAATTCTTGAACATACACAGTACTCTTCAGCCTTCTTTATCCCCCTTATAACTGCTGAGCCACGCTGATGAGACTGCACGCTTTGCTATTCCTTTGCTAGTACAGTACTTTGAATGAAAAGGAAACAGATTGAAGCTTTTTCTTCTACTCTAAATGTTGCCTGGGTCCTGCATAGAGCAGCAGCAGAGCTGTGTCTACCGGTCCATAACCAAAGACTGAAAATGCACTTATCTGGATACTGGAGTTTCTCATCTGCTCGGTAAACAGGTCACAACAAAGTCAGTATTATATTACCACAATTAGAGTGAAGCAGGGTTCCTTGGGATCTTCACGAAATAAATAACCAGATAGGCAGCAATGAGAGAGCTCCAGTGAACCTTGGAGCTGGGCACAGAGCTATGTTACTGCGCAGTAAAGCTAACAGACTATGTGTTAAAGTAACACACTGTGACCTGATGTAACACAAGGAGACCAGGAAAGTTGCAGTAAAATGCACACCAGCCAAACCCCAGACTCTGACAAGATGAAATGAGCTGTAGGACTGCAAGGCAGCAACGCTTAGAAAGGCATTCACAGCACAGCATTGTCATTTACCAAGGTAAATCCACACAAAAACCAAACAGGTATGTGAGTGAACAATATTCACTTCAAAAAAAAAAAGAAAAAAAAAAAAAAAGAAGAAAAAGGAAAAAGAAAAAAGAAGCATCCGGTAGCCTAACATCTCTCATAATTTGCTGATCTGCATAACACTCTGTAGGTGGCAGTGTGGGTAAACCATCTCTGAGTTCATCGTATCCCAGTGCTTGGCTTCTTTGTGTGTACGAGACAGCAATAGCTAAGCTAGCACAGACTTGGGCAGCGAGAAAACACAGGGCAGCTTTGGAAACAGAAATCAACTTAAGGCTCCTGTGGCAGTCCTCCCACGACACACCTGCTTTCTAAAATGCAGCTACGTTAGATCCCAATTCTCAATTCCCCTTTTACCTGTTGTGACAAACCTAATTTGGAGTCAACTGGAATACAACCAGTATTACTACTTACACTGAAGTAAGGGCTTCTGGTGCTGCGCAGCGTGCATCAGGAATAGCAGTACAATGGCTTCAGATAGCTGCTGCTCCCTTCCCACTGCTTGGGATCATAGTCAGTCTCCAGTCTCTTTAGAGATTAAAAGTCTCTGCATTTCTGAGCTTTGGAAATTTCAGCCCCAGTTTATGACTGGAGATCAGGCTCTCTCTTAGCTGCTGATCCAGGATGTCCAGACACACAGCTGTGTGGCTGGCACATCAGCCTACACGTGACTGGTTTCAGTAGAAAAAAAGGCCAAACAACTGATTTTTGCTAGGTTTCTTTTCAGAACTATTCCCAGATCCTAAAGTGATGTCGTCCACCACTCTCACTGCTGTACTGGCATTGGAACCGACATGACAAAATGAAAACTCCTCATGCATACTGTATTTCCATCAGGGGTTTGGAGTGAATGCCTTCCAGCCCTTTCTGCAAGGTACCTCTATGTCTTAATAAACCTGGGAGTTTTGAAACATTTAGAGCCATTTAAACCTATAACCAAAACACGTGTTTGAGATGGAGAACAAAGGCTCTTTCTTAATTTCTTTCCTCTGCCAAATAAGAGACCTCATCTATTTTGGGAACTGCTGTGTTGGTCTGCATCTTTAAAGATTGGCTCCTTGCTTCCTAGTTTGGTTCATTCTTCCTTTGTTTTAGATTCCTGCTAACCTGATGCTGATAGATCAATGAGAACAGGGGTTCTGCTCCACTAAGCCAGCACTGATGGAACTCAAACAGTGTAAAACACCTGGTTTTGCAATATAAACACAGGCCATCAAATCCTTTCAAAGAAGAACCCTCTCATAACATACAGAATGTGTGCCTGAAATTAATCGGCCTGTAATATTTAATGACAATGATTAATTTCTACCCAGAGGCAGGGGATGATTCATCAGCCTTTGTATCACCTTATGTAGCATCTCCATCCTATTCATGTCAAATTGTCAGACAGAACAAAAATGAGAGTTTTTGATGCTGGAAAGATAGAAATACTTCTCACTGCCAGCATGCCATTTTTCTTTTCTTCACAAATGCTTTCTTCAAATAGATGAGTTTATATGTTTAAAATAAAAAGGTAAGCTTCAGTAAGTAGAATAGCTATGGATATTGGTATATCCTACCTATGAAAGTAGGATACAGGTTCCCCCAAAAGAGATTTAACCTGATATGTGAGGCTCATGCTCTTTCCTCATCTTGTGAAAAATTTTAAGGTGACTTAGCCCAATCCAGACTCTGGCATTTACATTACAATTTAAAGCTGGCATCTTCATCAAGGCATGTTGTGCATTGATCCCCCATTGACACCCAGTCAAGCAAAACGTGTGTTTGATGAAGCTCAATCCAGATCCACCAACACTTCACGTGGTACTTGTTTTTGCCCCACAAAATCTGCCTCCACAGTTGATCTGAGTTACAAAGTGTTCTCAGGAGGTCAGACTTGCTGCTTTTCTGGAGAATGGACACAGCTTTCCCCCGTACTACTTTTGTCTTTGAATTTAGCTGCTATGTTACTACCGTTTAGTGAGTTAAAACTCATAAATAGGCTTTTTCAATATTATTGCTGTTGTTTTACTTTTGTGGCAAGTATTCATCTAATCCTATAAACAGAAAAATGGAGCTCAGAGCAGAAAAAAGTTTAAAACTTTGTCTCAAGTTATTTATTACTCTTTTCCTTTACGATGCAGCAGGAAAGTTTTTTCAAGTATCTTTAGGTACAGCTCACAGAACACAAGAAGCCTACTCAGTAGGATAGTTTAAAATAAAAAACCATGGACATATTTATGTAAGGAACCCTCTCCCACTAGATATTCATTATATGAAATATTTATTAGAAAGTCCATTCCTTCTCCCTTATGATCTACCCATAAATTACCTTCTGCTCTTCTACCTCCAGCAAACCTCCTAGTCCTGTCCTGCAAAAATTTTCAGTTTTTAAAATTTTTTCTCTGACAGTCAAGATGTGTATTTCTGTACCTCACACAGCAATTGTTTTTGCTGGGCTTTACCTGACGCTGCTCACTGCCCCTGGAGCTGGCTCCTGGAAAGTGTTTTACCAAAAATTTAAACCAGTTGTTTTTTCTCTATTCAGGTAAGTTTTTTAGTCTCAATGTCTTTCATTTTCCAATAGCCATCTGCCCATACTACTTCTCGATGAAGCTGCTGGGTCAATCATAAATACAACAAACACGTTATTTTTTTAAGAAGACCCGAAGTATATAATCTATTTTTATACTGCCAGTGGAATAGGATTTGCACAGACCTCCTCTTCATTTCCTGTACAGAAAGGAATTTTAATGACACCTGATAAGGCTCTCTGCCAGAGTTGATCAATATAAACATGCAAACAGAAAACATAAGCAGGCCTTACAATTTTCAGTTAACATAATGTGACTGTGCAAAACGAACAGAAGATTCACCTCCCTATTCCAAAGCTGAAAGTTAATGCCTGACCATCCTGCTTTTTAAGGGCTGTAGGTCACATCTCATGAGTTCTCCAGATTAACGTTAGTTTTGATGAGATAAATATCAACTTAAGAAAGTAATATTATGTTGGGTTTTTTGTTGGTTTTTTTGGTTTTTTTTTTTTATTGTTGTTGGTTGGGTTTTTTTCTTCACCAAGATAAATAACAGAATTTATCAGAGTAAAACTTCCCATTTTCTAGAGGCATTCCTTTTATATTCAGACATCTGTGCCAGCTGCCTTGAAGTTTTTATTGACTTTGAGAAGAACAGGAGGGGAGATAGAAACTTACTGTCTTTTATTAGATTTATCTGTATTTCATGGTGGATTTTTAGCACAGTTACTGAAATATCAGTTGTAATTTAAGTGATTATGCACACAGAATATATATTTTTCAGATTGTTTTCTTTAAATATTTTATTGCCTTTTGAAACATGGCAGTGATAGGATAGATAAAACTAAACCTGCAGTTGCAAGTTGCAAATATGCCTGACTAAAGTTTATTTCTACTTATTTACAGTGACAGTTTTGTGTTAGGTTCTGTGCCTTATTTAGGTTGGCAGAAAGTGGAGTTTTTTTGTTTGGTAGTTTGTTTTTTTTTCCTCTCCTATGATTGAAACTGTCTGGTAAATTACATATTAAATTTTTATGAGTGCAGTAAAAATTTGGATCCTCCTTATCTTTCTCCTGATTGGCTTACAGGAGAAATATAGTAGAGACACATCTTTATATCTGCATGCTCTGTCTTCGTAAGCTTTTACATTAATATGTGAATTGGTTGACATCAATTCTAAACTGTCTTCTGTTAACAAACAGATCCCCTCCTTTCTTTTATACTCTGTACATAGATCTTTCATATTGACAAAGACTTCATGATTGATTTTGATAAACCATTAAATCAAGAGCATTCATAGAGAGCAGTCTTGTGATAAAACCAATAGATTTACCCAGCAGGACTTCAGATTTTTTATCAGGAAGCAGGTTCTCTATAAACTTGTAAACAAGTGAAAAATCAGCACATCAGTCTTGCATACAAACTGGGAATCGGTTCGAAAATAGAATCACTTCTCTTGTAGGGTCTTATATTGTTTTGAAAGAAATAATCCTGGGAATCCACCTAAGCACTACTAGTGCCCATAAAGGTCAATGCTCAGGACCAGACTGACCTGACTTTCCCACATCAAAGAGGCGATAGATGACTAATGTTCAAACACTCCAGCAAATGACCAAATGACCTGTTCTTCTGTGGTAAAGCGATAAACTCCACAACACTTTTCACACAGGAAAAAAGCTTTTTCTTCCAAGATGATGTCAGCTAAGCCATACTGAACAATATTGGGGAAGTATTAAAAAAGACATGTTCCACACAACCACTTCCTCTGGTTCAATCTTCTGTTGCCTTTTAGTCCAGAACAATAACAACTTATTTACATCAACTAGAAGAAATATACCTATTACCCATACGGGGCTGGCCCTTCCTGAGCTAGTATTACTTGCAATTTATATCGTGTTCTGGTTTTGTTTCACAAATAACATCTTCCATCAAACTGACAAGTCCTTTTTTTTAACTTGCTTCCATAATAAACATCCCACCTCTTAAATCTGTTTTCATTAGCAAAGACATGAGTGAGGCAGAAAAGGCTTCTAGGTGGGCAGAAGGCACTTTCATTTTCTGTAGCTGTTGTCTAATGTTTTTATTTGTGCTTTTACATCACTTCAGCATAATGCATCTTATTATGACTGACAGGTTCTGTAATGGGATTTTTTGCTAGTGTCATCGGGTTTCAGAAAAAAGAGACAAGTTTTACCAGTTTTGACCTGTAAGCATTTGTCAACATCCAACTTAGAAATTACTGTGTATCTTTCAGCTACGGGTTTGCTGCCAGGCATCGGTAACAATGGTAATCACAACCCTGTAAATTGATCCATCTTGGTTTGTTCACTTTTCTGAAATTATTTTTGCTGTTTAGATCTTCAGTGAAATTCCCGCGCACCTGGCTTCAGACAAGAGATAAATCTTCCACTTACACAAGGATTATGGTGTAAGGTTTGGTTTGGTTTGGTTTGTTTTTTTAACTACCTCCAGGCTTTGCTTCCTTTTTGATTCCATGGAGATGATCTGTCTTCTACATTATAGTGTCTTCAAACAGAAAACAATGTGCTCAGTATTATACAAAGGTATTTTTAATTTTTATATCAAATTAATAGAGCTGAAAAAACAGTGAAAAAAAAGCCAACAAAAAAACCACACACAAAACCAACCAACCAACAAAATAATAAACTTGGTTTTGGAAAATGAAAAAAGACTCTGATATTTGTCTAAGATTGTTTTTGGTTGGAGTTTTCTACCAAAAACTCCCAGAAAAATACATTCTTTGCTTGTAGTTTTTGCAAATCAGAAGGTTTTGGTTTTGATCATGAAAAGTGCTTTGGAAATTTGGGTTGGTTTGGATTAGAATGAATCTGAACATTATAATAATATTACAATATTACAGTAATGTTAAAATAAGATTATTGTTCACAGCGTTGAAATAAGTTGAAGTATTTGAACCAGTTTTCAAGGAGAAGGCATTTGTATCAGCAGACTAAAATAATTTTCTGAGATGAAAAATTACTTCAGAGAAGGAATGCCTCTCCCTGATAGAGGCACACTCTCCCAAGCAGGTTGAGGCTACAATGGGAGAGAAAGGAAAATTCACAGAGCTGCCATTTATGACTGAAGAATCGTGTTGCTAAACAGAGTATTTTGATTTCAGATCTAGCATTTTTGTAACGATCCTTGAAGCTAAATGGGTTTTTAAAATCAAGTTAGAAAATCCCAAGAACGTGTTTTTGGTATGGCTAGAGTAGATGGGTGCTTGATGGTTGCCCCAAATGCTGCTGCAAAACCAAACTCAGAGGAGAAAAGTCCAGTTCCATATCTCCATTGTGTGTTCTGTCTGCCAAGTTGTATTTCAATCAACACTGCCCTTTGCTTTAAACAGTGTAATCAAAAATTACTTACCTGGTAAATAGTAAGTGACATAGAATAGTAATACACCACAATATCCAACTATTAGGAAGCTGTTAACCCCGTTAGATAATCACCATCAGCATATAAAAAACCAAGTGATCAATCAAGTGGCTCCAGCTAAAGTTCTGTGAGGAATGGAAGAGCCAGTGCTTTATGCTGCTCCGTTTACAAAGAATAAAATAAACCCACAAACCAACAAAAAATCAAACACAGAGGTCGATTTCAGATGTTATCGAAGCACCGCTTTTTTGCAGACCGGAGAGAAAAGCTGCTTGACATACATGGCACTGAAGGATGCCATGGTAAATGCACAAGTGACAGTCTGCATTACCATCCAGAACTTGGCAGGAGAGTAGGAAAAAAGAGTACCACGAGCACACAATAGATTTCCAAAGAGAAGAAAATAGCAGAATTCTTGCATTTTTTGACAAAAGTGACAAGACAAAAGAAAAGACAATCGACTTTTTGTTTTCTTTTAAACAACTAACAGAGAAAGATGAAGCAGAGCACAGGCAAGCTTCATACCACCTTATTTAGTTTCTTCAGACAGACAGACAGACAGACATACCACAGTGGCTGTTTAGCAGCTGTACCAAGTGGCTATTTTTCCATTAGCACCTGAAAATACCTGTTTGATACTCAAACACCTGCACAATGTTTGACTCTAGTGACGTCTGTAATAGGAATTGGAAACGTTCACGTGAGTCTGATGTTATTGTATGTGCTTTACAGAGTGCTAATGGATATTTAAACAAACTAGAATATTAAGGTTGCCAGTCTCCACCAAAAAACAAAAACCAAGAAACCCACCAATACAATGTGTCCTTCCCATCCCATTCCCAGATCATTCTGGAGAAGCCTGTTGAACTGGTAGCATCAGCTGGCTGAATTTAAAACCTCAAAAATGACTAGGGATGCTATGAACTAATTTAAACCTCAGTATACCTCGGTTCCCAGTGCATGTCTGGGGTTTTGAAAGTCACAGTTAGACAAGCATCATGTGGGTTGAGCTGGGGAAAGCCATGACTAACATTCAGTGTTAACACCATGAAATGACAAGTGTTTGTCTCCATTTTTCCTGCAACTCCAAAGTTTTTACAGCTTATGTAGCATTCAATTAAAAGTAAAAACCAAACTATCATACAGAAAAGAGTGTAAGAGGACAGGGATAAGGCTTACAAATGTAAGGCCTAATACTGATGATTGTTATGCTACTTTTCTAATGCTGATTTAAAAAAAAATAAATATGAGATGAGAAATCATAACACATTTCTTTCATCCGACTACTTATTTCTTCCTAGATTGATCACCCCAAAAATCATATTTTCTGTAATTATTTCAAATTTATGACTTTGGTCATTCTGGAATTCATTGACATTTGGAAACTTAAGAAAACCCCAACACAGGCAGAATCCTCTGTTGATATTAATGATCCCATATGAAAAAAAACAAGAAGAAGAAGAAGAAGAAGAAGAAAAAACCAACCAGGAGAAATCTGCCCTTGATATGTGATTTACACACACAGAAAAAAAAAAAAAAAAAAAAAGGAAAAAAAAAAGGAAAAAAAAAGAAAAAA
>WUAM01000399.1:1053380-1100686 GCA_024336885.1 Actenoides hombroni
TGTGCTCTAGACCCTTCCCCAGCTTCGTTGCCCTTCTCTGGACACGCTCCAGCCCCTCAATGTCCTTCTGGGAGTGAGGGGAACCAAAACTGAACCCAGGATTCGAGGCATAGCCTCCCCAGTGCCCAGTGCACGGGGGCAATCCCGGCCCTAGTCCTGCTGGCCACACCAGTGCTGATCCAAGCCAGGATGTGTATGTTTGAGATTCTGTACATTTCACGTGCTGGATGAATGATTCATTTTCCTGCTACAGTGTAATTCTGCAATATTCACATTGCATAGCAGGTGATTGGCTTCAGACTTTCTTATTTTAGTAGCTTTCCTTAAGTCTTTCCATTAAGATAAATCATTCTTGTACCTAGGAACAGTTTCACAGTAGGTTCTTAAAGCACTAGTGATGAGAACACTCAATTTTTTTCTTCTCTGGTAATTACTGCTCTGAGGTATTAAATGAGCTTTCTAGGCAAAATTGAGTCTTTAGTAAGGTGCAGCTCTTCAGCAGGCAGAGTCACCATGTGTGGAACGTCCAAAACAAAATCCACTCAGTGGCTTAGCACCTTTTTACAAACACTTTGCTCTTCCCTTGGCTTTTAGTCCTTGATAGGGACTGATGGATTTATGTGCTGAGCAGCAAGTGCAAGAAGCAATGATGTGGAGGATCCCTTGAGCTCTTGCCATGAAAGATCAGTGACTGTGAGCTCCCAGTATGATCTCCTGCAGTAGTTAGCTCTTTCTGTGTGCAGTACAGTAAACCTTCTCGCTCTTGACAGCTCCCTGAAAGGAGGGTGGAGCCAGGTGGGGTCGGTCTCTGCTCCCAACAAACAAATGATAGGACAAGAGGAAATGGCCTCAAGTTGTGCCAGGGGAGGTTTAGGTTGGACATGAGGAACAATTTCTTCCCTGCAAGGGTTGTCAAGGCCTGGCCCAGGCTGCCCAGGGCAGTGGTGGGGTCCCTCTCTGGTGAGGTTTCAAAGCAATGGAGCTGAGGAACATGGTTTAGTGGTGACCTGGCAGTGCTGGGTTAATGGTTGGATGGATGATCTTAAAGGTCTCCTCCAATCTAAATGATTCTATGATTCTATCATTTACGGAATTGTTGTCTTTTGTTGGGTTGGTTTGTTTGTTTTTTTGTTTGTTAAAAAAAAAAAACATGAGAGAAATGCAAAATTAAGAATAAAAATATGAAGCACTAGAATCAGAAAACCACTGTACAGAGCAGTGAAAGAAATAAAAAAGCATTGTGTATTTTAATTGAAAAGAATGGGAGTGAAGCTGGCTGATGCTACTGTCACTAAACAAACTGGGAGAGTCCCCAAACCTCAAAGGGGCTTGTAAGAAAAAGCCTTCTCATCTCAGGAAAGAAAATTTCAGGCCAGGCAATTAAATTAAGATATTACTGAGAAACAAATAAGTTTTCAGGAATTCAGCAGAGCTCCAATAGGGGGAAATGTTTAATTGAACAAAGGATATCTCTGCATCTGAGCTTCTTAAGTGGTTCGTGCATTCAGCTTGCCGTGAGTGAGCACTGCCTCTGCTGGCCCCAGGGTTCCAGGAGGCACTGCAAATGGAGCAGCAGAGGTATGCCTGGCAGAGTGAAAAGACAGCTCTCCAACAGAGGGGGGGAAAGAGTCGTGAGACAGAAAACCCGAGGTATAAATATTAATAGCGCAACATTGGCACTGACTTTTTCTGCATACCCTGCAAGAATTCCACTGCTAAGGGTGGATCAGAAGTGGAGCTGCTGACCAAGTCTTTGTGAGACAGGAGCTGGAAAAATTTTGCATCCACTGGGAAAATAAGCACGATCCCTCCTGCTTGAATAGCACGGTCAGCATGGCACGAATGCCACCGTGGTGCTGTCATTGTACTACAGCAGGAGCGACGCAAGAAATATGGGTCATTATGAGTCCCAGTGGTAACTCTAAACCCTGATCCCTTCAAAACATATCATCTAAGCCTGCATAATCTGTATACTTTGTTTTTACCAGTTTAATTAATGAGGAAAATAACGCTTATTTGCTTAATACATAGGGCCACTGAGACTAAGGGGTAGAGTTGAGAGACTTGGTTTCAACATAATTTTGCCTTTTAAAGTAGTGTCCAAGGGGAGACTACTCCACCTAATTAATCTTCCACTCCCTGAACTCTGGTGAAAATGGGCCTGCCTTGTCTCGCTACCTCTGCTTCAGCCCTCAGAGCCACCTCAAGGTGGTTACAAGTGCTCTGCAATACATCATGGGAGATGTTTCCATGCCCTCTTGGGGCTCCCGATGATGGTGGTAAAAGCCATGTTAGAACAGGCAGCCATACATTGAGATCCCTAAGGTAGCTGTCCCTGCTCTAACAAAAGGAGGGCCAAAAGGCAATAAACTAACAACTACCAGAGTTTTCTCTCTCTGATGTTCAGCAGCTTTAAGACACATTAATTGTTGCCTTTAAATTTCTCCAGATGCTGGCTTACCATTCCAATTAACCTGCTTGTGCTTTTAATGGAAGTGTCATATGACAGAACGTAAACCCCACTTATGCAGTTTTGAGCTGGCGCAAAACCTTGGGGATGGGTATAAAAATTAAGGTTTTTTTTTCGCCGGACGGCTCCGTTTCTCTCCCCGAGAGGATGATCTAAATTACGGTCCATTATACCATCAGCAGCACTGTTCCAGAGCTCAAAATACCTCTCCTGGAGCACCAGTGAGAAAGGCTTGCTGAACCCATCTACCAGCTGGTGGCACTCAGAGTCGTTCCTCTTTCAAGTGCTAGAATCTACGCTGCTCTTCTCTGGCTCTTCCTGGACTGAACTCCATTGATTTTGTTCAGTTCCCATCTCTAATCTTTGTATGTTCACATGTTTTAATGATATGCCAAGAAGTTCCCAGCAGGATATGGAACTGTGCCTCCTTATCGAGCTTTCAATAAACTTTTGATCTGTAAAGAATCCCCAGGATAAATGTAGAACGCGAGGACAGTAAGGATAAAATTTAGGCTCTCTACAAGATAAACACAAAATAAAGCTGTTTATCTCTGATATCCACCAGGCATCTTATCAACTCGATTAGTAGATGACTTGTATCCTTGCTAATCTCTTACTCTGAAATGATAGGATTTCTTAAAGCTAAATATTAATAAATAAATAAATAAATCTGGCTTTTTCTCTCCTTGACATTTCTGGTCAAGGACTTCCTTTACAGATAGATGCTCCAGCACTCCAGACCTATTCCCTTACACGCTGTGGAAGAGGGAAGAAAAAAAGGAACAGTTGTTTGTACTCATTGTTGTAACATTAAGTTTTCCTGGGGATATTAGGATGCTTTCAAGATGCCAGTATCCTGGGTAGAGCCTGGGAGGTCACCAGCTGTTGAAGCAGCGGCTGCGCTCAGATCCGCTTTAGTGAGAACACAGGGAAGAACACAATTTCTTCAAGGTATAAGGTATGCATAAATCCTATCAGGGTGGTCAGTCGGCCACTCTGACGTTTTAACTCAGTGACTAAGCCTGACCACAGAGTGACAGGAACTGTTCTGTTGAGGCGGCCCTTTTAAGGGAAGAAAGACGCTATGCGCACAGCCTGAATATTGCTGAAGTGGAACGGCATTTGTTAAGGACAACCTGACACGGGACTAGAAAATCTAAAATGACTCTGCTACACTTTTGCTGGCTTCTTGTAAAGGCAGAAAAATGGTTGCATGCCCACGTAAGTCTCGCATTGATGAAAATAAAATGTAGGTTATGATGGAAAGAAATTTTAGTGCCTAGAATAGCTGCACATGTTGTCACCTTAAGCTGTTCGAAGGAGCTAACTTTGCATATATGGAGCTAAGATAAGAACTTGCCAACTTTTTCTCACCCAGCTGATTCACATTCATTCCTGCGACCACGGCAGCCCTTGGGCTTCTTGAACTGTTACACTCTCTGGCACAGAGCAGCAGTGGAATTAGAGCTGCAAAACGGTGCTAAAAGCACCTATTTGCAGATCTTGAGTTGCCATACTCACAAGTTGTGGACCATTCTGTAGTGAAATGGGGTTAGCTTCCCGTGTAAGAAAAGTTCTAACGTGTTTTAACTTCCAAAAGCAATATGCTGAAGATGGCTGCAACCGAGAGGCGTCTACAAAGCTGATCATCCATCAGTTTGTGAACCACGCTGTGTTGAAACCATCTGCACTCGTGAGCCTTTTCTTTGTCGTGTTTGCATAGATACGACAGAATTTACAAAATCCATTTATGTGCCCTGTGTCCTGCAACGTGGTCTTGACATCCTGTTTTGACTGACAGCTCGAAAAAAATGTGCATCATTGTGGAACAAAAGGGAAGGAAAATCTTTTCATGAAATGAATGAATAACATGACCTAGTTTCTAAGTGTATAAAAATGGAGAGATTAATATCCTCCTACCTTCCTGAGGTGTTCCCAGGCTTTATAAATCAAGACTGTGCTATGGAAATGTCAGATATTATGTGGGATACTGCAATCTAGATAAAGCCACTCTGTTATTTATATATATCTTCAGGCTAACTCTTATGTTTCTTTATTTGAAAGTTTCTGAAATCTGAAATATTTCAGTATCTGAAGCTCAAATCTGTCCACATATGACTTCTACAAAGCCAGTGAGCTCCTTCAGAAGTTAATGAGCTATTCCTGATTATTTTCTGTGGCAAGTGAAAGGCTTTGCGACTTTAAAACGTAACTCTTCTTTTGTTAACTTCTGGAACTGACACATGTGAGGTAAAAACACAGTAAAGACAATATACTTCAGTTTTCCCAGAAAGTCAAATTACCAAGGTTAATCCCTAAACAGGAGGGAAAATAATATATTAATGGAAAAGATAAGCTCTAAGCCTCTTATTTGACAAAATTTTACACTGGAGGGAAGTGCCATTGAAAATGCCTTCACCGTGACCTTGAAGATTCGACGTTTCTGTTATTTAGAGATGTTGACTGACTGTTGAGCTACGTACCTCCAGAGGCTAATGGCAAGAAGTCATGGCTGCATACAAAATATGTATTTAAAAATCGAGCTCATTTTAGCTATGGGAAATCCATAAAGACCAAATGCAACGATTAGTTCTTTAACCAATCCTTTTTACGGCTGGAGATGTTGTAAGAGAAAACAACATGAGGCAAAGTGACTTACTCTGAGCTAATTACTGCTGTTATAATTAATTTTTCTGAGGAAATATTGACAGATTTGAGCAGTCTTCACATAGCTGTCAAATGAGGCCCTTTACTTACATGTTCTTTTTCCTTGAAAAATTTTAGACCTTACTTGCAAGCCCTGGCTCATGACTGAAATAAACTGATGGAGTCTGTGTAGTTACTAGTTTCCTTTCCAGGTAGGTGATTAACTACATCAAGTCCCCTGAATTCCTCATAGACCAAAGGCCTTGGCGAATCCCTTTAACTCTAGTGCATATTATCTTTCCTAATCTACTGACTAGTGCAGCTGCATTACTTTGTCTCTCCAGTCTTCTGTTGACTTGATTCACGCCTGCCTTGTAACCCCTGAATAAAAGGGCCTTTTCTTATGAAGAGAAGGCTTCATTGATTTCCTAAAGAGCAAAGCTAAATTCTTCCAAGATCCACTTTCTTATTTTCTGTACCAGTACCCACTTAGAGAACTATTTTTAACTCTTCCAGGATTGATCTATAGTAATCTCCTTAGTACACCTTAATTCGGAGAACTTTCTGACTGTGTCCAAAGGACTAAATCAAAACCAAAGGCTCAGCTGTGCCTTAGCATCATAAAAGTACAAACAAGACCCAAATCCTACCGTTAGTCGTCACCCTGTTTAGGTTACTGTCTTTTCCCTCCCCCTTAAACTTCCCGGGTCTTGCAAAATCAACAAGGAATACTGCTAGAAGAAAAGGAAGAAGGGAGAAAAGCTTTGTCACCTCCTTCTTGGACCAAAGAGTTTCAGCATTTTAAAAGTATAAAAAATAAAAGCTCCCCAATTCTTGATGTCATTCCTGCTATCAGCTCTAATGCTTCTTGCACCTAATACTGTATTGTTAGCTATCAGTCTTTCGTGCGGCACCTGAAAGGGTGAGTCCAACAGTTTCACATTATAGCATCCTTTCAACAACTAAAAAGGTAATGGCACAGGAATTTTATGAAGAATTATTAGGCAACCTGCAACAGATAACAGCAGGACTACAATTAGCTCCACTCATCAAGATCACCTGAACAAGGAACAGCATGTCAGACACGTTTGTACCCACATCAAAAGCCAGTATAAATCTCAATATGTAAGTTTAGAAGACTTGTTAGACTTTCATGCCTTGACAGTGTTACACTTTGCTTTCATTCTACACTGTGATGAGTTGCTGGCATGGAGTTATTTCTTTCAGTTCTGGAACCTAGCCAGGTTTCTTTTTCGCAGTCAGGTGTCTCCTGGCCTAGTGATAGTAGAAAAAGATTCACTGCACTACTGTTCTGGCAAGGAGAGGAAAAAAGAAAGCACATTGAAGAGGAACAGTTGTAATCGGGACCTGACAGAGCTGGGACCAGTTAAGAAAGCCTGTTACTTATGAATATTGTGAGTGTCCAGATTCTCTTCCCTACAGCTCACCCTGTAGCACTTAAAAACTTAATCACTTTTGCATCACATCCAATTAAAGATAGACTAATAAATGGAAATGCACTTAATGGTAGTGGCAATTTTTTTTCAAGACATCTGCAGTTACTGATGTGAGATGCTGAGGTAAGGAAGGAGTAGACAATCTACGTGGAACGTCCTTGTTCACCACAGACTTCCTGTTGGAATGAGCAAATAACTTTGAATTTCAGTTGCCTGTCTGCAAAGAGAGGATGCTGAAGGCTAGTGAGAAATGAGAAATTTCAGTATTCTTGTTGTGGTCATGTCAGTGAGAAACTCCTATGGCCATCTAGAACAAGTTTTTGAATGAGAGGCTGAAGTTATTTTTCAAAAATAGGCCAGATTCATTACAGTTCTTCAATGTCCTGGAAAAAATACTAAATTTACCTTTGAAGTACACTTAGATATCAATAGGTCTGTAGTGCTTACTGACACACTAATGATACATCTACCTTGGCAACTCTGACTAATATTTTCCACAAAAAGCCTATTGAACTCGTGACATCTTCTATCATATTTGCCTCTGAAACAGGAGTGTGTTAAGATTATGAATATGAAACCGGCTATTCCAAAGTAGCTCATCACCTTAGTAACCTCACTGGGAAAACCATTTTAATAAGGAGGATTATTTTTACAGCTCAGCATCTGAAAAGCAGCACTACAACATTGTTTCTAATAGTGTTATAGAATAAAAATCAAGTAGAATAAAAATAAATAAGAATAAAATATATAAGGTAGCTGAGCAGGCTTAAAGTAGGATGCTTAATTAGAACAGTGATGTTAGCACGATTTGTACTGAAATATGTAAACATTTTAGAATTCCATCTCAGTAGCTTTTTTTCTTTAGCCATAATGAATATCCAGAACTACCAATTCAAGTAGCAATTACTTGTCACTGACTTACACAGGTCACATAGCAAACCAGTGTCAGAAATGAGAAAACAGTTCAAAGATCACCGGTCTCGCCCCATTCTGGTGCTATTCCACGTAACAAATGTTGCAGTCTACACAAGGAAACGAAGGACATAAATATCTTCCTTATCAAAAGGGAGAAAGAGCTGCAGGAGAAATATCAATCTGGAATAAACAAAGCACCCCAGAGACCTTAATGTGTACCATTTACTTTAATTAGTAGGTGGCTATCTGCTGTTCTAACAGAAAAGACACTTCAACAAAACAGAATGAGACTGCATGAGTCCCTTGGCAAATGCAGAGCAGAAGAACTTTCTTATTAAGAAGGATATAAAGTTCAGCACAACGAAGGCAAAGACAAAAAGCATAAGAAATGCGTCCTCAACAAAACGTTCAAGTAAACTGCAAGGTGGATACTGTATAAATGTAATCATTTGAGAATACAGACACTTTCCCCACAGTAACAGCTCCAGAAGGATCACGGCTGGGAAATGCTTGCTAATGGTGCAGCAGGAGATACCCCTTGAAATATTTTTAAGATGGTTTTGAATTATTTAAACAGTAAAGAAATTTATGAAAAGAAAAAAATGTCTTACTCACTAAGAAGTTCAGGTAATTGTACCGGGGCTGTAATTTAATACTCTAAGAGCTTTCCGTTTATTATCTTTATTCCTTATGATTTTGTCATACTGGAAACATCACCCTGCTTGGGAATGCACAGCTATATCCTAAGCAGCTCCTGTTCCAGAAGGCAGAGAGCAGGCAGCACTGACTGACTCCACTGCAGTGCGGAGCGTGCCTGCCCCTGTAAGACACAGCGGGTTCAGAGGTGCAGCCTTGCCTTTTCTGTCTGCGGCGTTGCATCGTAACAAGTACTTACTACGATTTAAACTTGACACTGTAAAAGCAGATGCATTGCTTACACATTCTGGTTTTAAGTCTTTGCTCTTCTCAGTCTTTGAGTCAAGTAAGAACCCCCAGTGCTTCAATTTACATTTCTTCTGGGAATGTTAGTATCATTTTCCCTTTTTTCTTATTTGAGTGTCTTTTAAACCATAAACATTTACTACAGTATGATTTACTTATTATCCACAGTGGATTCTGTTTGTGCTTGAAGTAAACCAATGAAATCAGGCCTGTTATCTCCGTAGAGTGAGTAGTGCAAAAATTCGTCCTTCGATGAGATGTTTGTTGTAGTCTCACGAACCTCATCCAGGAATTACAAAGGGGAGACATGAACAGGGAGGTTGAGGTGAGCAGTTGAGAGAAGCTCTTTATCAAGTTACATGATCTAGCACATAGGGATATCCCTGCCAGTAGGATCAAAGAGCTCTGAGACAGCACCTGGGAAGACTCTGTCAGGAAAAACTGGAAAAAACCCAAACACAATGACAACAAAACCACAACCAAAACCAAAACAAGTTGGCTTTCAGGTTCTAAATATTAAGCAAGACAAAAACACTGAGTAGATCTAACGGAACTGAAAGAAAAGAGATGCAATTGCATTTCTTCTTTTAGGACAAGGGAGAAGTTCCTACCTAGTTCCAGAGGAAATAAGAGAATATAAAGATGATTTAATGGCAAAAGGCCCCCAAAAGTGTTATCACAGCAGGGATGGCAGTGGGGAATCAATTGATTTAATCTGACTTTAATTAATTCTATAATGAGCATATAATTTCACCCTCCTACAGTACAGAGCATATTAATTATGAGTACAAGAACAAAAACAATAAAATTAAAGCAAAATTAGAACTGTAATTTCCTTTCCTTCAAGTGCTAAATGGAGAAGGAAAAATAAGGCAGTAGCTCACAGCTTTCTAGCTGGTGCCTGATTAAACAGAAACCCTACAAAAATCCTGACATAATTAGCTAAGCATGCAACACATGAATTTTTCTAATTTAGAACTTTTCTAGTTGCTTTGGGGTTTTTTTGGACACATATCTCTTTATCTTAGAAAATCTCACATTTCAGCCCTTGCTGCAAATGTCAGTCTTGTTTCAAGGCAACCACAGTAATGAGAAGCAAAGGGCTGGTACACATACAGGGAAATTGAAGAGGAGGTATTACAGGATGAAAATATTTTACAAGTGTTTATTAGTTTGGTACAGTTTAAAAGGCCAAAGAATCGACTTGGCTAATTGAATATACTCGAGTCTTCTGGATCTAGAGAAAAGAGCCTTCAAGCATCTTATTCTTGTTGAATTTCTTAAGCCCAGACTGTGAATAAAGATCAAAAAAAGGCACTTTTTCCAGACAACTGGTGTGACCACTTACATCTGTCTCTTGTGTTAGGATAACACCTGTCCAGAAGACATGGTATACTTCTCCTTCACCCACCTGCTGTCTGTGCTCAACAACATGCTTTTTTGCTCTGCTTCTTCCCCTCTAGATACAAACAAGGATGCCTAACCTCTGGACAAGGTAGTAAGTGTGAATCCTGGTGGAATAGATCATGGATTCTGCTGGTCAGCTCTATGAATAATTTCCCCTGATGGTATTTCCTGTATAAATGCACTGTATTATTACCTCACTAATAAATGCTACCTGAAATATCACCATGGAAGCAGAAAACCTTTCTTGCACAAAGTCATCTGTCATCCCGCACAGTCTCGTGGCAAAGCTCTGGTCACCTAAGTAGCCACTCACGTCTCTGCAGTTACAATTGGTTTGGGTTGGAAGGGACCTTTAAAGGTCATCTAGTCCAACCTCCTGAAGAAGCAGAATACGTACACGCTTCCCAATTTGACCCAACTTTCAGTAGTGGATGACTGAATGATTTTTCTCACGTCCTCATTAATCTCACATGGGATTATGACCCTGCAATCTACATGGAAGATTAAAAAGATGTTTATTCTAGCCATAGTGCTAACAAATATTTAAAAAAACACTGGAATAAGTTAGATCAGAAGTTATATAAACACTCATCACAAGTTTTTATTTCCTGAAAGTGACAAATCTCTTTGGAACTTTCACTTTGACATTAAGGAAGGGAGGGGAATGCCCCTTTCCTCACAGTTACACTGGTTTGCTTTTGACCCAAGGAAATTATGCTGTCAAGAATTAGATGACTTGACAGCACTTTGCCTCTTCTGTGTCTGGAGAGTGGGAAACGGAAAGAAGGAAAAAACAGCAAGTATGCATGAAAGCAAAAGCAGCAGAACTAGCTCACAAAACTCCAAAATCAGGAGATAAGACAAATAACTGAAAGTATCTGCAAGACGTGTCTTACTAGCGTGCAAAGATTTGATTTCATGTGCTGGGTTGTGTTAAGGGAGGAGGTGAGAGCTATGCCTGTTTTTTTGGAACATTCACCACACAATAGCAGACACTCTTGTCACCTAGTATGGAATATATTGAATCCAAGTGACACAGCTGACAAAAAGAGTTATGTAGCTCCAGGAGCCTGTGTACTTTATTGCTTACATTAGCTCCCAGGAAAGAGAAAAAGGGATCTCAATGGGCTATAAATCTTCACAGACACTCCTCATGACATTGTCTCCTTGTATTAGGGAAAGTGAAGGTGACATGTGGTACCTGCCTATCACGAGTATGGCCAGCACGAGATGTTTCTGATGCTCAGCTGACTGACACCTCTCAGAGCAGACAGCCAGAATGGAAGCATGGACTGACTGAAGAGGGTCTGTTTCAGGAGGTGGACATCGGGCTGATTTATCCACAACAGGAAGGCATCCAGCTACCAGTGTGATGAGTGCTGTGGCTAGATGGGGCAAGTCAGCAGGGACACAAATAGTGCTGGTTTAAAGCCTGATGAGTCAGATTAACAGGTCACATTTAGACGGTTTGGGCTTTTTCTGCTTTCTTTCTGTATTCCTGCAGTCTGATGCCATCATTCCCAGCTGACCACAAAACTGATGCAGATAAAAAACCAACCAACCAACAAACCAACCAACCAGGAAGAATTAAGTACAAAGAAGCACATTTCACCATTAGTAAGTTTTTGACCATTACCTGCCACTAACCAGTGTTTCTGATGGCACAGATGCCTCTACACCCATATCTGACAAATCATCATAGTTCTATCTGTGGTCTCAAGTCTCTCATAGTGAGTTAGTTTACAAGGACCCAAATCAATTAATTGTGGTATTAACCAAACTCCTGTTCAGAGCTACCAAGGTCAGCATCTTCCTGTTAGCTTTAGTTCTGGAGGGGAATAAGACTTTCTCTTAATCCTTGGTTAAGAAAAGGCCTCAAGATGTGTCTTGCTTATTACACTGCATCTTTTTACTGGTAAGACCTAGAAAAGCAGGAAATTAAGAGGGGTGCGTGGCCCTGTTGTGTCATGTGAGATGGGACTGATTTTGAAAGATTGGTCTCCCGAGCATCTGGCACGGGTGAAGGCAAGTTTGTTATTTCCACTTAGCAACTGTTGGCAATTTTGTTATTTCCAGTGTAGGGCTGTTTGGCCACCGTGTTGCTAACTCCATCAGCTCTGCTGCTGCTGTCACGCGGGCCACAAAGTTTCACACACGTATGGCATGACAAGCATGACAATTTGACATCTGCTCAATTTAAATCCTATTTACAAGAGATTACACAAACCAGGAGAATTTATCCACCTTTCTTTCCAGATTAGATTTGCTGGGCGAAGCCAAGAATAAATGTATCCTATGCATAGGGAAAGGCTGTCACTTGTTTCAACAAGTCAGCCTAGAGTTGTTTCCTGACAGCACCGTCTGCTCAAGATAGGGCTGCACGAGGCTGCTGAAAACAAACCAGCTAATTACCATCTCTGAGCAACACCGACTTCTCTTCTAGAAGCGACCACATTAAAGTCAAAGCAGCCTTGTACTACTGCTCCCTATCACAGCAGACCACAGTAGAACAGCAAGACCTCCCGAGTTCTGTTTAGCACTGCTAAAGCTAATTTGTAAAGTCTTTCCCATTGTTCCTCTTTGTACAGTGTGGGAACTGAGGCACAGAAAGGTCATCTTCAGTAGGATTGTTGACACAAAAAAGAATAGATTATCTCCTCAGACACAGTGAACAACCACAGCCCTTCAGCATTATTTTTCCAGTACTCAGTGTACGTTAGTGGACAAACCTCAGGCTTCAAAGTTCAAAGAATATCAGAGGATCAGAATATCTCTAAATCATGGACAAACCTTGTGGTTTCACGAAAAATTGTTGCTGTCTGAGAGTAACAGACTTCCTTCTGTAATGCCTGCTACTTAAACCTTCTAGCTACGAATCAATCCTGTTTCTGGATGCTAGCAGAAAAGGGCATCGAGAGTACTTTCCTTCTGTATGATTTGTTTCATAGAAGCTGTATTTCAATTTTAAATGATATAGGCAGAGTGTGAAAATAATCAGATGAAACAGATGTTAAAAAGAAACGAGCTGCAAAGCAATGTAATTGTTCGTGTCATGCTTAAGTAGCTTCTATTAATGAAGTACACAACCACCTCGAAGATGTTAATGAACTTTGCAATTTCATTACAAGATACAGAAATATTACCACCTGCATTTTGCAGAGATGATTCCAGGCCAGGAAGATTAGATGTTTTGCACATGTTTATCCAGGACATCTGAGGCTGACCAAGTAATGGTTCACCTGAAGACTCCAGGTTACGCATAGGGAGGAGGTTTAGAAATAGAAACCAGGCTTCCATAGCACACTAACCTCCTGCAAGTGCCACCTTCATCATACTCGCTGGATGTGGCCTCTCTGGTTGCCACTCCTTCCAGCTTTCTAAGTACATTCTAGCAGAAATTAACATATTTCTTGCACTACAGTGGAAGAGGAAGCCTTGAATAAAGCTCACAATAACATCCAGTGCATATGGAAATCTGGAGAGCCACGATTTTGAAGATGAAAGGAAGATGCAGTAACAAAAGCAAGAGGGAGTAAAGGGAATGAGAGTGTTCACAGCAAGAATGCTCACAAGCGTAAACTCCAAGCACAGGATAAATTAAAACAAACAAAAAGAGAGGTGAATTAGGGTAAAAAGGATGCAAACATACCACAGACAAGACATATGTAATTTTCTTAAACCAGTTTGCTTGTCTCAGAGACTAACGCTACCTGCCTGCCAACAGTGATTGGTGGGTGTTTGCACATCCAGCTAAACTTGTGTTTTACCATTTTCTTTGTTTCAATGCTTGACGTAACAAACTGTTGACATGATAACAAGGCTCAGGTGAGCAGTGCACAATATTCCTTTGCTCCCTCCATACAAGGTCAATCAGGTTCTCCCCATGAGACAGTCACGTCCATCATGTCATCATACATCTCACCACAGCTCGGAGCATTCTTTACTCATTTCAGGGAAAATGAAAATGTCAGTTTCAGGACAATCTTTACCATGGAGTACACAGAGCTGCTTTATGCTTGATCTGAGATTTGGGATATTACAGAACGTATTCCAGGCATGCTTTCAACAGATTCACCCAGGCTCTGCTTTGTAGAGTTACTGCATGTATATTTTATATATATATAGATACACAGTGGTGAATAATTCAAATAGCAGGATGCACTAACTATAAGGGAGACATGATGTGCTCGTTTGATCTCCTTTGGTAAAATTATTTTCCATCACAAAATTTGCAGCAATGATGATCATTTTAAATATTTAATACTATGTAGAGACACCAGCATGTATTTTCCTTTGAAAAATACTTAATAATATCAGTTTAAAATTATGATACTCAATCCACAATTATTTAAATTAGGTTTAACATGGGCTAGGAAGTTTTTGCAGAAGTTAACGCTTTTTCAGCAGCCAGTATGCACTACATACTCTTTGCACTTTCAAGTGCAAGCCCAGTTATAAACCCCAGTTTGTATAAATAAGATGATGAAGCTCTATTTCCCCAGCGATTCTGTGTACAGTGTGGCTGAATTTCGAAGCCAGATGATCTGCACAGATATGCACACAGACCTGCACACAGACACAGACACTGTTACTAATTGTGCTGCTAATTCCATATAATCACTTGGTTCTTTCTTCTTCTATCATCACTTACCCCTTCAGCAAAGTAAGTGCAAAATGGAACTCTATTTTGCTGATAACTCATGAAACAGGAGGTGAAACAGCTGAGTCTCTAGCCTGGAATTAAGATTCGGTGTCTTTGCTATCAGTACTGTGAAAGGTGAAGGGTCTGGAGCACAAGTCTTGTGAGGAGTGGCTGAGGGACCTGGGCTTGTTCAGCCTGGAGAAAAGGAGGCTCAGGGGGGACCTCATTCTCCACAACTCCCTGAAAGGAGAAGGAAATTTTTTTTTCTCCGAAAGGGGGGGTCAAGTCCTGGCCCAGGCTGCCCAGGGCAGTGGTGAAGTCCCCATCCCTGGAAGGTTTTCAAAGCTGTGGAGATGTGGTGCTGAGGGACATGGTGACCTGGCAGTGCTGGGTTAACAGCACTGTATTCTAACCACTTTGACTTCCGAGCAGAACAAGCTACTGCAAGTGTATTAGTCAATGGAAATCTGAAAGCAGTTTCATAGGACCAAGTTGAAAGAATCATTATATTCCTTTAATATAACTGTATAACACAGACAACAGTTTTACTAAGTGCTTGCTACATCATTTGCAAATCTTCTGGTTGTATGATAATGAGGCTTTCTTGTCATAATGAGTCTATCTAGGATGCAATCCAGTTTTAGTCTAAACCAAAATTGAGGTATATTTCCTGCATGATTATTTCCCCAGCAAAACTTTAACAGCACACCACATGTGACCAAAAGCCTGACACCTGAGGTCCTTCATTCTTGTAGTGGTTAGATTAAAAACACTTCTATCAGAAACAGGTCTCATACAGGTATTTACATCCTGTGTTCAAATCACCACTTACCCTTTAGCCCGTGTTTATTAGCAGAAGGCCATTATCAACAGGAACAGAAGACAGACGGTCACAACCAGACATCAAGAGAATAATCTCCTCCATATGCCCATGTGAAATAAGAATTACAAGTGCTTTTGAGAGAAGTTATCATGCAAGGCATTCTGCTTCACCAGATTCTCCAGTAAAGACTGGATTCATCTTGCACCTGGTATTTGACAGAATATGACAAGCAACCTTGACTGTTCTTCTGGTCCCTGCCATCTGCAGGTATTCCATTGTACCTTTTATGTCTTAACCTGTGCTGCCAATGCACAAACCCTTCCTTTCTTCCTACTTATTGCAAAGCCAGTTGAAGTGTGTAATCATACATTCACAGTATGCACTTTTTCTGAAGTCATTAGAGGTACCAGCACACACAAAATCTCAGAACACAGTGCAGCTGAATGAGATACCTACAGACTCACTACAGTCAGCACCCCCCCAGCCCAGTACACTCATCAACATCACCCCTGAAAATTACCAAGTGCTTAGAAATAACCTACAAACTAAACATGGAGATTGTTACTGAAGGACATAATCACTTTTCCTAAACATAGTAAGAAAATGTTCCAGAAAGTTACAGTTTCTGCTGTTATCCAGTTTTAAAAGACCACAGAGATAAAAATCTTAGGGTTTTCCACAACCACTCTCCTGGGAAGGTTCCTTGACATACAGATTAGATGTTTCTCCTAAATCTCCATTACTGCTAGCCAAACCTCATTAAACCGCAGTAGATAATTCTTCATCTGCTTTGGTGTACAAAGCTTGTCTTTTAACCAACCCATTTTTTACATTCTCCTTTTATCTTTTTTCCTTAATCTCATGCTACCATTCCACATTTTCTAGATAACAGTGACAGGGGAGGCCACAAATTAGAAGTATTTCCATTGGAATGTAGTTCAGGTGCATGACCTTCTTCAGCAAATAAAAAAGCACTTCTCTTTCTGTTACTATAAGCCACTTTCCAGACAAGACATCTGAAATCATTGTTCTTTACTGAAGAACACGTAAGAGAGAGTATCAAGAAAATAAATTCTTTATGGGATGCTTCGCTTTTGCCTCATAATTAATTTCACTGGGCTCCCATCCTTCCTTGAAATGAATGTCCCAAATAGATATGAAACCTTATGAAACCTTTATGCTTGGCTTAAAAGCCAAACCAAACCAAGCCAAACCAAACCAAACCGAACAAACAAACAAATAAAAACACAACAAAACCCCACCACCACCAACTTAAAAAGCAGTATTTTCCTTTCTTCTTCAGAAAGGGCAGACAGCACACTATCTTTGCAAATTGACACTCCTGTCAAACACCCTTCTCCCGAGGCAAGAGCGAAACAATACAGGTAGATATATGGCCCTGAGCTGCCAGCGGAGTGTGCAGACATTACATCAATAGAGAAAGCAATCACTAAGTGGCAGAATATCATATGAAACCTTGGGAATCGTTACAGTTTATCCCTTCCCCTCCAGAAAAGCCGTGTTGTCTCTGAAACATGAAAATACCAAGTGTTGCTGGAACACATTTGTCCCTCTCTGAGATGAATGCTGTAAAATCAACAGAACCAAACCATTTGTTTAAGGAAACAAAAACTACCCCATGAAAACGGCTGTTTAAAGCCTGGGCTCCCGCTTACGCTCCTCCCTCGGCCACCGGGCACTGCCCTGTGCCAGCCACTCGCCGGGCCCCGCGCAGCACCACAAAGGCGGAGCCTCATGGCAGCCCGCGGGGCCCGGCCCGGCCTCGCTTCCTTCCCCGGGACCGGGCCCCACGCCGCCTCCGCCCGAGGGCACGGGGCCCTCGGGGACCGCCCCTCACCTGCTCCAGCCCGAGAAGAACGGTCCCCCTCGGCACGCGGCACCTCGCCTGCTCCAGCTCGAGGCGATCAGGCCTCCGCAGGCCACGGCCCCTCACCTGCTCCCGCCCGACAGCACAGCGACATCCGGGACCCGGCCTCTCCCGGCGGCCCCACAGGCCCCGCTGCTCCGGCCGCTGCCCGCGGGCAGAGGACAGCGCCAGGGGCCTAGCCTGAATGCGACTGCGGGGCCATTAAACGCAATCAGTGCCCCTGCTGCCCTAGTTCATCCTGTTCGCTAGTGAATTGTATTCAAACAGCCCCAGAAACATGGGCAAAAACAGCTCAATAACTTTCATTATTACAGTCTGCTTCAATAAGTTGCTGTCATTGATCAGCAAAACAAGTCATCACTAATAAACACTAGGATAAAACTCCTTTCTTCATGTTGCTGTCTGTTTCTTACAGTACCAGACAGTTTAATTTCTCCCTCCGAGCTTATATAATTCAGCCACTTCTGGTGGGAGAGGCTGGAAACCATCCAGGAAAGAGCAGAATTATTCCACAAGTAGGGAAAGACCAATTAAGTCAAAAGCAGCTGAAGAGGATCCCACTAGCTCTTGGCCAAAAAGAAAAAACAATAAATAAAAAGAAAAGGGTTCAAAACCCAGACCCTAATTTTCCTTCTATTATCTGCCTGAGCTGTCACTTGCTTCAGTCTTTCATCATCGTTCTGGTGGGCTGAGGACCTTAAATAGTCATCTTATTTCTACATTACAGGTGAAGAAAATCAAGCGTATGAGCAAAAAAAAAACCAAACCTGAACAAAGTTAATTAACGTCTCTTCTTTGATTGCTTTGCACGTCTTAAGACATTTGTAGATGATGGACTTCTCCATGGTTAAAATTATCTGTGTGACTGAAAATTATGGCACAAGTTGCTTCTTACGACTCCTGTTGCCTGTGACTGTGGGATGCATTTAAGGTTACTGCTGTGTAATAACAGAAAGACTCCTCTAAGACAATCTCACAGGATACAGTCAGCTACTCTCAGAAAACCTGTAGAAGAACATAGATCCATTATTTATGTCTCATAAAACTGCACAGAACTTGTTTTGTAGAAATGTGGCAATTCTGTTTGGTAAATTCTGGTCGCAAGGTCAGTCCTTCCAGAGTCTCACAATGCACGTGCCATGTCACAGGCTGTGTCTCCCTGTCACAAGTTGTGTTAACAGCCAGAAAACCGGGCAAAGATCTCCACTCCCTTTCCAGACCATTAATGAGGCCTCTGACCTGGCCTTGCATAATGTTGCTGGAAACATAATTGTATATGTAGTAATCTCGAGAGCCTCCAATTGCGCAGAAAGATTGGAAGGATTCCAGTCAGTTGGAATAGCAAATGCAGCAGGAGTGAAAGATGCTGCATCAGACCCTCACAATATGACAGGGTCAATTTTCACTTTTTCATTTTTCATTTATGCAGGTGAAGCGAATGTTACCCTCTGGGAACTCTGTAGTTAAATAAGGTAAAAAATCAGTAAAAATTTTTAAAGTACCAGATGGAGAAGGTCCAGAAGGTCCCAGTCACTCAACAGTATCACAGAATGAGGACATAGCGTGTTCTAAACTGCCCTTCTAACAGTTTTATTCCTAAGGTGACTCAGGCAGCTCCACAGGAAATGAGACGATGAAGTTTTTTTCCAACATGCTTGATTTTAGCAGGCAAAAGGCTGCCACTTGAAAATTCAAGAAAAATGTAGCGCCTTTTAAAAAATTATTTTAGCAGAATGTTAAGAAGAAATAAGGCAGCCAAGCAGGAAAGAAGAATTTGATGCCCAATGAAATAAACGGCTGATGGAGAGCACTGGGGATCAGAAAACTATTCCATAACTGAAGCTTCCATCCCTGTAAGAGAAAAATAAGGCATCAGACATGAACACATCAACTGACAGAAGTAGGGAGTATCAGATGAAGTTTTCCCCAGGCTCCACAACCAAATTGTCACATTTGTGTACGAGAGAGAAATTCTTGAGAGTATGGGCCAAAAAAGGAAGCAGGAACAATTCATTTTTAAAGACTTATTTACAAGGGGCAACAAAAAAGCAACAAGTACAGGTATCTTGGCCATGGAAGAACTCACAGCTACAGTACATTTCTTTCTAGTGAAAGGTAACAAAGAAGGATAATTAAACCTCAGAGGCATTTTTTTGTCTTGTGCAATTTTTCTTTGAGTAGAAAACAAGCTTTGAGGCTGCCCCAAGACATTTAGGTTTGCTATAGCCACAAACGCAAAGGCAACAAATGAAGACACTGCACTGATCTGCTCCTCTGTTTTATGAGAGAAGGCACCTTAATATTCACTGAGGACAAAGTACTGACAAAAAAAGAAAATAAAAAGCTGCCATTTCTAGACTTAATGGAATAAGAGAGAATATTTTCAGGAAATGCAGGGTTTTATTTTAAATCATCAGCTGAAGCCACCTATCTTGCCTGTGATTGATTCTGCGTATTTCCATGGATAACAGCTGCTTGCAAGCTTCCGTGTGGGGAAAAATTCCTAGGGGTGTTTACACAAAGAGTAAACCTGCGGCCAAGGAAGTTAGGCGTAAAGTATGTTTTTAATGGTGTAAATGCTTGGTTCTGGAATCAGCAGCAGAACGACAGAATTATATGTGAATTTCCATGCATTTGGGATGATAACCACAACTCACAGGTTAAAAGGCCTTCCAGGGTGCTCAGGTAAAGCAACTTTCACAATGTTTAAGTCTTGTGTCATAAAGCCTTTCTTGTTGCACAGGGTTCCTTCTATATCCAAGAACGATATAAGCAGCTAAGGAGGCACACACTCTTCTTTCCTGGAGGGTAGTAACTGTTAAAACAGCACGTAACCTCACAATGTTTTACCTTGACAGATATCTTCTACAACTGATAGAAAACATTGGACCTATTTAGGCCAACATAGTGTTGTGGCCTTTGGAGATTTGGATTTCATACTCTGAATCACCGCAAGTACGCAACAGCCTTTCCAGCTACAGAGTTTCTACAGGTACTTCATGGCAAGCCGGTCTGGGATCGTGCCTCAACCACTTCCGAAATTTCTGTCAGAAGAGGACCCAGAAACATGCCACTTACTCTCCTCTTTTCTATGAAATGAACCTAATGAGGTTTAACAAAGGCAAGTGTAGGGTCCTGCACCTGGGGAGGAACAACCCCCTGCACCAGTACAGGTCAGGGGTTGACCTGCTAGAAAGCAGCTCTGCAGAGAAGGACCTGGGAGTGCTGGTGGACAACAAGTTCACCCTGCGTCAGCAATGTGTCCTCATGGCCAAGAAGGCTATGGTCTCCTGGAGTGTGTTAGGAAGAAGAGTGGGCCAGTAGGTCGAGGAAGGTTCTCCTCCCACTCTACTTTGCTCTTGTGAGGCCACATCTGGAATATTGTGTCCAGTTACGGGCTTCTCAGTTCCCTGGACAATGCGATTCTGGGCTCCCTTCTCTGGGTGACCCTGCTGGAGCAGTGGGGTTGGACGAGATGATCTCCAGAAGTCCCTTCCAACCCTACCATGCTGGGATTCTGTGACTCCAGGCCCAGAGACTGCACAGGCAAGTGGGACACAGAGGTCACAGACTGCAAAGCCTTGCACAGAAAGTCTTCACATACAATTGCAGCCTTTTGTAATTTTACCGTGCCTCAAATCAGGGCCTTTCTTTGAGAACACCTTTGGATATGAATCTTGTCCTTTTCCCTTTAACACACGTTTGAACATTTCTCAAAACAGTGATAAATTTTGCTAATAATGATTTGATAAATATTGCTCTTGAAATCAAGACAAATGACAGATTTTAAAAGGTCTCTTTCTTTGCAACACAAAAAAAAAGGAGGTTTTATACAAAGTGGTTTTGATTTTCAAAGATGTCAAGCAAATCAAAAACTGCTTCATAAAGAGCCATATGGATTCAGGATTTAAGGAAAGCAGGCTTTATATTATTTGAATGGTAAATCCCAAATTTTGAAGTGCTTTCCATGGCTATCTTCAGTTTAGTATATTTATACACAGTTAGAAGACAGTCTGTGGGACAGTATTCTCCAATTGTGGTTCTCTTGTAACCTTCAAGTTATCTTTTTATTTGCTTTCACTGCAGCCAAAAGAATTCAGTAATTATTTAATATTATTTTTGTTTCTGTTGCATTTTTTGTTTATTCATTTTTATTTATGTATTTGTTTCTTTTCTCCGGGAAACAGTTTACCAACTTCTGGAAGTACAGAGATAGCCTGGAGGTTCTTTCAGCTGTGCACAGCCCTAGCATCAAAAGGATATTATCATGGAATAAAGTTGGCAGGAGGCAAATACTATTTACAGACCCTCCAGTCCTATAATGTTGTAATGATAAGAAATGTCACTGTGGCATATTGCGCTGAAGAATAAACGTTCCTTACCTACCCGCTTTAAAAGTGCGGGGAGCTCAGACTGCTGGTTATCATTAGAAAGGAAAAAAAAATATTTTGCCCTTTCTTCTTGGAAATGCACTGAAATACTTCCTGTTGACTGTATCCGTGGCGGAGCAAAGAGAGAAAAGTTCTGAGAATATCTACATTATGCCCATGAAATATAGTTTGCCTGTTTTCATTAAGTAAATTCTAAACATAACCCACTTCAACTCTAGAAACTCATTAAAAATGTAATTAGTTAACTTTGCCGTGTGACATCATTAGCTAAATTGTTCATGTAAAGATGCTTAAAGCCCCATAGGAAACTTGGTGTGTTTACTGGGATCCTTCTATGATGTTAATGCTGAATGCTGCAACGATGTTCTGCATGCAAATAAAGACACCTGCTTGGCATTCTCAGGATGGGATTGCCCACATAAAAGGTTACAACAATAGAAGATGTGGTGGCAATAAAACCCTTGACTTACTTTGATAAAACTCCCTTCTTCTCATAAGTCTCTTTGTTTCCAGTTTAGCTTGAGTTACTTTGGGAGCACCCTAAGCTAAACTAAACTGAAGTGCCTCAACGCAGGACAAAACTAGCTACGAATGATGTGCTGATCCTACAGTGGAGTCACAATTCTGAGTATGTATGATAGGAAATGACACCAAAGTTAATACTTCTCTATGGTCTTGTAAATGTTTTATGATTTTGCTAGTTCCTGGTTTTCTTCATTAGTCTGGATTGTGATGGCACTTCTTTTCCTTAGCCATGTTTGTGTCCCCAGCTACCATCTGCCTGATACCTCCACTCAAAGCAGTGCTTCTCTCCCTGCCCAGAAAAGAGCTGGTGGATCTGAAGAGGGTAATGGGATGATGAAGGACCGAATCTGGAGGACAGAGAAGGAGATGCTGTAAGGCAGCTGCCTTGCACCGGGGTTGGATGGAGCTCCCCACATGCAGTACTGAGTCCAGCAGACAAAACCCAATCAAGTTGTTGTTTAATTCCCTAGCTGCAATTATGCCAGTTTGATATCTCATAAATACAAACCCTGCCTTCAGTGGCTGCCAGTATTCTTTTTTTTTTTTTTCTATTGCTTTTTTCTCATTTGCCTTTTTACATTTGTCCAAAGACAGCACCATGGAGCCAGAATTCCTTATTAACATTACTCATACAAATTCATTCTTCTACAAACATGATATGAAAATGACAGAACAGAGACAAGTAAGAACTCAATAGGGTGTATCTACACACCCACTCACATGTAAAACAGAGGTATGTTCATTGCTCTTTGTAATACAGTGGCTGCTTCTACTCCGAGATGATATAAGCACCTGTACAAGCAGTACTCCCACAGTCCGTGTAACCTTCTGCTTCTGTACATGGGAACTAACTTGGACGTTAATGTTACTTCAGTTTAATTACACAAATGTATGTGGCAGTGAGCTCAAGAGGAGAAGGCACATGAATACATGAATCCATCTGAAGATATGAATGAAAATTCGTGGGAAATTTGGATGTGTTATTGGCCCAACTCTGTTCAGCACAGAAGTCATTCTTGGATACTTCTAATCACTGTTTTGTGAAAAGAATTAATTTTCTTACTAAAATAATACCCTGCTTGATATCGTGTCCTATTTTACACTTTGTTTTGCACTTACTTAGGTAATAAATATGAGGCAAACTTGTGCACCTGCTTGCTGGCAGAGCACAAAAAACTGAAAAATCCTGAAATTTGGATCAGTGCTACTTAGCAACAACTAAAACATGAGCATGTTATCAGCATTATCCTCACACTAAATCCAAAACACAGCCCTGCACCAGCTACTAGGAAGCAAATTAGCTCTGTCCCAGCCAAAACCAGGACATTTGTGTGAGGAACTGCAAAGAAGACTGTCCCGGAGGAAGGATGGATGGTTCATCATTTGGCTGCCTAGCAAAGATGAGAAACAAACTGGAATTCTCTTAAAGTGTTGGGGAATAGAATAAAGCTAAGAACAGGAATAAAAGTACAGATAACTAAGAAACTTGCACAGGGAGAAAAATAACCAAGAAACAAATATTTCTAAGGAAAAATATCATTGCTTAGACAGTTTTGGTGTCTGAAAGTGAATGCAGGGCATTTGATTCCTGAACGGACATGAGCAGATGTCAAGAGATCCCTTCTGACCTAAATGATTCTGTAATTCTGTGACTTTAGTCCTTCCCCATGGCCATGCATTTCCCTTTGGAGATTCCACAGAACATGCAACTGTATCATGGAGAATAAGTTATATTATGATCATTTAGTCACATGGAGAATGAAACACTGACATTTATCTCTAACTGCTCATGCATGAAAGAAGACTATAAATGTCCACCAATGAGTTAAAATGGGAACTTAGGTGATTCTCAAGCAATACCAACATTTATTATGGAAGTTAAAGTCACAGCAGCGCGTTTTATTTTCCCTCATTTCTAGGGATAAATGTATGAATGAAGCACGGGAACTTTCTGATGTAGGGCTGTTGCCCATCTTTGTAAGTACTCAAACTACAGTTTGGCATGGCATTAGATGTGGTCTTCATCAAAGCCCCGAGTGCACCAGCAGTGTATAGCTGTCCTAACCAGCCTGTACCCACCTTCTTCAGTCTTCCTGTGCAACTTCCTACCCTCTCCCACCACAATCCTAGGGGCCTGCCCTGCCACAGTGCACCTTGAACCAGGCTTCAGTGAAAACAGCTAAACTGTAACAGAGAAAACTGAGAGAAGCCCAACCTTGAGCCTCTATACCCTTTGGCTCCAGAGCAGGACCTAAGCTCATGCCTTGGCCCCTGGTCCTCGCCTGAGCTATGCTGTAGGTATGCCCTGCACAGCCACGTACCTTGCCCTATCCTGGCCTTGCTTTGTTGGCCTGACTCCCTGGCATGACCATGGACCCTCACGGGACGGTGCCCTGATCAGAAAGGTGCCTGTGCTGCCTTGTTGTCTTCTTGCTTTCCCTTGGTAGTTCTGTGTTGAGAGCAGAAAAGGCAAAAGAAATCTAAGATCTAGATGCTGGCCTGTTAAAAAGTGTGCATTTCCATAACAGTTATACTGTTTTATTATAGTTAATGTCAATGTTATCCATAGTCAAGTGCTTCAGTTCCAACATTTTTGGCCAACAATTTCAGAAGGCAGGTTGCTTTCTCCATTCCTACTCTAGACTATAACCTGCATTTTTACTAACTAAATAGTTGGTGGTTGATGATTTCATAAATCCTAGTCAGGGGCTAAAATAACTCTTGGTTGTGGAAAGTAAGTAGGGAACTTTAATGTCAATGGACTCACAAAGGAGTCATATAAATGGAATGTATGTCACTTGCACAGCCATTAAAGAACAATGTAGAAGGGTCACGATTTGTCTACTTTTTCAGGAAACCCGAAGTCACTGCTTCTTAATTTGATTGACTATTTTAATTATGCATTACTCTGAGATTTTTTATTGGTTTTGATGTATTTGAACTGCATGGTTGTGAGGTAATTAGAAGGTTTTGTTGAAGAGCACCATAAAAATGAAATGCATTCTTGTTAAACTGTTACTTCTAGTGTTATCTACTGAAAGCTTGATGGGATATTTCCATGAATCTCCCTGTAGGTTTCCAATTGACAATGACTCATGGTGCTCTTTCCTCAGTCAAAAGACTCCTGCAATCTTCCTCTGTTTGGCGGTAGGTATTATTGTGGTTATCACATTTATCTGAATAAACCCCCAGCCTTAGAAAATAACAGTATTTTGTTGTATCATATCTATCATCTTTTATATTAAGAACATCACTCATGGTATTTATCACTAATTCTTGAGTTTAATTATTATAAAGTTGGGGGGGTTTACTGTTAAATAAGTCACAAACAGGATATAGGCATATTATAGGCAGAATCAGGAACTGAGTTCAGTGATTACCATCCCAATATAGCTTAAAAGTGCTACAAAACACTTCCCCACCTTTATAGGTGTAGGATTTTTTTCTGACACTTCTCTAAGTAGAAGTTTAATGCATGAAATGCACAGATATATTTCAGTATTTAGAAATACTTCCCATGTATGAGGAACCTCCAATTTTATCTTTTGAGACAGTGGTTAAGAACAGTAAATATTTTTTCCTTTGAGGTAGACTGTCTTCTGGGAAGGAAATCTTCACATCATTTCTCTATTGGTGTTTCTTCCTGCCATCCCATCAGCAAGTCAAAGTTTGTTTTCTCCCAAGGAAACAGCCAGGAGACTGATCCACCACACATCTTGCAGTTCCTTACAGGTAGATCCTGTCATTACGTGTACAGGTCTCTGGGCTTTCTGTGTTCCCTGATTCCACAACTGCTGATGTTTGCTGCCATTGAAGCCTTTGGTCTGTTCTCTCTTTTTTTCACATTGTTTCTTCTTACATTGCAAATGGCCACAAGAGCTGGGTGAAGTACAGAACATTTGGTGGCCCATTTTGTTTCAAATCAGCATATGAAAGAAAAGTTCTCCTGCAATGTCTTGCCTACGTGTCATTATACAGCAGACAACATAGCACTACTACGATTTCTTGGCAGCAGTGGGATAAACGAACTGTATTCATATTCTACTCATAGGCACTTGCTAAAGAGCAAAGTACATTTTGTGGTTTTAATTACCCACAATTAAGACAGCAAATGTGAATGCCCAGACTTTTGAGATGCGAGGAAAAGACAAATTAAACAAATGCTGTATGAAATGGTCTGTTCTGTTTCTGGATGGAGTTTTAGCAGTTTGGGTCTATAGAGACACTACATCCTTATATACATACATTCACATACTAACTGCTTTCCTACAGCCACCTGCTGAGGAAGAGTCAGGTTTGTCCTCTGAAGTTCTCTTGGAGCAAAGGTAGAAGGCATTTGGACCTGATGTGCCTCCTACGTGATACCCAATGTACCATGTGGGTAAATCAATCCTAAACAGTATGATGTAACCCATCTGACTAATAAAAATAAAATCAGCTAATGGCAAGGGAAATGCGCTTACTACAAAAAAAAAAAAAGTTAATCCCGGTTTTCTGGGTGTAACAGACAACAAGTTGTCTCAAGCTTGGTAAATCACAGCATAGCCTGGAATGCTTATTGGTGGCCAGAAGGTAACTGTATAATGATTTGTTAAATTGTGATGTTTTCAGATTGAATAATTCCTCCTAATCTGTTGTCCTCTCCCCTCCGCTCTGTGTGAGGATCCTGTTACTATGTCTCTGTCTGGAAGAGTGAGTCCCTGCATATCAGCATATGAAAACACACTCTGATTGATGTTACCTGTTGCAGGGAAATTAAATTGCTTTATTAAGGGGATTTATGGATTTGGCCAAGTTTAGCTGCTTTGCTGCATATATCTGATGCAGAGGTGATCAGCCTCGTCCTCCCCTAACTTCCTTTGCTTCAATGCAAGATGGATGGAAATGATATAGAAAAGGATGTGATAATCCCTCAGATGAAAGGAAAAAAATTCCAGAGGACCACTGGAAAATGAAATTTGTACCTACAAAAATTCACTCTGCTACTTATTCCTGGCAATAGTGCTAGAAGCCATTCAATGAGATTTCACATTCATAGTAAGAAACCTTGCCATGCAGCACATCATCAGTTACACTCACTGGAACATACCGGTATTTTCATACCTTTTATAGAAGATAAGATATATTCTTCTATATAGAAGAATCCTCTGTACTTTTTGGGCTGAACATTTCTGATCTATGTTGAGCAAACAATATCCTCAGCCTAGGCAGGGTTTTTTGTTTGACTCCTTCCTTAGAGGACCAAACCACTGAAAATTATCTGGATGGAGGAAATCTGATTCCCGTGTTGTCAGACTAAACCTGAACCCGAATCCATCCTCAAATATTCATACATGCAGTGCAGTGGGCTCACATGATGTTGTACAAGGAGTATTTAGCTCAGGTCTAGCATATCAGATTCAAAAAGTTCAACTAAAGCAGGATTATTATAGTTATAGTTTTAGAAATAAGGAAACTGCATCAAAGAGTGGTGTGATGACCTATCTGAGTGGTGAAAGCAGAAATCAGGTTTCCTGAGCAGAGCTGGTTGAATAGTTGTCTGCCCTGCAAGAAAATTATACCATCTAGGAAAGAAAGCTGTCTGTGTTTTGAAGGAATAGAAAGAATTTTATGGATTTCCAACTATGGAGAAAAAAAAAATCAAAACATAATTATGAAAACGTTGCACAAGAAGATTAGCTAAAACAAAAAAAGAGTGTGGGAAACCAATGTCCAGGGCCTCCAATCTAAACTAAAGCTCCCAGTGCTTCTAATTTCCACGTTACACCCCATACCTAGTACGGGGCAAAGGAGTAAAAGCCCTGCAGCAAGTCCCAAGGTAGTAGTTGAGTTACAAATGACCTAGAATATTTGAAAATCTTGATGTCTTCAGCTCCAGAGTGACACACATCCTAGCTGCCCATCTCGAGATACAGCAGAAAACCTGATAAAATGCTGACAACCTGCAGCTCCTCATCTCAAGCAGACCTCTGACCACTTTCAGATGCTTCGACAAAGGCCCTGTACTCCTGATCCATACCTAGAGCTCAGGTTTTGCAGATGAACACATGAGCCATAGGCAACAGAATCTCAGCTGCAACAGAAACCAGGCTCCCATGCAAGTTTGTGGGAAACTAAGCAGTGTTTTTTTAGCAGACTTTTCTTGTTTTGAGAAATCAAAATTTCTGATTAAAATGAATTTTGTCATAAAGAAAATAATTATCTTTACTCTTGATTCCTAGCACCTTCTATATTGTACCATTGCTTACATGATCTCAGATGTGAAGACTAACAGTGGTTGGTATATTTTGAATATCAGCTTCATTAAGGAGGGTCTAAATATATCCCCTTGTACTTGCACAGTATCATTTAACCTGCCTAGGTGGTAAAATCTCAACTACATGTGGAAAAGTCTTGAATTGTAATGAAGAAAAAGTGTTAAAAACCTGAGTGAAATTTCTTGTACAGTAGGTATCCACAAATATTAATCCGATAGGATTTCATGACCATCCATAGTTCTGTAGAAATTTGTGGAATGTCCTTGGTACATAAACTGTGTCAGTCAAAATTTGGGTCTGTTTACTTCAGTAACACTGAAGGATTGCTGAGAGTCAACTTAATCTTAAAAAGAAAAGGTGTAGCCAAGTCAACCATCAACTCTAACTACATATTACCATGGAAGGTTCTCAGTGCTGTAATCTGTGACACCAGGAGCTATACTTCATAGTTAGAAGAAAAAAATTATCACTATTTTGATTTTTACTACTGAAATAATAACTACATAGATCCTGCCCTCAATTTTCACCAAAGAGTTTTCCTGTTTTCAGACATATTTGAGTTTGGCAGCCTTAAGTTTGAGAAAACCTGTTGCAAAACTGCATTCAAATTACATGAAGTGAGGATGGCATCAGCTAAAGAGGAGTCATGTGATTTGTAACTGGATATAACTTTATAATAAGTGAGAGAGTGGGTGACAGTAGTAAACATGCTCAGGTCCCCTGTGGTCATTGACATCCCCACAGCAGATTTCCCTGCTCTACTGCTGACACTTAAATCAGCGGTTTGTGTAGCATCTTGGAGTCCCTTTTCTATTAAACATATATAGAAAAAAAGATACCATCTAGTTATCAATGACCAGATGCCACAAACAGTGGCTCCTTGACAAAGCTTATAACATCTGCTATCACCTGCAGCAGTACGGCGGCCTCACGCCCCGAATTCTGGAAAAGGACATCAATTCCTGTCAGCTGCTATTTCAAATGTCCCGTGCAGGACTACATAATTCAAAAGCACTTCTTAGCATGTTTATGCTCTAAAGAACATTAGGAAAAGCTAATTACAACACAAAGCTTTTTATATCACTATTATTATTATTATTATTATTATCTGCCATCTCTAGCTGAAGCATGGCATAAAATGTGTGCCTCATGCCACTTAAACTTAATGAATTCCTATAGTCTTCTAAAAATTATTCACCCATCAAGAGTGGGAAGCAGCAAGAAGCAAAGACCAGGAAGACAGATCTTTGAAAAGTTACTGGGATAGGATGGAAAGGTAGAGTTATGGAAGTTGAACTCTTTGGAATAAACTCATCTGTTCATATCTTATGTTCATACCTTCTTTAACAATGTTCTTTGATAAATTTTCAAAAAAAAGAAAATTTGGTCTTTTTCCTTCCTGGCAAAAGCAGTTGTGTGTATTTCTGAATTTGGTACTGGTCTCAAAATGACTTTCAGATGAAGATGCTTTCTAAAGTGGTGTCTTCTTTCTTACGTCTTGGTATCACCAGCACTACATGAGATAGCTACAAGCTTTAGAAGTGTTTAGTTCACTGTGCTGCATCTTGTGCTAAACCTTTTGATATATTTATCAGATCTCATTTTATTGCTGGGTTGGGTTTTTTTTCCCCCTGCTTTGACTGTAATTTCATTTTAGAAGGAATTTTTGCTTCTGTTTGTTGGTTTCCTATGCATTCTGAAAGAGAATTGTGCTCAATCCCAGACCCAAACATACAGAACTTCAGGGAGGTACAAATCTACAGCTAAACTTTGAGACTTTTCTCTCTCTCTTTCTTTCTTAATGAAAATTACTAGAAATGGAGTATCTACACATGATTAAAATGGTAAGGCATGTTGAGGATTCATGGTATAGGCTTAAAAGTAAGAACCAAAAGGGCTTTTTTTATGCCTTCTCTCTTGATTTCAAATGTTTAGAAGTTAACCAGGCCATGCCATCCACCCATGCCATTCAAACAGTCTTTAAAACAGAGTGAGTAAGCACTTTTTGCTTTTAGCAAATAGTCACTTTTCAAATGATTAATTTCTCATATATTCAGTTGACTGAGCTTCCCAGACCCAAAGCATTAATGGTATAGTAAACAACAAAGATCATAATAAAGTGGCAAGAGTTGACAGTATAGAAATTATTTTGACTTGGAAGTCTCTGTTCTGATTTTCATTGAAAGACTGTGGAGTTGGGAGAGAAGTCCTTGATTTTAATTTATTTTTTCTTTTCCCTAATGCTAGAATCTCACTGAAAAATGAATAAATATCCTGTCACTGACAGTTTTCCAGATGGGAAATATAACATTTCATACTTCCTTTTCATTCATAGTACAAGGAATGGTGCCTAAAGTTGGCATGCAGTAAATGACATCCTCAAAAATATTTTTCTCTTTGTCTGCAGCTTTTTCAAAGTAACAGTAATACCATAGTTATATTACTAGTATTACATTCTCTCTCTCTCTTTTTTTTTTTTCTTTTTTTTTTTTTCTTTCCCTTTTTTGCTAACCAGAAAGCTTTCTATACTATGATGGCTATGAAACTGATTCTGAATTGCATACACCCAGATCCAAGTCCATTCTGTACCTGGCCCACAGTGGCCTTAGATGAAAATCTTTGTACAGACTGTAAAGGAATAGGAGCCTTGGCTTCCTGCTGTATACGTCAATGCCTTAGCTGGTAGATGACACACACATCTACCTCTTTTTGACAAAATAAAACTAAGACTTTGGTTCTGAATAGATATTTTAGCATAATCCTGCTTTTTGCAAACATTCTCAAAATCTTTCTTTTCAGTTCATCTGTGGAACAAAGAAAATAAAACTCGAAGTCATTGTCACAAAATGGAACTGTCAGCTTTGGTTAGCAGATGCATTATTTCATCTCCTTGTGCCCTTCATTAGTAGTTCTCTGTAGGAGTAGATAATGAGCCACTATTCATATGGCACTTTTGAAAGTGTATAAATGTTATCTTTTATGGGAATAAAAAGAGTTTCTGAGTCCAGTGCGAAATGAGCACGCTATTGTAATGAAAAAAGATTTCAGTACTGGGGACATAATGACTGGAAGTCTGGAGCAAGTTTATCATTATGAAAAAATGCATCCACTTTCCCCAATAATTCTCTTTCATTAAGGCAATCTTGGGCATAATTCTGTTTTACCTTGGCAAACCTACTCAGGTTTCCCACCTTCACAAATCTTGTTCCTCCAAGACAGCTCTGTAATGAGAGCGAAGTGTTTTTATTATTGCTTTTGTTAATCATGCTCCCTGCATCCTGCAAAGTGCTTCTTATTCTAAACTGTGCCAGAGTTATTGAGGAATTAATCAATACTTGTTACCAATCATGATCACAGCTGTTAATCACAGTTGTAATTACCAATTGATTAATTAGCAGAACCCTCTTCAAAAGTCAGGAGTCATTAAATTTCCAGTACACGTAACTTTAAATTCAGCCCAATATCCACAAAGCTCTACAATTACATTTCAACCTACAGTAATTTATTGCACATTGCTTTTTATTAATAACTTTTATTTATTATAGTATTTTCCAGTAACCCAAACCAGATTCTTAGTCTATATATAGTTTCTCAATATATACCTACTCTAAATATAATAATTCATTACAATTCCTAGTAATAAATGATTATAAGGTCAATGAAAACCCAACCTGTACATGTTTAGGGACCTTGCTTTGAATTATCCTTTCAGTGTGATAAATGCCTTAGGTAAGGAACAACATTTGGGTGTATTCCAGAGACTGATACACTGAAGATATTTACTTTCTTCTGCTAGCAAATACAATTTTTATTAGTGAAACAGCATTTTATTCTATTAACTTAGGTACTGGCTCATTTTTACTAGAGGGTAAATGTCATCTAACTGCTCATTCATTGACCCTTTTTCTCTATAGCTCCAAGCAGAAGAATCCGAATCCTTCGCTTGACGTTTTAACAGACTGAAAGCAGCTAAGTTACAAGATAAACATATTTTCTAAAACCTCTTGGTAAAATCACCAGTCTGCCTTCTGCTCTCCCTACTCCACTCTAATCACTCATACTACAATTCAAAGGTCAGTCATAAGGCCTTGTTACATCTGCCTCCATTTCGGCACATACTGCTACTATGCCGTACTTTTTTGCTCCTTTTAAGATAATTTTGGCTATGTCAAACTGCTTTTGTTAAGAGGAAGGACATAATGACACAGCTTCTTTCAGACAATTCCATCTTTCCCCTGTGACGTGTAACTGGTCTATGCAAACAGCAGGTTACAATGGCACTTGCACGAGCTCAGCCACTGCAGGAAGCCAGGTTATGACTTCACCAATCCCTCTACCAGCCCCTGTCAGTCTGGATTTCCTTTATACAGACTCTGGAGGATTCATGTGGGACCTGTTATGTCCTTACATAACCTACAGTCTCTCCATAAAGCAGTGTTTGGTTTGCAGGGCACTACCTGAATTAGATTATGTTCCTTCAGACTTAGTGTTGGACTTTGAGTAAGACCTTTAAGGTCTAATATTGTAAGTTCTTACTCAAGTGACTAGTCTTGTGCAACTACTCTTACTAGAAATGATTTAATGTCAGTCAGACAAGAATCATCTGTACTTGAGTGCTTCAGAATAATTAATGAAAAATATTTGAAACTTGTAGTGGGCTGCTGCAGCCCATGTGGAGCTCCTGAAACAGCATGGGCTGTAGGCCTCTGCATTTGATTCTCTTACCTGGGAACCCCTGACCCCCATCACTGCCAATCTCTAGATCACATCTCTCCACAATACCCCTCTGGCACAAAGATTTTCTATGACACCCTGTCAGGAGGTCATATCCTACTGCCTTGTGCTGTTGGTTCTGCTAAGCAAAAAACTTCTATACTGCAAATACACTGCTTCCTGGAGCTCCATCTGTGAGGAATTTGGGTGGAGGTTAACACTTCAGAGACTTAAGAGGGTCAGTGCCTTGGGCACATTTCTCTTCTCTTCAGGGTTTAGCTGCAAGGGCTCAGGGCCAACACAGAGACTGAGCAGCCCTGTGCCACTCTCTCTGTTCACCCATCACCTTCCCACACAGGCCCCTGCTGCAACCGGGCAGCGGAAGTGTTTTCATTTCCCCTGGTTTCAAACACACGCTATTCTACCTTTGAGATGGCACAGACTTCATATGACTATAAGAATACTGAATACATCTCACTACTTCACTTATCCACCTCACACCTTTAACATCACCAGCTCCTTTCTGTCATCAGATGCAATCAGTGATTTTTTACCTGATTACCATCTCCTGGTAACCTTCAGACGTGGGACACCAACGTCTCACTGATCGTCATCATCACTTGGTGACAGAACGCACTATTTGTATGTACCATCACCAGCTGCACATCTCACATTTTATTACCCCCAAGCAAAGCACAAAGATTTTTCTCATCACTTCCTATGACTTCTTGGTGTCAGAAAATAATATTGGTGAAAACTAGTCCAATGTTTAAAACAGCGTGCAGGGCCAGCAGTCCTGCCCAGCCATCAAATGCAAACAGGACTCTGCACATACACAGATCTGCCTGCCCTACTCACCCTGAGAAATAAAAAAAAAGCTCAGCTAATAGGTAAGAGCAAATATTCTCATGGAATATATTGCTGTGACAAATTGTAAAATCTCTTAAATAAAATCTGTTTCACTTTTTGTTTCATGTGCTATATATTTTCTACATTCTAAATACTATTTCACTGTCTGATGAACACCAATATGAAATAAATTTACTTTATACACATTAGCAATACTTAAGTATTTCAGTTAGAGCAAAATACTTACATATTTTATGTTGATTTAAACATACTTAACTGTAGCTGGACTTTGACTTTCTATATGCATCTACTCATATAAAGATATACCTACTATCTGAGACATTGCACCACTATTTCAGGGCTAAGGGATTTTTGTTGTTGTTGTTCCAGATGTAGTTACATTATCACACAGCATGTTTCCTCTTATCTTTTAACTGGATAGTAGTGAAAATAGAAAGCATTGAAAAAAGTAATAGTCGGATCACTTGTATTTCCTGATAGTGTTACACATTATATCTGTATTTAAAGCAAACAGCCTTAGCATGGATAACGGTGTCTTACAAAGAATACCCAAGCAATCAGGTGCTATTAGCCAGGTGCTGAACAGATCTGCAGTATCCCTGTGAGTTCTGAAGCTGGGCTCTGTCTACTCTCCTGCCCAGATCTGTATTGCAGTCACTGATGTCCATCCTAAGTGTTGTGCCATTACAGCTTGCTAAGCCACGCAAATTCCAGCGCTCCTGGCAGCAGAATAATAAAGGGTATGCATTGTTAACTGCCTCCCTGATTCAACTCCTGTTTCCCTCAGTATAATTTTATAGTGGACGTCCATTCAGCCTCACAGGGACAAATAAAAGGGGGGTGTTTTCAAGCCATATCCATCTAAAGGATGAGGTGTCATGGTCTCTTGGCAAGTGACTACTTCAGCAGCAGAGAAGTTTGATTTGCGACAGTTACAAACCAGCTATTTCTGATGCTAGAGCATAGCAAGGTTAATTACAGCAGTAAGCAGTTTGGAGCAACTAATTTATACTGTGTTGTGCAGTTGGTGTAAGAAAGCAGAAATTTTTCAAAAAAATTACTGACATCTCCCCCAAACCCTGCTTTAGTTTGTAACCCAACAGTAAAAATCTTCTTCCTCTGTTATGACAGAGATAAAATATGATCAAGGGAAGGTGCGTCTTCCTTAGTCTATATATAGTTGTCCTTAAGGCCATATTTCAGTTCCAAAGAGTGTTAGCTGACAGGCCAAACATGTTGTGCAGAGTCTTTCAGAAAGAAAAAATAAAAAAGCTTGTTTGTTTGTTTTCACAAAAACTGCAAGTTATAGAACGACAGCCTTTTGGCAAGGCTGGAGAAGACTTTCAAGGCTGTGTATTAAATGAAGAACCTTTGTCTTTTACCTGCTATACCAGTGACTTCAGACAGCTTTTTTCATCATTCTCAGGTTGGCAATCCCCTTAATTATTAAAAAAGAATGAAATGTCACTGACAATTTGCGTGTGTATGCTTTGCAATGGATTATCAGATAACATTTAATCCTGAGGGGCAGAGCAGATCAATGGATACTGGGTTCTACCAAAATTTTCAGCAACTCACTTTACTCAGCCTTGATTCTGTTTCACGGTTCCCATACTAGTTACTCCCCATAAGTTGGGAAAATTAACCTGAGCTGTATTAAGGCCTCATCAGGCTGAATCTGTGAGGGGGGTTTAATAGGACTTTATTTGTCCGTAAGTTTCCACTCTGCATCTTCAGCTAAGCTGGCGTTACAGTTCATTAAATTCTGTGTACATCACTGAAATAACTAAATATTTAAACTGCTCACTGTGACACTGACTCGGAGTTTGGATGGATTGCCTATATCTTCATCTTGAGAGATGAGGAAAGAAAAAGAGCATTCAAGACAGTGAAATGAACATTTGTTTCTATCAGGTTACACCCGTAAGACTAGACAGCTGGAAATGTGAGATGAGTCAGTTCCTATTTGCATTGTTACTATCTTAATACTCTTTTTTTGTCCACTATACATTGACTATCCCTTCCACAAGTCTAGAAGCACTGCTCTTCTGACTTCACCTACTTCTCATGGTACTATGGTGTGTATGATACTGGTGCTGTGAAGCAGAGGGACACTTTCTGCACATACATCAAGAGATCTGAAGGTACCATGACATTTTTGCCAGTGAATAAAACAAGGTAAACTTCAGTTTATGAATCAAGCCTCTCTATTGGTCTTGGTTGATGTCTGCCTAGTGGAGTAAGAGTTATGGGAGGGAAAAACAACCTTTCTCATTTTCCTGCTTAATGGTGATTTTGTTTCAGAACAGTGGAATACTAATAAAAAGCAAAGCTATTTTACCAGTGTCATTTACCAGACCATGGCACTTTGTGCTTTGCTAATCTGTATGACTCATTTTTGACAGAGCTCATCAGCTCCATTTTATAAACAAGAAGGACAATATTTCACGTATTTTATACAAGAGAACTGAGGATCCAGATTTCAAATTCTTGACTACAGTTAGCAGAATGAAAATGCCATCATAGAGAGACAAAAATTAGGACACAGACTTTGTCTCTATTTGAGAACACACAGTCTAAGTGATGTATGTCCAGATTTGCCATAGGTCTGAGCATCTTCCTTTCATGTCAATTCCCAATAATTAATGGGATCTATGAAAATGAGGCAAAAGGTCACCTCTCTAGCAGCTGAGCTGTCAAAGTCACTAATTTGATAAACATGGAGACTGACAACTTCCCAAGACTGCCTTCTACCCATTACATATTCTTATGCATATTTAGAAATTTATTTTCACTTTTCATATACTGTATCTTTAGTATTGTCCATTACTACAAACAGGAGGATGTAAACAGAATGAGAAAGAAATGTTTTAGAACTAATGTTAGATAAACTGGTATCAGAGGAGATTTCTCATATCAGATTTTTAAATCAGAGGGACTGATCAGAATTTTCTATACAAGTATCTGTAATTTTAGAGCATGTGGTTCAGCTGCCCCAAGGTGCGAAGACAAAGGTTTTATTAAGTCTGTTGCAATATCACTGAGTAAATTTAACAGTTCTATAAAAATAAAAAGGCATATAGTGGTTACACTTGGAATAGATGCTGGAATACGTGGTTAATATAATTATACTTTGTCAACTGCTGCTATATCTGGACTGACAGAACTCTGGGTCTGTGAGGTTGTGCTTGGCATTCACACTATTGAAGTTTATCTCACAGGAATAAAAATTATACTGCTTGATTCCTGGAAGGTGACTTCCAGCAGAACAGGGATCTTTAGAAGTAGAATAATCAGACAAATGAAGGATTCCCTATCACATGGCTCTGTACAACTGCTTTCTGACAGAAGACACTTGAACAGAGAGGACAGATATTCTGTAGGGGTTTTAGCTTAAACAGAAAGAAAAAAAATAAATGGTGGAAGATCTGTAACCACCATACCGAACTACCCCAAGGGTCTGTAATTTCTGTGTGTCCAAAATCCCCCTTTTTTCTTTCCTTCATGGCGTGTGAAGGGATAAAGTTGGAGTTGTTTGTACAAGGTATGATTGCTTCTCAGCAGCTTCTGTCATGCCAAAGCATGGCCAATTAATAATGCTTCTGGGAGATGGGGAGTGGACTTTTCCAACTTTCTGAAAAGGAGTCTTTTCCATCAAAAATTGGCAAGGACAGCCCTTCTAAGAGAGATCCAGCTGGCACCTAAAGGCTTGTAACAGCTCTCAAAGCAGACTGTTGTGAATGTGTAAGGGACATGGCATTATTAAATGAGACTGAAGAAGCCACTGACCTATGTGCTTCTCTGCACGACATAGCTGTCGAGACCTTACATTTCTAAGAAATTTTCCATGATATTTTGGGAAACTCCCTGTAAAAAAACTAAGAACCGTGTCTGCCACAGAGATTCTACTTGCTGCAATAAAAAAGGAGGCAAAGTAGAATATGGGAAGCAAGTATATTCCTAATATTTTTCTTTTACAATCCCAAAGCACTGGGAAGCTAGTTTTTGCAACAGATGTAATCAAAACTTATTAGTATCGAGTTAAATCTGAAGTTAATTTATCAAACAATACTAAGCTTCTCTGAAGACGCAATACCTCCCAGTGAAAAGGGAGTATTGACAATATATCTCTGTATCAGTGCAGAAAATGGATTATCATTCCAATATTTATTTCCCACTTGTTGGGACAAGGTCTTCCTATGGTTGAGCAGCCATAGTAATGCTGAATAATGCTTTCTTGTCTCTACAGACCAGTACTGTACAGTTCCTAACAGAGCCTGTGCCATTCACCGGAGCTGCATTTTGCTGCTCTTTGGGCACTCCATGGAAATGTATTAGGATGACAGTTTACTAATGTTCCAGTGAGCAAAGACACCTGCAAGAGAGGAGTGACTTCAATTCAGCCATGGAACTTCAAATGATCTTTTTCTCATGCCAGATGAAAATAAAGACAGTAACAGAATTTATTGAAAAAGAAAAGAACAGACAGTATATTACAAGATTTTATCAGGACATAGACACCAGAAAAGGAAAAAAAGACATGTTTAACCTTCAAAGCTGAAGTTTAAATTGTCCCTTCCTCTTTCCCTGTATCCAGATGACAAGCTGTAGCTAAAATAACTTGCAGAGCCTGTGCTTAAGAAGGAAGTGTTAGCTGCAGAGTCATGGCAGCTCATGAACTCTTGCTTGAGATTTGCTGGTTGGATCTTTCAAAAGCAATAGTGATGATGACTGGTGTGTGACTGACTCCCAGATCTGATTTTGAGGCAGCAAGTGACATACTGCTTCTTCAGAGACCCATAAGAAACCTCCTTCCTCTGCACACTGCCCAGCAAAGTGCTGCAATCTGACCCACTAGGAAAGCCCATTGCACTTGCAGCTTGTTTATCATGTGAACATGTTCTCTGAAGCTTTGCCATTAAGTGTTCCCTGGGTCATCTTCTGACAAATTGCCTTTCTGTACGAAGAAAACAGCAATTCCCAGCAAGCTATTAATGCTTCTTTTGTTATTCACTGTCACACCATTAATCACAATGAAAATTCCTTTGACATTGTTCATGTCAAGTAACTAATATTTACTTCTATGTGTGAAGTCTTGGTGGCATTTACTTTTAATAACACAACGTAGAATTTTTAAGGTTCCCCCCAAATGTACTATAGACATATTCTGCCTATTTAAGGAGAAAGAAAGAGATGATAGTACAGAGAATCTTAGGGCAAGTGCTAATCCAATTTTCAAAAGCAGCCTCTCATTCTTGCTTGTCCATCATAAAAAAAAATGAGCCAAATGAGCAGAAGTGCTCAACATTCAGAGATTCTAAACATTTTTCTAGACTGACATCATCCTGATACCTCAGTTTGCTCACCAGTAGAAGAGACACACTTGGTGGTCCGTGGGATCAGTGAGTTTCCTATCTGAATGACAGTGGGTTTGCTGTCCCACAGTGCCAGTCACTGACATCCAGACTACCTGAAAGGACGGACAAGCCAATAAGGCTAAACAAGTCACCTAGGGCACATTTTATTTCTAGGCAGTTCTTCATAGCTGCATGCACATATACTTATCAGTGAGATCCTCTGTCGCTTAAAGAAGATGAAGGTACATGGCTCTTTTTATATAGAGAGAGCTCCCTGCAATTCCGTATTAGTCAATGAAAAGGATGTAACTGTATGATAAAGTAGCAGCAGTCATCGCTCAAATTATTTATAAGTCATTCATTTGTCTTTATGTATAGGGCTGTCAGGTTTTTTGCCCCTCACACAGAAGGAAAAAAACCCCAAGACTTGGTGCTTGCTCTTCCAAAGAACTGTGCAAAGATTAAATAAAACCAGATAGAAAATAATGATAGAAGGGAAAGGCCACGCAAAATTAAGATTTAATGCAGCTTTAAATATAGCTCCTTCCTAAGAAAGCATAAGATTAGAAAGAAATTTGCACTAACAACCTCAGTGTGTTATCATTTCCTCTCCTACAATGCAAGTGTAAATGTATGGGAGAAATACCATTGCTCTGCTCTGCTGACACTATGCTCTCCCTTTGCCATGGCATGATGTAGCACAGAATTAGACAATATTGAATCCAGGCTATTAAGGACAACAATCTGATAGATACAGTGAGTGGAAACATATTTTTAAGAGAGAGAAGACTGGGCTGAATATCCTTCTAGTGCCTAACACCCAGAAAACAGGATGAATCTGTACCAGAAAAGGTATTTTGTACCTTGTTTTCCTGTTGTTTTCCAAAGAAATTCATACTGAAGCTGTAGCAGGACTGTAAGCAACTTTAAAAAAAAAGTCCAAAGTTCATGAAAGAACCACTAACAATTAAGCACCATGACTCAAGTGTTCCTCTCTGTAGGCTAATCAGAGAAGTATGCAGGCTGCCACAGTTGGCAGAGAGCCCTCTGACATGTTTTTTCTCTTACCTTTTTTTGTGAGAGAGCTTCTGGCAGCCACCTTGGTACTGATGGAATCATTGTCATAATTCCATGTGTTCAGTTTCTCCAGTGATTCTTTTTCTTTGGACAAAGAGCAAGATGGAATCAGTCTCTGAAGCATCTGGAGCATCACCTCATCAATAGAACTATTTTAATAACATGCCATAACTAATCTTCAGATTCACAGCTCTTGTAATTTTGAAAATCTGGATCTTGCTTGAAGTCCAGCTGGTGACTCAGGCCATCATCTGTTATAAAAAAGTGTCTGGAGACAGAAGCTTGGCTCTCAGAGTGGTTTCTTCGGTAAGTGTTTAGCAACACTGTGAAAAATTTGCAGCTTCACTCAACTTCTCAGTCCCAAACAGACTCACGGGGTCGCCCTAGGGAAGCTGTTGAGTTTGTTAATATTGTAGCATTGACAAATTCAGATAAACTTCTTTCATTCATTTCTATTTTTGGCAAATAACTTAGGTCTCCATTTTCCAACCGTATGAGTAATGCCTTCAAATACACTGGTTATTTTCTTTTTTTTTTTTTTTTAAGTCACTAATTTCAAAGAATGTGATTTCTGAGAGCCAGCTGTGCAGAGGATATCACAAAACTGAGAAGACAGAATTGCCATTTTCAGAAATGTGGCTAAAGATTCATGTTCTGTGTCCACGAGAAATCTGATGCTGCTTAATGCAACTGTTTCAATGGGCCAACCCAAACACAACAGTAGAGCAGAGGAGTCAGCAAAGGCTCTGTCAGGCAAATGCCTGGAGCATGTCTTTTATTAAAGGAGGAAAGGTAGAACCATCCTTCTGTGTTCTGGCTGTTCAGACACGTGCTAGAAGCGTTACAAAGCCCACTGCAAATTACTATTTCCACATTCGTATCATCTCCCATTATCTCTGCTCAGTCACTGTGAGGCAGCCTAATCTATTCCTCACCATACAGACCGTTTTAGTCTAACTGCTAAATAGTGTTTCCCATTTGGAATCTGATACCCAGTGATAGGCTAATTCCTTTAAAGGCAGTTTCTGCATGCCTTTACTAAAAATGACATTTTTCAGCTGAGGAATTTCAACTCTTTCCCAGCCCAGAAGATTAACCCATTGTGGGGGTGTGTTTGTATGTACTTACCTACACTTACAGTTGTTATTTAAGGCAATGGCATAAGCAACAATCACCAAGTATTGAAGAGAGTGTATAATTAGTTGTCATGATTGACTTTAAGGCTCTTTTCACTGGTGAATTACTACTAAAACCCCATTTTTTATCCATAGTTGCAAAGCACTTACATAGCTGCTTAACATGAAGCAGTTATGTATCCAGTGGAACTGATCTAGAACGAACCTGGCTGTACATTAATATTAGAGAGTAGCTAGTTCGTGATGGCCACCACATTTTTCCCTCTTATGAGGCTACAAGAACAATGCGAGGACCCCTGAAAAATTATCTTTCAAAAAAAAAAAGTCCAACTGTCATTTGTAGTTACTCAGTGAATTAATATAGAGACTGTCTTGTTTCTTATTAACACACTTATTATGCACTGGGGCTTCTTGAAAACCTCTTTGGAACTTGCAGTTGTTAGTTAGTTTGTCCTTGTGCATCATGTCTCACCAACATCCAACTCTGCCCCTCATTTTCAAACACGTCTGCAGCCTATTTGGTTACTCATAAATCAGCACATGGCACACTACACAGACATACACTTAGCTAGTGAGGTGATCATATAGAAACAGTGACTTCTCCAGGTCAGAACTGGTATTTGTTATAAAATAAGTAGTGGCCAGTTTTCCCTAGCAATGATGGACAATGTCGGCCTCTGCAAGATAACAGTGCCAGCAAGATTTGCAAACTGATCACTTCTCTATCAGGAAAAGCAAATGATAATGTTTGGTTTGGGGTCAGTCTACATTCTGATTATTGACCTAAAGACTCACAGTGCCTCTGGAAAATTTCTGATACCATGTCCATACCCCCCAAAGGAGAAGTTCCAGTTAGATAAACACACCTACTCAGATAGATTAATGACATAACATTTTCAGTTCAAAACATGTACAAACCCTTTCGTTTCGTAAGAAATTCTGGTATTTCGGTATTTCAGCTTGATTTCTGATGAAAACAAATGTGGAAATATCAAAATTTCCCATGGGAGAGAGAGAATTTAAAATCTTATTTCTTAGCTTCCCTGAAGGGAACACTTGGAAACGTGATCCAGAAATAAGTTCTGTACTGTCCAGAAAATGAGCATCTACTTGTAACACTGGGCATGCTCAGCCTATAACTCATAACTCATAGGTTGTATGAATTATAGGAGGTTATAGGAGGTCAACTAGGTCTACTTACATGGCCCTCCACCTGCTTTTCAATGCCATTTTTCTCAAGATGGCTTTCAGGCAGAAGACTTTAGGCTAGATAAATTATTGCAATGGCGAGAGGCTGCTTCTGGCTGCCTTTTCCATCATTCTGAGCTGCATTGCTCATGCGCTATGAACTTCCAAGTGCTCAAATAAGTCTACAGAAAAAAATGGTGGCCAACAACAGATCACTTATCACTGCCAGAACTGTGAATCCATAAGCAGCTCCTTTTGTCTGTGCTCCAAATTGCCTGTGGGTCAGAGAATAGTCACAAGTACAAACCATCCCTGTTGGAGGAAGACACCGGTCATCATTTTTCCTAGGGAAGTAAAATGGCTATTTCTGCTCCAGCCTTAGGTACAGGATATCCTTAAGCCTAATATTTTGACCAAACAGAGTCCTCAAGAGATTTAACTCAAAAAAATTGTGCATATTGCAAGGTGAGACTTTGTGAGGCTAAAATGTGTAGCAGATCGTGGGAATATTAAGGCTTCAGTAATGGAGCTATAGCATATTTTTCAGTAAATAAATCTATTTCCAGGTAGCTGAAGCCTAAAGGGAAGCTGTTTATGAGTTTCTAACTCTGTCCATTTGTACAAGAAATTAAAAGTCTAATCTATTGTATTACAAACATAGTGTTGGTAAAATATGAGCGCCTTGCAGATGGCACCTTGCCATCCCTGGATCCAGGACCGCAAACCTTTTCAAGCAAGAAGTCAGCAGATGTTGTAGCAAAATGTCATCTAGTATCAGATGTTGCTTAGGCCTGGAGACATGGGAATACTCATATTCCAGCAGCAGTTTTCCTGGCAAAAATCTTGAAAACAGGAAGTGATGAGTTACTACTTTTCACTTTTTTTTGCATGCTGTCATGCTTAGATATTATTAAAGGTCTGGTGAGTTCACCACCAGAAGCTAAATCATTAATTTCAAGTTGTTGTTTGGTCTTCCCAGGCAGATCTTGCATACATAGAACTTTTTAGTTTGAGACACAGGTTGTTAATGACTGGTATGAATCTTCAATTACATTGGCCATAAATGATTTTATCATAGTAATGGAGGAAGAAACTTTTTTTGTGATTAAAAATTCTTTCAAGATTTTAGTAGTAGATTACCCCCCAAGGGTTCATTGCCTTTATTTTGATTTCTTTTGGATTGGTAGAGAGTGAAAGAACTGATGTGCTCTCCCAAGAAGCAAGACCTTCTGGGCAAATGTTCTGCTTGTGTAGGAAAGCTGGACAGCAGAAAACAATGATCTATCTACAACTCTACCAGTCTGAAATTACTTTCAAAGTGTTTATCATGAAAGAAAGTGAAGAATGCTTTGTTTTTAACTGTATTTGAATCTTTCATTAGATTTCCAGCTTTACGTGATTTTGTGTTAATAATATTTCACCGATGTCAAAATATTCCCTTTAAAAGGACTTTTCTTCTGCCATTTTGGGCCTTGTTTGTAAACTCAAGCACAGAAGAGAAGCTGGGTTGATGAAATGGTAAAAATAAACAATGACAAGACTCAAACGGCCATCTTTAGGGCATTGGAGTTACCAGTTTTCAGGACTGAAGGGAGTAAGTCCGTGCCATTGTGCTGGTCAGACTGATCAGACTCAGGCACACTGCATTGTCAGGCTGGTGTTCTGAGGCTTTAGCATGCAATCCAGAGGCACACTAGCCTTGACCTGTAGTAGCCAATGAACGGAAGCATGTTCTGGTAAAACATGGGACTGAATAAAATTTTTTTTCCAAAAACAGGGAAAGGGGAGACCAATGGGAGATAGGAAAAATCGTGCTTCAGTTTAGGGGGGAACTTCTGCTGAATTGTGCTAAGGAAGAAAAAGAGCCACCTTCTTTTTTTGACAGAATGATCTTCCTGTAAGAAAGATGGAATTCTTTTTGAAAGCCACAAAGGGAGGCAACCACTTTTTGCAGTGCTACAGGGATAAATTTGTTAGAACACATGTTCTTATGAACACTGGATGGGGACACAGCTGGCTGGCTTTATTTCAGAGCAGTGCAATGTCACAAGATGTTAATGCAGCATTTCAATTTATTTGGCATGTGCTGTAGCATGAATCAGAGTATTCACATTGGATTCCTCCAAGTTGAACATGTGAGTTCCAGACACTGATTCACGCCCTTATCTGAAAGCATTGCAACTGCAATTTCATGCCACCTTGAGTCCCAAGAGGGACACCACAGAAAGAAACAGCGAAGAAAGAATAAATGGTTGGAAAAAGACAAGCAGCACTCATGACTCCCAGGCCTTACCAAGACAGAGTCAAGGACTTCTGGGCTTCTCAGAACACTTTCCTTTCATTCCAGTGAAGAAAATCGAAGCAAGCAAAGGAAAAGATATCAGTGTAAAAACCACTCCATGACACTTTTTTTTTTTTTTTTTAAAATGTAAAAACCAAAATGTTGCATTTCATGAAGATGTTGCTGGTTCAAGTGGAAACTAATAATTTTGCCTAGGTCACGAGGTGACAGTAAATGTTCTTAGTATGCATACATGAAGGAAAGATCAGAGAGCTATTTTATAACATAGCTGAACAATTTAATCTGCCTCATAGACTCATGAATATTTGAACTGAGCATTTGTGACTGACAAAGCAGTTCAAAATCTCAATTTCCTGTTATCTCCTCCAGTAATTGTGGAGTTTTGATGCTTAACTCCACATGGAAGTAAATCTGTGAAGAATTTTATCCTTATATGAAAAGTGCATACATTTACTGGGCAGAAGAGATGAAGCAGGGTTTGGATTTTATTCCTACTCTTTGAAGTAAGAACTTCTGGTACTGCAGGAGACAGAACTGTGAGGCAAGATCTACAAATGTGGAGTCCTCTTGTATTTGAAGTGCCACTGGGTTGTTCTCATAAACCATGAACACTTTAAACTGCTTACATGTTGCCATAACAAAAATGAATGGAAGAGAGACACAGAAAGAGAGAGAGAAAAAAAGAAAGTCAGGAAGGAAACAGGTGTTATATAGAGTAACAGCAGTGCGAAGTGATCTAACGTATGGAGTGTTTATCTGAAGGAACTATGAGTGCTCTGAATTAAATGGTTTATTAATTTCCATGACAAATTGAGAGTTTCAGTCTTCACCATAGTGATTTGTAATGTATTCTGGATAAGAAATTAATTGTATCATGTATCATGTATCATTATAAATACAGCCACATAAATACTGGAGAGACAAGTGGGGGTTTTTTCTCTATTGCTGGTAGCTTTTCTGCCTAGAGCAATCTGATTCTGAGTTAGAAGTTCATTTTGAAGATATGTGAGGTGCTAGGCTTGTATTTTCTTAAATGAAAATGAGAAGAGGTGGACTATAGAAATACATAAACAAATGGTCTTATAGAGTTTGTTTTCCTACAACAGCTATTTATAAAATGTAAAAGGAATTAAGTCTAGTCTGATGTTTTCAGTTATCTCTGAACTTATGAGGACTAAATTGAACATTTAGTTGAACATAAGATCCTTCTGCATTTAAACCTCACCCTCTTACTTTTAATCTGCATTTTTCAAAGTTCTAACATGGAGGTAATTGCCTGTCACTGCCAAGTGCGAGTAACATACAGAAGCAAAAAAATAGGTCCCACAAGCTTCAGCAATTTCATCTCTCCTCTCTTCAGGCACTGTGATGAGCTACCACTGACAAGCTAGACTAGCATCCCTAACGCAGTGATCCTTTTCAAACACCTACAAACGGAAGCTTTGGGTACATTTACCTCTATTATTAACCATGGGCTCCAGTCTGTGTTAACTACCTTGATTTCATCTACAGTCTTTCATCTGTAGTGGTAAGAGAAGAACTACTCTCTTCGGTTTCAGAGGGAGAGCAAATGACTAGATACCTCATAATAACCAAGTGGAAAATAAATACCTCATACTAAGTAAGTGGAAAATAAAACACTACTCTTAACCCCTTGTCTTTCTTTATTGTTGCAGTGTTCACATTTTTATCCACACTTTTACTGCAGTATTTCCTAGCATTCCTGCATATAAGACATCCGTCGAATGGTCCTTCCCAAGACACTTTCCAAGCCAAGTATCAGATTAAAGAGCAAATGGTATATGGGGTGAGCGATGGCCATTTTGGCAGGGAAAGTAACAGTCCTGTTGGCTGGACAAATTAATAACTATTTGTTAGGCTTCAAAGTTAGCGTCCTGCTGAGGCATTTTTATTTCTCTGGGAACTTGTGCAGAAAGAAAGATATTGCTGCAGCCAGTAATAACTGGCTTACAAAAAGAAGTTTTTCTTTTTGCAGTTTGTGGCCCTGAGCGTTCATAGTTGTAATCAACCAACAAGTAGCAACGCTAAATATTTGCTTCTGCACCATAAGACAGTTTCCAAAACCAACCAGTTCATACAACTGCCTTTCACCCTCCTATTTTGGTGAACACAGACAGATTAAAAAAAAAAGGAAAAAGAAAAAAAAAGAAAAAAAAAAAAAGAAAAAAAAAAAGAAAAAAAAAAGAAAAAAGGGAAAAAAAAAAAAAAAAGAAAAAAAAAGAAAAAAAGGAAAAAAAAAAAGGAAGGTTCTTTAATCTTTCAGAATGTGAGTCAGTGGA